>JAEVGP010000004.1:600000-933062 GCA_017309295.1 Nakaseomyces nivariensis | reverse complement strand
GCACCCAGACCCCACAGCACCCAGACCCCACAGCACCCAGACCCCACAGCACCCAGACCCCACAGCACCCAGACCCCACAGCACCCAGACCCCACAGCACCCAGACCCCACAGCACCCAGACCCCACAGCACCCAGACCCCACAGCACCCAGACCCCACAGCACCCAGACCCCACAGCACCCAGACCCCACAGCACCCAGACCCCACAGCACCCAGACCCCACAGCACCCAGACCCCACAGCACCCAGACCCCACAGCACCCAGACCCCACAGCACCCAGACCCCACAGCACCCAGACCCCACAGCACCCAGACCCCACAGCACCCAGACCCCACAGCACCCAGACCCCACAGCACCCAGACCCCACAGCACCCAGACCCCACAGCACCCAGACCCCACAGCACCCAGACCCCACAGCACCCAGACCCCACAGCACCCAGACCCCACAGCACCCAGACCCCACAGCACCCAGACCCCACAGCACCCAGACCCCACAGCACCCAGACCCCACAGCACCCAGACCCCACAGCACCCAGACCCCACAGCACCCAGACCCCACAGCACCCAGACCCCACAGCACCCAGACCCCACTACATTCAATTTTAAAAATTGTTATTGGAAATGTATTTTAAATGTTTATTTGTTATATGTAATTTTTATTAGTTATGTACTATTTTTTTTACTATTAGTGCAATTAGCCACTTAATTTGTACAGATTAATGGTTTCATAATTGATATATATGTTATGATATTTATGATTGCTTGGTATATAGATAAATATCATGAATATGAATTACTTATCTAATTTTATTTAGTTGAGTAAATGTCTATTCCAATTAAATTCAATTTCTCATACTGTTGGTATTTTTCATTTTATTCATTGTTGTAAATTTATTTCTGTCTTCATATTGTTCATATAATTTATGTTGCTTAGTTATATTACTTAATTTATTAATTTGGTTAAATTGTGTTTTGACTGGGTAATTATCGTTTAGATTTTTTTCGTTTGTAAAGTTATATTTAGCTGGGTAACTTACTTCTTTATAATTTCAGATATTATGTTGCTGGGTAAATTATTGTTTTGAAATCACATGACTACATTCGATTTATTCCAAATAAATTTTTATGTTTTGGTACAGAAAAGATTTCATATTTTATATGTAGCATTGGTAGTTTTTTTTATATTTATTCGCTGGAGCTGTTGTATTCTTGTCTTCTAAATAGTTTAAGCTATATTTAAAAATTATTTTAAATTTTGTTTTTATTATTCATTATTAGAATAAATCGGTCATGTTCATTAAGTGGCTACTCTGTTGAATGTTTATATTCAGAAATTTGGATTTTTTACTTTGCAGTGCCTTAAGCGTATGTGTAGAATTGGTTTTATTCTAGAATTGGTACTTTTTCAAATTTTTATGGACATAATATTGTTGTACTTCTTTATCAAATTTATGTACTTGCTTTAAGGAAGTAAATGATGAATGGCACTTTTAAGGCAAAGTTACTAATAATCCTTAAAAATGAATTTAATCAAAAAATCAAAATAAAGCTATTTTTTATATTACAAAATGCACAGCTTTTTAGGCATATGTTTAGGGATATTAGCATCGTACTTTTATTTAGGAATATATTATCTAATTACAGAATTTAATCTAACTTGACACGGACAGCCTTTGCTTGTAGGTAGCCCTCTAGAGCCTCAGCAGACATTTCACGACCTAGACCAGAAGCATTGAAACCACCGAATGGAACGTTGTGGTGGAAGTCGTTGTAAGTGTTAACCCAGACAGTACCAGCCTTCAATTTATCAGCAACCTTAATGGCACTGTTAATATTTGTAGTATGGATACCAGCTGCTAGACCGTATTGAGAGTCGTTAGCCATTTGAACAACGTGGTCCAAGTCCTTGAATTTAGTTACAGTAACAACAGGACCGAAGATTTCTTCCTTAACAATTCTCATGTCTTCTGTAACATCACCGAAAATAGTTGGTCTGATGAAGAAACCCTTTTCACCAATTCTTTCACCACCAGTGATCAAAGTAGCACCTTCCTTCTTACCAATGTCAACGTAGCCTAGAATCTTATCCAATTGCATTTGAGAGGTTTGGGCACCTTGGAAAGTGGATTCATCGAATGGGTTACCAACCTTCAAGTTTTCAGAAGCAGCCTTGAATTCTTGAACGAACTTGTCGTAAACTGATTCTTCGACGTAAACTCTGGAACCTGCACAGCAGACTTCACCAGAGTTGTAGTAGATACCTAGAATGATGTTTTGAACAGCCTTCTTTAGTTCAGCATCTGCGAAAACAATGTTTGGAGACTTACCACCCAATTCCAAAGTAACCTTCTTCAAAGTTTGAGCAGCAGAGGAGTAAATGTGCTTACCAGTAGCAGTGGAACCTGTGAAGGCAATCTTCTTAATGTTTGGGTGAGTAGTTAAAGCCTCACCAACAATCTTACCGAAACCAGAGACGATGTTAATAACACCAGGTGGAATACCAGCCTTTGGAATGTACTTGGAAACGTAAAGAGCAGACAATGGAGTAGATTCGGCAGTCTTCAAAACGACAGTGTTACCAGTAACTAGAGCTGGGGCAATCTTCCAAGCCCACATTAGCAATGGGAAGTTCCATGGGATAATTTGACCACAGACACCCAATGGTTCTCTCTTAACATAGTTGAAGTAATTAGAACCAGTGTTGACGACTCTACCGTCAATCTTGTCGGCAGCACCAGCGGAGGACTTCAAGTAGTTAACAACCAGCTGAACATCACCTCTAGCTGATTGGATAGCCTTACCATTGTCCAAGGATTCAATGGAAGCAATGATTTCCTTATCCTTTTCAATGTATTCAGCCAATCTGTAAAGGGCTTGACCTCTCTCAAATGGTTCGATATCGGTCCAGCTACCGTTTTTGAAAGCAGTGTCTGCAGCTTGAACAGCGCTCTCCACATCGTCCTCTCTACCTTCGTAAATGTGGCAAATTTCCTCTTCGGTACTTGGGTTGATAACTTCGAAAGTCTTGTGTTGCTTAGATGGAACAAACTGGTTGTTAATAAACAGACCAGTTGGTTGTTCGTATTCCAAACCATTTGGCAACTTAATTGGGATATTCATTGGAAGTTGAGAGTAAGCTCTCAAGACCATGACTGAAGAGACACCAGTGGATCTAGCTCTGGCAGCTCTAGCCAAAACACTGGTAGTAGTAGACCTGAACATAGTTTTTTTTGTTTTTTAATAAAAGAATATTATAATGTATTGATTTTTGTAGTTTCTTACTTCTAAGAAAGTAGTAAGCAAAAAACCTTTACTGATAACACGATAAGAAAGAGAAAACTTTCCCAGTTAAGTATATCGTTCTCCTTATATATGGTGATGAGGAAATTTCACATTTGTAAGAACCAAAATAAAAAATCGATGAGGTATAAACTATAAGGGGGGGGGATGGGCCCGCAGAACTGCGATATTCAAATTCCTAATCGTGACAATCTCCTCATTTTGTGTTCTCAACAACTTGGCCCCTCTTTTTAATTTGCAATACTCTTCTTCTAGAGACCTTTCTGTAAGTTTAAAAGGATTTGATATGGAGAGAGTCCTTCTCAGTCGTCTCTGAGTCCCAGGCCTAAGTCCCAGTCCCAGTCCCAGTCCCCAGTCCTGGTCTCAGACCCAGTCCCACTGCCAGTCTCCTTCTCTCCCTTGCAGGGTCTTCCCCCCTTCTAAATTTTTTTCTTTCAAAACCGATGTTTCCCTTCATCGTTTTCTGTGAACGCTTGCCACCCCCCCAGAAATCTGCTTCCCCCGGTCAAAGCTTTACCCCAGACCTGCAAGCTCAGAGAGCAGGAAGGAAGACAAGCCAGAGAGCAGGAAGGAAGACAAAAAGACCATAACGTCATTTGTTGTGATCAAATTCCTACTCCAACAAACAATCACCACAAGAAACACGTTGGAAAAAGAGGGGTTATATGTTAACTTTTCTTCGTCTTTGAGAAAAGGAGACAGAAGTTCTTCCTGCAACTTGTACACTGTTCAAACAACTTGAAAAAATAAACCGCACACGGAAATGCAGCATTATACTATCATCACTAAACAAACTTGATAGGAACACTACTTACTCGTGCAGTGAATAATGTCCCGAGTCTTCGGATTAAAGGTGAGCTCACAAGAAATAACACGGAAATACGGGTAATGTATGATTGTTTTTATTATCGGAAATTGAACTGCCTGATACACAATGGGGTTTACTAGAGAGATACTTCTATATTGTGAGAAACTTCTATATTGTCTATGTATGACCTTTGTTTGATGTATTGAAATGTTAAGAAAAGTAATCAAAGGCAAAACAAAAAAAAAAAAATGCTATAGTGAAATTAATGCTACTAATAATACAAATGCACCACAATTGGAGACGCACAAGGGCGCAGTAATACGTAGTTTTTGAAAATGGGTCCACATTACCTAATAATGTTCTTGAGATAGGGACATGCCAGTTTTAGTGCTTTGTTCAACAAGTCCGTATCACGTAATTCAATCTCGAGATTATTGCCTGAAATGTCAATGATCTCCAAATATGTGGTCGGAATCGATTTGATGACGTTCCTCGGGTCGGTTAGATTATTGGACTTCAAATTTATGGATCGTAAAAATGGTACCTTGTCAGCCATATCGTCTTCTGGCAATCTCATCAGTGTTGAATGCCCAGATATCTCCAAATATCTTAATATCGGGGATTTGTTCGAGCAATCCTCTGTAAAAAAATATTCCCTTAACTTGCTGTCATCGAACTGACTACTACTTACCCCAACTATTGTAAGTTTTTCAAGACTTAAGGGTAAATCAGAGAAGTAATGGTTTATTCCCGTTACCACCATTTCAGTAATGTTGCTAAAAATATTTAACGTGAAATCAATTGCTTTCATACATCCGCCATCAATTCCTAAACACTCAATTTGATTACCAGAGATGATGCTAGAGTCAATGGTAATACATTCAATTGGGTTACCGTTAATATTCAACGTTTTCAAATTCTTCAGATGATTGATATTTAGCAACTTACTAATTCTATTGTCTTTTATTGTAAGTTCCTCAATAGTATCTAACCAACAAATAGTAGAAGACTCGTATTTACGTCTCAGAATTGCAAAATCAACAACTCCTTCTATTCTATTTGAACTTAAATCCAACTTTTTCAAAGAGAAGACATTATCTAATCCACCAATAGAAGAAATATCGTTAAAACTTAAGCTCAATTTTCTCAAATGCTTCAAACCATCAAAGGTTTGGTAAATTGAATTAATTCTGTTATTAGAGAGATCCAGCTCTTCCAAATGAATTAAATCATTAATTAGCATATAAGTATTTGATAAAGAATTATTGGATGCGTAAATTTTCACAACACTTGATGGTAAACCTTGTAAGGTACTAAGATGATTGTTCTCAGAATGAACCTCATATAATTCTGGCAAAAAGTCTCCCAATTGAATTAAATTTTGCAGATTCTGAGCTGATAAATCTATAGATTTGATGTTAGACCAGTCAGCATGGTCATTCACAACCTCGGTTAAAATTGACAAAAGATTAACCTTATTTTCATGATATGACGTATCCCCATCAAATTGTGATACTGAAGTAACATCCGCCACGTCGACTGATCTAGGCGAATTATTATTTTCGTAGTCACTTTGATTGTTCCGATTAATTTCTTTAATCGGACTCAATTGCTCATACTTCTTCCTCTTGAAATGCTTTTGGGATGCTGTTTCTGTTAATATACCATTGTGTATATAGTCTTTGTGTTCAATAATATATTTCCTGTCAATCTTTGGTGGTGTCAAAGAGGTATCATCCGACATGAACCCAGATTCATCCTGTTCATCTAATTTTGTTTCCCTAAAATCTTCTAAACTTGAAGAAGCGTTTACTGAAGTAGGTAAATCGCCACTTCGAAGAATTTTTGAATTTATTCCTCTTCTGTGGTTTTTCGGTTTATTTTCAAATCTGTGATCGTTAATTACTTCTGAATCTAAAGAATATTCTTCAGTATTATGTGTGCTAGTATTAGAGGTGGTATTTTCAACAGTATGACTGTTGGTAATATCATGATTTTGAGATTCTGGTTCTTGCCATAATCCATTTGCTTGATTAAATACTAAACCGATAGACTCGGGCGTGATCAAAGGAACCTCAGAAACTGCCTTAGGGTTAGGCTGTTCATTGACTGATTTTTGTTGATTCGCACGTGTTCCTGCTGTTGTGGGTGGTGTTTGAGAAGAAGTTGACATATTCGATAATGATGAAGTGCTCGATATCTTTCTTGATGTATCATCTGATACTGATTCAAGTCTATGCAGACGTTTTTGATTCTTTGCTGATTCAAAATCATGATAAGACAATGAGTTAACTTCATTAGCTGGATACCCTTCATTCACACTATTATTATTATAAACATTTGAGTAGCTTGAATCTGTGTTTGACGTAGAATTGCTAACAATTCTTTGAGAACCCGAATTGATAGCATAATTTGATTTTTGATTTTTTAATACATTGTGAAATATATTGGCAGCTTCCAGCGCTGGATCGGTGTCGTTAATATATGAAAATCCATCATCGCGGTTGTTAATTGGGTTATATTCATCTTCAAATTGTCTTGGCTTATCACCACTATATTCCGCTTTCTTCATTTGGTTATAACTATTATTATTAGAGTTATTATTTTTCTGTCCTTGTTTTCTAAATGTATTGGTATTAAGATATCCCGATATATCATCTAGGGCCTGTGTTACTACCAACTCACCATCTGGCAATAACAAATGATTTCTACTCCCTTCACTACCTTCAAGAATATTGGCATTATTATTGTTGTTTTGCTTGTTATTCATCATAAAGGCCTTATATTGTGGTATGTCTTGACCTGCTGACCCATCGCCATCCTCTGGTTTATGTCGTTGCTGAACAGTAGCATACATCATGCTATCATCAGCAGGCTGCAACACCGATATGTTATTGCTATTATCCTCGTCTTCCTCCTCTCTTAGCTGCGACATAAACTTGGAATCCGAAAATTCATTATTCGATACATAATCTTTGGTCTTAGTAGACCTAGGGACCATCAAATTGACACCCTCTTTATCAGACATATTCTTTCCACCCTCCTCACTCTAAAAAGAAAATGAAAGTAATATATAATAAAAGCAATCAAAATTTAAAAAAAATCTATTGAGACTAATGAAATAACACCACACAGAATAAGATAATCATTAAAAGGAACAAAACAAACAACTAATAAAGGCATCGCGTGGGTTAGCAGAATTGTTTTGTTTTGTTTACCTTTTTTTTCCATTATTTATTTTTTTTCAAGTCACATGAACTTACGTTAACTACGACAAACATTGTGACTGAAAACGTTCCAAGAGATGTTTATGCCGTATGAACAAATTTTTTTTTATTACAGTTATATTGTTATTATATTTCAAGAACATATTGTGTATATGTGTGTGTTGTTTGGTTGTTGTTGTTTTTTCGTACAGGCAAGTATGTACAATGTATCAAGTCTTGTAAAACATGTAGGAATAAAAAGACACGTAAGCTTCAGTATTACTGTTGTGGAAAAAAATTTTTTTTTTTTCCAACGTTTCGCGTTTTTATTTTTTTTTGGTTTTTCTTAGGGCTTACAGTTGACGTTGTGCTTTGAGAGGAAGCTTTTTGAGTAAAAGGACAGCGAAGGGACTTTCCTGTGCGTCTCCGAGATAGTTTTGTATTAGTTTTCTTTTGGAACACTAAACTGTGAAATTGACCTACTTTTTTTTTTTCTTTCTCTTCTCTCAGCTGATTTTTTTTGGTGCGTTAGGGCAGTTTTGAAAAAAAAATTCATAGAAAATTTCATAGAAAATTTTCTTGCAAAAAACAACAACAAAGAATAGTTGACATCGAGGAAAGAAAACAAATCTTAACAAGTAACGGATTTACTTTTAGTAACATCTATTTTTATTATTTTTTTTTATTGGTAATATATACACCTTTATTTTTTTTTTTACTTGAAACATTGAAAGTTGAGCAAGTTCAAATTATTCAAGATTCTTCACCACGTCTTCTCGCTTTTGACTGGAAATAAGGATTACAATTATAAAAAAAATATTGGTCCATTCTATTGGAAGACTAGAACGAGATTTTGAAGCATTCCAAATAGTACCTGGATTAGGATTTTGAATTCTCATAAACTAGAAGGTAAGAAAAATAAAAGAAAAAAAAAATTAAAAAAAGGAGAAGGGCATTAGACATTCTCGTTCTTTTGTTTTTGTATTATAAAGAGTGTGTTTGAACTTGGTTAATATTGCAGATTATTTACTTCAAAGGAGAATAAAATAAAATAACAATAATCATAGAAGTATGTCTGAACTAACGGGAGCTCAACAGGAGGATGTTTACCAGTATTATATTACTTTCAAAACATTTTTTGAAGCTACAGACTCTAATAAAGATAGGTCAAGTTCTACTCGAGCTCAGAAGGCCAGAGCAAAACTACTGAAGTTGAGTCCTTTGCAGTTTTATGAATTAAGTACCGATGTTTCTGATGAATTAAATAGGAGAATTGATGAGGACCAGGACCAACCAGAGTATTTGCTACCAAAAGCTAGTTTCCACGTGAAGAGAAATCAAGCGAGACAAAAATTGGCCAAATTGTCACAAACTAGATTCAATGACTTAATTGATGATATCTTATATGAAATATATAGGAGAGGTTATGACAGGTCAAAAGATAAAGCAAAAACCGATGCACCAACACATGAACAACAAGTTCCAGCAGAAGAAAAGGAGTTGGATAATCATGAAAAGCCAAGAGAGGAAGGAAATGTAGATGAGCAACCCAACAATGACACTACAACATCCTCTTCAGTACAGCCTTTGCTGGTAATACCGAAAAAAGCTTCTATTGATTGGTCGTCAGATGAAGAAAAACCACATAATGCGGAAGAAACAAGTCCGGTGGAAACAAAATCAAAGGATATATCAAATATGATAGAAAACACATTTCAAAAAGCGGCTGATATACAAGAAAATGAATATAAAGAGAGTCCAGTCCTGCAACAAAAATCTGAGTCTGATTTGAATGATACGCCTGACTTGAACAAAGACAGTGAATCGAATTTTAACTCCAAAGACAAAGTGTATGAATCAAATAACGTCTCCTTCGAGTACGATCAACCACATGATAACTACAGTACGACAAATGACTTTCAGTCGTTGTATAAATCCGCAGAAGATTTTTCAGATTCTAAAGATCTTGATGCCGATGTAACAACAGATTCGGTTGATAAAGGGGTCAAAACTTTAGACTCAACAACATCTGTTGAGGAAAGGTATCAAAAAGATTTCATTCAGTTAAACTCCGAGATCCGTGATCTCTCGATTGAAAATGAACAACTGAAGCAGCGCATATCTGAATTGGAGATTGAAATTAAATCACCTTCGAAAGCGAAACGCACAGAAAGTAACCTACAACCATTGGATACAAAAAAGGTTTTACAGAAACTTATGGACGAAAACATTCTTAATGATGTAAAAAACCTTGAAAATTATTTTGATGCTAACGGTTACATTTCTGTAGATGTGGTACAAAATATTAGAGAAAATGTTAATCAAATATATTCCATTATCTACGAAAATTACAATAGCAAAAGAGATAATTATGATATAAATGGTAAGTTGTTGTTCAAACATATGGCCCAAATTTCTGATTCGGTTGCCAAGGTCTTAAATATGGTAGATTTACCAGAGTTTAATGATCAAACTGTCATTTTAAAAGCAGCTATTTCTCATGCAATTACTACCTTGAGATATTATACCACATATGGCCCACTGATACCAGTAATCACCTTACAAGCTTCCATCACAGAAGTTTTATTTGCATTTTGTACTATAGTTAAAAGTGCCAAAATTAAACTGGATGATAAAAAGACATTATTCAATGAATTTGGAAGTAGACAAAAAACAGACTCGAGTGTTGACAAAGCATCTGTCCCAAATTTCCCATCTACCCCGGACGTCGGAGAGAAGCAAGGATCTACACCATTTTTTGAAAAACCTAAAGATGTCGATAGCTTTTTGGATCATGGAGAAGAATCTCCTGTTAAGCCATTGAAAATTACGCAAAAGGCGATCAATAGCCCAAAAATTCCACCAGCAACCACATCTAGAAAGCCATCCGGCACTGGTCTTTTTTCATTAAAAATTGATACAAAGTCCATGGATGCTTTATCCAAACTTAATGAAGATTCAAATGAACTTGATACAAACTCCACACCTTCCAAATCCAAGACAATCAATGAAGATAATGTCATAAAAGGTGGAGACTTGGGAGTTGTGACACCTGCTAAAGAATCTGAAAAAAATGAAGAAGAAGACAAAGGAGATACCGATAAAGCAAAAACAACAGAAGATAAAAAAATTGAACAGCCTGGGTTGGCAAGTAAAGAACCTATACCAGAGCCCAATTCAATTGTTGAGGAAGAGAAAAATTTATCAGATGTAAACAAGGTTCAAAGTAACAATATAGATCTAAATTCTAGTAATATTGGTAATGAGGCCATTCAAACACCAAAGGAAAACGGATTCCCAGTTTTTGGTACTATTGAGAGAGCTTCTCTAAAGAAGGTAGATTTGGCTTCTCCTAATTCAAATAGCTCTGGTCATTCTCAGTCTACTACGAACGACTCAAAAGATACAAAACCAAGTGGATTAGGTATTATAAAAAAGATGAACGAAATTCCGGAAAAGAAGAAATCTGATACACAAACTGATTCCGAGCTGGAATCCGATTCTAGTTATAAGTATGAACCTATAAAAAAAGAGGTAGATCTTAACCAAAGTGAAGTCGATACAAATATAAACCATGGTGATGGAGAAAAAGGTGTAACAGACTCAGAAATAGCAATTGATAAAGAAACCAAAATAACTGAAGGGAAAGAAGCTACTGAAACTAATATAAAAGATACTTTGAATCCAAATGAGAACGTAGACAATATTTCAGAAGCTAAAGAAACTGTTGGGACAGTACCAAACAAGAATGATAACATTTTAAAAAATGAACAGGAAGAATCTGAAGAATCTGAGGAGGAATCTGAGGAGGAGGATGAATCTGAGGAGGAGGAGGATGAATCTGAGGATGACGATGAAGATGACCAAGGAGATGAAGATGATGATAATGAACAGGGTAGTGACATTAACTTTGATATTGATGCATTTGATATTGAAAATCCTGATAATACACTATCAGAACTGTTATTATATCTAGAACATCAAACTATGCAGGTCATATCAACTATTCAGAGTTTATTGACTTCTATTAAGGAGCCTCAGGCGACGAAAGGTAATTTAAGAACTGAATCCAATGCTATTAATGGTGTTATCTGGCAAATGGTGGACGCTACCAGTGTATCCATGAATCAAAGTCGAAATGCTAATTTAAAAGAGCATGGTAGTTGGGTTGTTCAAAGTTTGGAAGATTGTGCAATGAGGCTAACCGCTCTCTGTAAATTAAAAAAGGATGGTCAGCTTTTGCATGAAGAAAATGATGAAGAATATGCGGATAAGAACTTTAAGCAAAGATTGGCAGGTATTGCTTTTGATGTTGCTAAGTGTACAAAAGAATTGGTCAAAACAGTAGAAGAAGCTAGTCTAAAAGAAGAAATTGATTATTTGAACGCTAGATTAAACTAATGCTGTTTTATTTTCTACCTTATGTATTTGTATTTGTTTGTTTTATTGAATTAAGTACTTGTAATCAAATAAAAAGTTGTATTATAAACATTTATATCTCCTTAAATTATGATTCATCTATAAATTCCACTAAGTTATTTTGTAGTATCAGAAAATTGCTATCAACAGTCGTCTTCTTACATATAATAGGTCCTTTCTTGTTGTTACGCGCTTTCAACAATAAAAGATAAGTAATGAAGAAAAAATAAATAAGCAAATTCTTATATGCCTGGAAGAATGAATAAAATAAATTAGAGGAATATTATTATAATATTATTAAAATACCTGCATCCTAAAATATAAACGTAACTTTGATAACTACTTTACAATCCGTAGAATAATTTTTGTTTAATTCGGTTTCCATATGAATTTGGGTAACCTATACTAACTCTGTTGAAATTACATGACAAAATAAATTAAAATAAAACTTCAAACAACTTCACTGGCATGAATATATTCTAAAACAATCACTAAATCAGATTTAAAAATCTCTTTTCTTTAACTTTTTTTAATTTCCTCGCAAGAAAAATTCTGTTTACCTCTTATTCCAAAAGGAACCTTCCAATTAATGTATAATTACTTTACAATTAAATTGAATTTCGATAAGCTGTTCTTGAATTAACAAAATTTGCAATACCTTCATCAAAAATACCCAAATTAAACCATTCATGATCCATGGCATTTCTTGCAGTGATTCTCTTTGTAGGATCAAATTCAAACATTTTTCTGCATAAATCAACAAACCAATACCAGAATAAGAAAGATTCTTTATCTAGCTTGTAAGGTGGTGGGAATAATCTTGAATTATCAAAACTGGATATATCGTCATCATCTCTCCACAAAATCTTTGAACTAATCAAACTCCAATTTTTTTCTGGGGATAGATTCCAATTAATGCTCAATCTTTCTCCAAAATCTTGCTTCAGTACTCTTGATACGTATATATCTAATCTGTCACAAGATTCCATAACCCTTTTCATTGATTTTTCTGTTGTGACAATTTCGCTTCTCTTGTTTTTTTCTGGCCATTGCAGGGTTAATGACTGGCGGTTGAAATGTCTCACAACAGTGGTATTCAAATCAGAAGGTAGATTTCCTAACTTATGTCTAACTTTGTAGAACATCTTATCAATCAATTTTGTTGGGAAAGGAGTTCCGTTAATTCTCTGCATCATCGCCATATGTTCTAAATTCTCGTGGATTGGGTATAGTGACTCACCGATTACCAGCTCGATTAAGACACAAGCAATCGACCATATGTCACAAGGGAAAGACCATCCTAAGCCTAACACAATTTCCGGAGCTCTATAATGTCTTGTGGAAATGACTGGTGGGTGATATTCTTTGTGAAATACTGCACTACCAAAATCGATAATTTTGATTTCAGGGTTTGTCAAAATTTTTCTTTTTCCTTTACTGGCCAACCTTCTCCTATTACTCATTGAGTCAATAACATGTTGGGGCAAATCATACTCAACATAAGATTCATCCACTAGAAGTATATTTTCTGGCTTCAAATCAGTATGGATAATTCCCATATCATGTAGGAAACACACCGATCTGATCAATTGTCGTGCGATAGCTTGTAAATGCGATCCTGGGAATCTTGCAATACCATTTGAGCACATAAAATCGTAAACGGATCTACCGTATAAATCTGTAACCAGACAGATATGATTTTTGTAGTCAAAGCAGTCACGCAGTAATAAGCATTGGAATTGGCCAGATGGGTCATTTTCTAAAATTGTGCTTAGGACCCTAAGTTCAGTCTTTGCTGCTTCTCTGTACCTATCAACTGCTCTGATAACTTTTACTGCAACATACTTATTATTTGGTGAGCAAGTATCAATACACTTCAGAACCTTACCAAAAGTACCTTGACCAAGCAATTCACGGACTATAAACTGTCCATTAGACCCGAAGACATCATTTTCTTGGTATATATAGTGACCATCCTTGTCTGTCTTAAAGTAGTCATTAGGAACGTTATCAAGAACATGTTTTACGCTGCCTCTCCCCCTGTCTAAATAGTTACCGTTGCTACTTCCACCACTACCGCGTCTTGCCATCCCGTTTTGAGAAAGTTCATTATCGTGAGAATTAGAATTTGGTAACAGTCTCTTAAAGTTTTGTTTGAAACCTGAATAGTTGCTATTCATTCCATTACTTGGTACAGTCATCGGAGACACACTATGAGCCACTTTCAACTGCACACCACGGTTACCCTCCAGTGTCTTACTTGAAGACCCTGTTAAATGCAGGAGCTCGTCATCATTCTGAACTCTTATGGGAGGAGTAATCAGCATGCTACCAGCACTGCTTACGCTGTTGTTATTCCTGTGACTGCTGCCGCTAATGCTCCCGTTGTTACTAAAATGAAGGTGGCTCGATATATCACCCAGTACGGAATTATGATGAGTGTAGCTTGAGTCATTGATGTTGGCACTATTATTGGCGATGTTACTGTTGTTACTATTCAAATAGTAAGTATAAGAGAGTCTAGAGTGTGGTAGTTGTGGTAGCGACACCGTTCTCTGTTTCTTATACCTCGAGGAATCCTGCGACAGCAGTTGAGGGTGTTGTTGAAATATCATCAAATCATCGTCTTCATCTTCTTCATCTTCGTCGCCGGCATCCAGGATGGCATTTTCGTTATTATTAATGTTTAATCTCCCTTGCTCGTCAAGTATCAGGTCATCCATCATATCCGATGTATAAAAATTGATAAAGTTATTAGCATTCATCGTCGTAGTACCGGTATTTATGCTGTTATTATTATTTGTCGTTTCTGAGGGTATGTTTCTTGTTCTCTTCCTCTTGAAGCCTAACATTTTTCCCTGTCTTAGTTTTGTATTGTTATCTGAAAAATAAAAACTTCCTTGGTTCTCAAGTTTGGGTATCCCATCCAAGAATATTAAATTCTTTTTTTTTTTTTTTATTTTTTTATATCCTAAAAAAAATTTAGAAAAGTAAGATCCTTGTAAGGTTTAGTATTTGCTATAGTATGTATTTTCTTTTTTCTATTTCTTCTTAATATTTATTTTTAAGTATTTCATTTAAAATCGTTGATATCCTTGTTTTACTTTGAGAGAGGGCTCTGCTTTTTCTTTTATCTTCTCTTAATTGTGATTCAAAGAGAGAGAGAGAGGGTTAAGAGAAAAAAACTCGACCCTTCCCATCGATTTTAATCACACACGCCGTGAGAAGAACGTGAAGAGAGCTCACACGGGGTGTTGGAAAGTGATACTGAAATCTTTTTTTTGTTCTGGGGGGGGGCACTCTCTCTCTGCCTGTCTCTTTGGGCTAGTACGCCCTTTGGTGGCTCTCTTTCTCTCAGGACTACACAATACGCCTTTCTGGACACTTACGCCCTATGGGGTCTACGTACATTTCTGTGGTAATATCGTACATATTTTTTTTACAATAAAGCCTCCCTTCCCCGATGGTTTGGGAAAATAAACTTACTTTCCGCTAACAAACCCCAGTACACCGGCACACGACTCTTCTTATCTCCGCGTGGGCGTGCATCAGTTCTGGAACCATGCAATTTCTAGTCTGCTCACACGAGGCGTACTTTGTTTCCCCCCCCTCCTTAGCCCAAAAAAACCGGGCATGTGGGCTCTGTATTGCTCTCTCCCCCCCCTTGAGTTATTACAGATATAGGGATTATTATGTAGTGTGTGGGTGTAATAATAGGGTGGAGGCACAAGGTAATGCTGTCGTCATTGTGAACAAAGAAAAGATGACTGTGGGGGGGAAGGAAAAAAAGACTCATCGCGCTGGGTCGTGGAGGTCATCTCTCTCTCTCTCTCTCGCTCGCTCTCTCTCTCTCTGTGTGCCCCGTGCTATTAGGTTCAACATTTCCTATAGCCTCTCGTTACTGTTCCACGGAACCATGGGGATAGGAAAATAAACTATATCTCTTTTAACAAAAGACCCTTCCAAGTAACAATGGGAAAGTCTTCTTCATCCGTGGATGGGGGTAGGTCAAAAAAGAAAAAGAAAATTAATGAAAACAAATCAATAATGGATGTAGTGCTAGTATTTACAAGTATTACTTATTTTTTACTTAATTTATTTTTCACCAAAATTCTTGTGTTTGGTGGTAGGGGGTTCTTTATCGGAGGGCAGCCCGAGGTTTTTCCAGTCGTCATAGTCCATTAGTTGGTTGTCCATTCGACATTTGAGGTATTCCTTGGCTAGGAGTCGACAGTTATGGACGTTTTCGTTCGACGCTAGCTTCATACACTCGAGATATTTTTGCATGTACGCAGCACATTCACCATCGTGATCTAATGGAAATGATCCACGTTCAGGTGGTGTCGGGGACAAGGCCCTTAATCCTCCACCAGGTCCACTAGACATTTTTTGTATTTTGTTCTACTGTAAAATGTGGTAAAAATAGAGTACTATTCAAAACAAAAGAAGGCTCTCTATTTATAGTCCCTTTTTTTTTCATTTTTTTGTTCAACTCTATGATTCAAAGGGAGAACAGCGAATTTAAAAAAAAAAACGAACGGTTCTTTCAGAAACACAACACGATCATCACATGACGACGTAAAAAAAGTGATATATTTGTAATATAGATTATAATTAGATATACTGAATCTATATATAACGGAAAAAGATAGTTAAAAAGTAAACATTAGTTGTTGTTTTTTTGATGTAAAATTCAAAAAAAAAAACAAGGCATTTCATGGTCTTAATCTCTTTGGATCTCTTGGGAACAAAGAAGCTCTTCTGATATTCTTTAGATCCAAGAAGAACATAACAACTCTTTCTAGACCGATACCACCACCGGCGTGTGGTGGACAACCGTAGCTGAAACCGTCACAGTAGTCCTTTAGACCTGGATCTTCGCTGCTCAAGCCATGGGCCTTCATACGCTCGATCAATAGAGCGTGGTCGTGAATTCTTTGGGCACCAGACAAGATTTCCTCACCTCTCATGAAGAAATCATAAGAGTTGGAGTATTCTGGGTTTTCTGGATCTGGCATGGTGTAGAATGGTCTGACAGCCAATGGGAACTTGTCCAAGATGTAGAAATCGGTGTCGTACTTCTCGCGAACCAACTTACCCAAGAACTTCTCGTTTTCGGTACTTAGATCCTCGAAGTCACCAACTTCCTTACCGGCATCTCTCAGCATTTGGATACCTTCCTTGTATGTAATACGAACCATCTTACCGTCCTTTGGTAGCTTGAATTCTTCGACTGGGTATTGCTTACGGACCAATTCGATTTCCTTGGAGTATCTCTTCTTCAATTCAGTGAACAAAAAGACAAACAATTCACTCAAAACATCCAAAACTTCGTGGTAATGTTCCTCGAAAGCCATTTCCATATCCAAACCAGTAAATTCAGTCATGTGACGGTGAGTGTTGGAGTTCTCAGCTCTGAAAACTGGACCAATTTCAAAGACCTTCTCGAAATCAGCAACAATCAATTGTTGCTTGTTGAATTGAGGAGATTGGGCCAAGTAAGCCTTACCCTTGAAGTAGGTAACTTCGAAAACGTTAGCACCACCTTCAGAGGCAGCACCCAACATCTTTGGAGTGTGGGATTCAATGAAACCCTTGTTGACCAAGAATTCTCTGAACAAAGCACAAACACCGTGTTGGATCTTGAAGATGGCTTGGTTGGTAACAGTTCTTAGATCAATGACACGGTTATCCAAACGGGTATCTAAGTTAACAACTGGAAGACCAGCAGCTTCAGCTTCAGCCTCGGACCTGGAAGCATCTTCAATCAAAATTGGAAGAGTTTCTGGAGTTTCACTAATGGTGTGAATTTGGGTAACATGGATTTCCAAGTCTTGAATGGTAGCAGACTTAATTGGTTCATCAACAACCTTAACGATACCACGAACAAGAACAATGGATTCCAAGTTCAAAGAACCGGCCCATTTGACCATGTTCTTAGAGATCTTCTCACCATTCTTGTCAGCCTTAACCAAAGCTTGGATCAAAGAACCTTGTTGTCTCAAGGTCAAGAAAGCCAAAGTAGCACCTTGTTGTCTGGTGTTGTGAACACGAGCTCTGAACAAGATTTCCTTGTCAGCGTCGGCCTTGGATAGATCAACGAACTTGGTACGCTTTTCACCAGTACGGGTTTGGGATTGAATCAATGGAGCCTTACCGTAGTTGTCAGCAGACAAGTCGACTTCGGAAGCCTTGGCAGCTTCACGTTCCTTCTTTTCAGCTTCCAATTCGGCAGCACGCTCTTGCTTTCTTCTTTGCTTTTCTTGCTCCTTTTGTAGCTTCTTCAAAGCCTTCTTAGACAAAGGTTGACCATCTTCACCTAGAATAACTTCCTTTGGGGCATCTGGGGATGGGGATGCTGCTTTAGCTTCTTCGGCAGACATATTGATAGCTTTTGTATTATTATGTTTTGACTTATTCAATTGAAAACAAGAATAAATGAAAAGAAAAAAAGTGAACTAAAAACAGTATAAAGTTAAAAAAAAAAACTAATTAAAGAAAAAAAAGAAATACTACAGTTGAAAACAATTAACAAGTTGCTTCGAAGAGAAATACGTTTATGTAAAAGTTTCACGGTTTGCGCAACGAACCATTGGTTAACAATTGCTCATCGCCGAGAAATTGAAAAATTACAGAAAATTTAAAATTTTTAAAATTAATGCCTTATATCTTACCTAACGAATATTAGCCATGATATTCGTATAAGACTGCTGAAATGAAAACTATTTTGGTAAAATATTTAGAATTAAAACAAATGCATTAATGGATAAGTTTACCCTTGGGAGGAACTTCTTTCTAAAACAAAACAAGTCGTGTGTAATATTCTTACTTTAAATAACGTTGTTTATAGCTAAGTGTGTCCTCATAATTATGTAAACAAAATTTTCTGTTCACAGAGAAGATTGATTCTGTTGTAAGTACAACAGACGGGTGATAATTAGAGCTGTGATGCCATCGTGATGTAATGATGTTAATCCGCGGGAATTATTTATAAGTATTATGCAA
Organism: Nakaseomyces nivariensis; assembly: GCA_017309295.1. NCBI lineage: Eukaryota > Fungi > Ascomycota > Saccharomycetes > Saccharomycetales > Saccharomycetaceae > Nakaseomyces > Nakaseomyces nivariensis. The sequence goes on along the minus strand of JAEVGP010000004.1, from coordinate 914,324 downwards.
GATATTAAAGTAATTAGCTTTTGTCCTTTGTTTGAAAGAAAGAAATAAAATAAAGATAAAGGCAAGATAAACTTTGTATCCGAAGTATTCTCTTGTTATTCCTTAGAATAACTTTTTTGGTTCATTAAATAAAGGGTTTAGAGTATCTATTTATAGAATATTCGATTCAGGTTTTAAATGGCATTTTATCCGTTCTCTTAATTTTTCAATACAGACTCCCCCCGTGCAACGCTGGATCAGAATTTCCTTGGTATTCTGGAATAAGATATAATCTACTACGTGAAGTTTGTTATTCTACATAATATTGACTCATTAGTGTCTGTTGGGCAACTGTTTTTTATGCCCTATAAAATATCAATACAACGATACATTCCGTCAAAGCCTCCTTTTGATTTTCTTTTTTTTTCATAATCTATATTTATAGTGTACCTTTCCTTTTTACTTTGCATAGATGTAAAGTAGAACCACGTCATAGCTCGAGGTAGCATTCTAGTAACTAATATATGAGCCATAGTAAAACACCTGAAGCAAACACGTAAATCTTGATCCCATTGCGTTAACATCTTAGTCGGGTGGAACCACTCAATACCTGGAATGGGGAGCATTGGTAAGTGGCTTCGGCGATAAACCACACCCGATCACTTTGGGCCTTTCTAGCGGAAACAACGGCAACGGGGAGTCGTTGTCTGGCGGGAATGTAATTCCCCCTTAAAGGTATAGAAAACTTTCTTAACTTCTTTTACCCTTAAAAAAATGTTTTATACGTCGTTTTCTGTGCCTCTGGAGTTTCTTTAGGGGTTGCTAACGTAGATCATTTCGATGCGTAGAACAAGAGATGGGGGAGAGGAATGTCGATTCTTCCTCGAAATGTATTGTTGTGCGAGTGTGTCTGTGCAATTCATTGGCGAATTCCTTTCACTCCTCCCCTCCGCATTTAATTTTCTTTTTTTTTTTTTTTGGGAATTCCTTTCCACGGCCGTTCCTGTGCATAGGAAAAAACACCGAGTTTATTTTCCTGTAAGACAAAACGTAAAGATAAATTAGGGGTGCCTGTTCTCACGCCGCACAAAGAATTCTTGTTGGTAATAGTTGATGATCATCGCAAAGGAGACGTTGTTGTTCTGAAAGCTTTTAGGCAAGTGGGTTGGACGAAGACCTCAAAATAGAAGAATTATTTTGCCCCTCTATGTCCCCTTATTTGTGACAGTAATTCTCGTCAAACTGACGTTACGATGACAACTACAGTTTGATGTTTTTAAGGGAGCCAGAGATAGAAGTTGAAACTGACCCGTTCTGAGAACGTTAATGGAATAAACAAAACTCTCTTCTGTATGAACGGAACCATTTGGAAACCGATGATTAAAATGACGGGGGCATGATTAGGAGAAAAAAGAAAAATCATTCATTTTATGTTTGTTAGAGGTGTGAGTTAATCATATAAACTTAGCTGCAAGAAGCGCGATTTGTAGAACTGCTTTTAAAAAAATCATTTCTTATTGAGGTTGATATACCGGATAACCGATCCAAATAAATAAGGGATAGGATAAACTAGAAAAGAAAAACATAAGTCCGAGAAAATAGTCATTCATTTTCAATACTATATGAACCGTTGAAGTGAAAAGAAGAAAAATAGTAAAAAATCTGGATACTGTTCAATTATTTATTTCTACCGTACCATCTTTTATTTTATCGTATTACACCTGAAGGTTGTTTTTGTAAATACGATTACCAAAATTTATCATACTAGAAACAAATAGAAGTGAGGCATATTTTATATCTGTGGAATGTTCTCATGAATATAAAAGTTTAAAGGAGAAGTTTCAACTATTAATTTCTTGCCACAGAATAATAGTATTCCCTATTTAGTTTGTTATGGTTGGTAAAACGAAACAAAATACTAATAAACAATAAAAATTAAATCAAAACCAGCTAAGAAGTTTACACAAACAATCAAAAACAAACAATATCTATTTCAGAAAAGACAAATGCTCAAGACAAATGAAAATAAAGGCTTTAAGCCTATCGATGTGGTACGAGCGATTGCAGACTATTTGGACCATGTGGATGAAATCGACAAAAATAAGCTAACTTTCTACCAGGGAGATGTGATATACGTAATTAATAAATTAGAATCTGGATGGTGGGATGGAGTAATTTTTCAAGATAATTTGGTTTCCGATGACATTAGTAATAAACAGAATGTGATACGTGGATGGTTTCCTGGAAGTTATACCAGATCACTGATTATGAGTAGTAGGTCTTCGGTTAAAACTGGCTCGATCTTTTCATCAGATGCTAATACAGAATTCTCTTCATTTGATATTAATACCCTAACAGATTCTGACAAATTAAGAACTTCGATTACCTCGATGTTAAATTCAGCTCCTAAAGTGGCAAAACTGGATAGGCAACCTGAGACATATGATGAAAGTCTACTTCCTTACTATGTTCAAGCTGATAGAAATATGTTTTATCTAAGTGATAGTGATATTATTACTTGGACTCAACTCTATTTAGTTCTACGATACTTTTCTAATAAGTGTCGGGAATACTTCATAAGCAGTTATAAGGACATCAACAGTTCCTCAAGAGAAAAGAAATCACACAGACCAGAATTCCGTTATAATTTTAAAATTCTCACTGGATATATCTCATATTTGATCATTGCCTGCAGAATTCTGGAGCAGTCAACTCCAGATTCTACGATAATACCTGGAAATAAACAAAAAATCAAGCACTTACTGAACCATGACTTATTGAGTTCACTTTCATTATTGGCAGAACATGTGCATATCTGGTATAACCATTTATATTATATCCATTATAAACATAATGATGCAGATACTATTATTAAAGGAGAAAATGTATCAACATTAAAGAAATCGGGAATAATTACAAAAAGTTATCATTTGGTTTTGAAAGGTTTTGAGGAATTAAATGAATCACTAAAGGATATCTTTGATTTATTGAACACGTATTCAATCAATCATAAAATGGTTCTTATCCCACAACTGTTTCCAAGGTTTTTCGAATCATCTTTTAATGGTGGATCGTGGTCAAATCCTTTTGCTCTTCCACCTAATAAAGATATCCAAAGTGACTTAACAACAAATTGCTCACCTGATTCTATCGAGGATGTTATAGATAGGGTACGTGAGTACCATCAAAGCAAAAAATATGGTAGTTTTAGTCATCGCCATTCTGGAAGTGGTACAAGCTCCAGGAATAGCTCTATAAGTGATACATCTAACCAAAAGAAAAGTGGCCCTTCGAATGGCTCAGTTGCATCAGTATATTTTAGGCCACCTACAAGACGTGCAACCTCATTCTGTCCTCATTGTGTAAATGTATCAAAACCTAAATCCATTGGAAACATATCCAATTTTTCATCATTTCGAGATGGATCTAAATCATATGGTGATATAGAGCATTCTGTGAAATTTCCATTAAGCAAAGAAACTTTGGAATTACTGAAGAAAAGAAAGGGTCAAATACATATAAGTTTTAATGAGGGGTCAGATAGTGGTAGTGGAGAGGAAGGTGATGAAAAAAACGATGATTCAGTCCTTTTGGGATCGAAACCAAAAGCAATACAGAATTTGGAAGCCAACTTCAAGACCTATAAAGAAATAAACACAACAGTTACGATATTAAATATATTGGAAAACCTTGACCTATCTTTATTCACAAAGATGAACCAAATTGTTAGAGAAAACAATTCAAGTGGCTCTCAATTCGAAATGTACAAAGATATTTTGAGTCACACTTTATCTTCTGTCGCTGTTGCAGTAGATGAATTTTTCAAAATAAAGCAAATTTTTCATAATAATGCAATTCGTTTGATTATGTGTTCTCAACATACAACTCTAGATGATCCATATATCTTTTCGTCAATGTCATCAAACTATCCAGTTGGGATTTTAGATTCTTCCTCTCTAGGAAATCTGACCTTGAGAAAAAAATCAGATATTAGTGCCTATGGCGCTTATTTACTAAAAAATGAAAAAGAGCTAAAGGATGAGTTATTTCATCATTTGGTCCAAGAGGATGCGGAGTTTAATGATGTCACTTACTTTTCGGTTTGTACTGATTTTCAGGATGCAAGATTAAAATACCTAGAAATGGCAGATGCAGCAACAGTTGTTGTTGCAAAATTAATTAATGAACGCGAAAATATTCTGAATTATGCCGCAAGGACAATGCAAAGTGAATTAGTTGCCAAACTATTGGAGGATGAAGAAATCAGTGAATATCTTTATGAGGAAGGACAACTTTCTGAGAATGGGTCAGATATAATAATTTGCCCAGACACAGATGACACCCTTCTCCCTTGGTTCTTACAGCCCTTTTACACAAATGAAGTTGTTTTTGACTCCAAAGGGAGATTGAAAAGTGCAAACAAACATGACTTGATTGAATACTTATTTCAATCAAAAGGGGTGGATAAAGAGTTTATGACTACTTTACTAATATCATTTGCTACAATATTTAGTCCCTCTGAATTTGTGCAAAAGGTGATTGAGAAATATGAGGAATCACCACCAGAGAATTTGAGTTATGATGAATACAATATTTGGATTGAAAAAAAATATCTACCAAATAAAGAAAAAGCTATATTTATATTGTGGAACCTATTTAAATACTATTGGAACGAAAGCTATCTCAATTTCTCCTTTGAGCTGTTAGAAAGATGTGCAAAGGCAGGAATTAGAGAAAAAATTCCGTACGCACGAGAGTTACAATCACTGATACATAGCATCGGATCGTGTAATACTTCTGCAAAATTTACTTCCTGGTCACTTTCTCATCCAAACCTAAATTCACGCCCAAAATTCTCACCCCATAATACTTTGTCTAAATTGAATTTCGTGGAAGAGATTTCAATGTTTTTTCCTAATAATATTCAAGACATAGCAGCTGGAAAACTTGCAAAACAACTCACTTCAATTGAAGAGAACTTGTTTAACGATATTACCTTTTTTGACTGTCTTTTCCGTGTTTGGGGTGACAAATATTTTGATATAGGCGATAAGAATAAGATCAGTAGATTTGTTTCTTTTGCCAATAATCTAACAAAATTTGTCACTTATAAAATATTAACTTATGAAAAAGCAGAAGAGCGCGCAAGGGTCATTTCATATTTTATACAGGTAGCCGATGAATGTTATACAATAAAAAACTTTTCCAGTATGACGGCAATAATTTCTGGAATGTACGCTTCCCCAATTTACAGACTTCAAAAAACATGGAAATTTGTTGCACCTGAACAACGCTCTAAACTTCAACAACTTAACGACTTTATGGATTCGACACGAAACTTTCATAAATATAGAGAAACCCTGAGAAGCGTAAAAGGAAAGCCTTGTATACCATTTTTTGGAGTGTATTTGTCAGATTTAATATTCACTCATAATGGAAATAAGGATTTCACTAACAAATCAGAATCATTAATTAATTTTACAAAGAGATTCAGAATATTTGACATAATCCAAGAAATATTTAACTACAAGCACTATCAATATAATTTTAAAGTGGATAAAATGGTACAGACTTATATTCAAGCGGCAGTTAGTGATCTTCCCTCTATAGAGGAACAATATCAAATCTCATTAAGGTTAGAACCAAGAACAAACAGTAGCATTTCTAATCTAGATTCTCCCCTAAATGATAAGGCAGATTCTTCCGAACTGAAGAAGATATTTCCCGAAAAAGCAAACAAACAAAAGAAATCGAAAAGGCATCTACTTTTCAGATCAAAAAATAGAAAGAAAGAAACAGAAAAATCAAACTCAACGAACAAAAATGACTCGATTTCAACATCTAAAGATAAGAACAATACTGCAATATCAAAGTCAAGGAAGAGAAGTTCAGGCTTTAAATTTTTTAGTAGCAGATCTCCAAAATTTGTTGATTCAGAATCTACCCTTGAAGATACAAAATTAGCAGGTCTTTAAATATAAAGAGCAAAAAATCGAAGAAGATCAAAATAAAATCAAAATAATGATTTGAGGTGTAAGGTACTTACCCCAGTTATGAAAATATTATAAACGTTTCAAATTTTGGTGTCATCAAGCTGTAATGATCAGCATGAGTTGTAACAAATAATATTTGCATTGCTTTTTTAGCAAGATGTTTTGTGTTTAAGCATTTTTTTTTTTTTAATATTTTTATTATTATTTAATATTTAATTTCAGATTTTGTTATATATGTTACTGCAGATGATTCCTTTATGTAACTATTAATTTTGAAATGACAATTATAGGTTAGGGTCTTTGGTTTAGTTCATGAATCGTATTGAAGGATATAGTTAGAACCACCAACACATTGAGCCACAGTCTTCTGGTTAGTTCCTATAATTTTCTCGATTTCATTACCTATGTTGGTCGTTAAATAAGTAGTATCATGCTCTAGTATTAGCCCTGCTTCGTTTTTATTTTTCCACTGTATTACATCATGAAATACATCACTTTCGGAACGTTGACCGGTAATAACTTGCCAGTCAAATGTATCATGATCCCATAGAACACTTTGTAATCCAAATTGTCGAGCAATTGCACGAACTCTAGCATCAACGCCACCAAATGGTGGACGGAAATATCTTGGGATATGGTGTCCAGTTGCATTCATCACCCACATGGTCCATTCTAGTTGAGCTACTATTTCTTCGTTCGTTAGTGATGGAAGGTGTGCATGTGACCAAGTATGGGAAGCAGTGTCGTGACCATTATTTAAAATACTTCTATATATATCAGGAAATTCAACTATGTTAACCCCTAAAGTAAAAAAAGTTGTTTTATGTTTCAAAATGTTAAGCAACTGTGATGTTGCTGGTGTTGGACCATCGTCAAATGTTTGGCTAAGTTTATCACATGTGACAATATCATCGTGTTCACGGCATTTATGACAATCAAAAGAACAGAAACTTCTTGAAACATTGGGACAATCTGCTTGGTTGTACCTTGGTATATCAGGAACCTTTGAGAAGTCTATAAAATTTAAAGGGATATAAGGTGGATTCATACCAGGCCAATCGCTAAGATGAGTAAAGTCTTTTAACCATTGCGGGAAAGGCGCTTTTAGGGTTTTCAGGGAATGTAAAGTCTTTTTATCTGCCTCCATTGAAGCTATACCTAGTTCACTAAATAATAGGATAGAGAGCAAAATAACAGATAGTTCCAACTTTAAAATCATTTCATCAATCTAGTTTTTGTTTCGATAACTTTAAACGTCTATCTGTCCTGAAATTTAATATGATATACGAGGTGCTAGGTCTAATTCTTAAAGTCTTGTCAATGCTTGTTCTTAATTATTCTTTGTTTTTTATTTTTTATTATTATAGTTTCAGTAGTTTTTTTTGTATTTTTTGTGTCGTTCATGTAGTCATCGAGGCTGTATAAAAAAATGTGGATTTAAATTTCAATTTCAAAAATCTTTCCCTTTGTAAAATTATCATTCATCTATAAACCAACATTTGATGATTTGAGTATTTCTATATTATGCATTCATAGTAAACATTTCTTACCTGCCCGCCAGACATGGCAAGTATGACTAAATCAGCAAACTTTTGGTGGTCTTCTTTCAACACATCGGCAGCCTCCTTATTTAGTGGATCGTTGGGGTTAGGTTCTAGGAATAGTGATAGCAAACCAATAATGATACTCTGTAAATCGAGTGCTGGAGACCAATCTTCCCTTAGAATATTGAGACATATTTTCCCTTGAGGGTCAATATTTGGATGGAAGATCTTATTATTGCATAATACCTTTGGTGGATCAATGGGGTATGTTGCCGAGAATGTCAATGTAAACCGAAATTTACCTCCTCTATAGAAACCTTCATTTGGCTCTATCACTACATTAAGAGTCATCTCGTTAGGATTATTCATATTCAAAATATTTAGAGTAGTGCTTGGTGGTAACATTAGCTCTTTTAGGTCATTCTGTAGTCTTATCTTGGCTGGTGATGATCCTGTAGAACCCCTGGGTAAAGAATTTCCTTGCCCATCATTTGCTGCCAATTCTTTTTGTTTTTGTTGTTGCAATTGACGTAGTTTCAACTATTTGTTTTTTTTTATTCCTTCTTTCTTTCTTCCCATTCAAAGAAAGGCTAACAATATTGTTCCTTGTTAATATTTTTGCTCACATATCGATTCATTATCAATTAAAATGCTCAATTCTATAACTCCCTTGTATCATCTACAAAGTGGGGTGGGGAACATTTATCTTCCGAAGGCATTATTTGTAACATACCATATTTTAATCAGTTTAAAGCAATTTCTAGCGTTTGCAATACCGTTAAAATAACTGTTCATGACGCTTTCGAGGAAACTATACATGTAAGTACAAATGATCCTTGATAAAATCTATGGATTGTTCTACAAAATGATGGAAAAAATATCCTATTTACCCGGAATCTTCAATTACCCGGAAATTATAGATCGAGGTTGGCCAAAAAAAAAAAAATAGTGGGAAACACCAAAAATAGTGCACCATCGCCAATAGATATGAAACTACTCGATTATCATAAAACTGGTAAATTGTGAAAGAAACTCGTGCAACAGTCATAATAAAGGGTTTTACGGTCGTTAAGAGGAGAATATACCATACTGACCAATTGAGATTTGTTCAAAAATCCCTTTTTATTCTTTCAATTCTGAGTTAATAACTTTTCTTAACAAAGAAAAGGTGACAGATAAGGTTTTAGCACCATCTCTTAGGAAGAACAAGCACTTTTTTTTATAATTACGACAAGGGATTTATATTTGACTGGCTGTTTCATTGCATTGTTTCTGTGTAAATAACAGAAAGAAGAGCAAAATAATTGTGAGTAGGAAAACTAAAAGAAAGGAATAAAATCTAATTATGGGCACAAGTCGTTCACTTAGAGGGAGAGCATTGGAGAAATTGGCTCAATGTGCTGTCTCCACCAATTGTACTACTAGTCCTACCGTCTCTAATCGTAATGATGACATTAGAAAAGATATTGATGAGGCAGATGATACTCTGGAAATGATTATTAAGTCTTTGCCAATATATTACTCAACCTCTCCGGCAAAACTGTATACTATTCCCATGAACGTGAATGAATGGGAAGCTATTGTCGCATTGTGTAGAGCTATCCCCGATAATCATGAACAAGCAAGTGATATCATTGATAATGCAATTGCTGCCTACTTTTTGCATGCTCCAAGACAGAGAATGTCCGAGATTGTCTATTCGAAATTCAAGATGCAAAACTTGAGAAATCCTAATGAATTGATGACTTTTGAGATGACAAAATTTCTAATTGGCGTTGCTTGCAGATTTGAATCTTTGATCCCTAAAATTGAAAAATTGATATCTCAATTTATCACTACAGTTACTGGAGTTATTTTTAATAACAACACGGCTATATTCTCCCTTTTAGGGTTCTTAAATGCTTTTGTCATAGAATTTCCACCTATTAAATTAACAAACATTGTGTGGAGCGGTGTGTCGAATTTTTTTCTGACTCAAAAGTTCCTTGTAGACTTGGATAACGTTTTGGCATCTCCTAGTGGTTTTGACAATTCTTTGTTGATTCAGTATTATGAAGGAGATGAAGAAATCTGCGCAGCAAAGTTTTGGGAACTTCTAGGTGCATTGCAGGTAACCATCATGAAAAAAATTCTAGATGTTCCAAGTGAACATGAGATGATATCTGAATACTTGTTAGGTTTGCAATACAATCATTATAAGAATATGCATAAGCCAGCATCTGAAAGAACAGATTCGCAAGATTATGTTAAATTGAATAAAGTTTTAAGAGCAAATTCCGAAATAATATTTCCTTTGTTGGAATTTTCCCTAAAAATGGCAGAGGCAAAGGACTATACGGACTTGTCTGGAGACACTAGAACAAAATATTCATTTAATATTGATGCTCACTTCTCTCAAGTGTTGTCGATTTTACCGTTTTTGGATTTTGACCAGAGAAAGGACCCGTTATTGGACAGATTCATCAAGTTAATCTCAGGTAATATTGAGAAGTATCTTCTATTTGAAGACTCTACCGATTATTTGGTTGAAACTTTGGTATCTACTAGTGCTATTATCAATTTCTTTACAACAGATATCTCATTGTTGGAATTAAGGTTTTTCCCTCTCTTGATTGCTTCTCAACACATAGGTCCTGAAGTAATCTCCAATGTTACAAAAAATTTCACTATGGGTTTAAAGCCTCTAAATGAAGATGCTATTGTTAGCACCATTTACTCAATTAATAATTTATTGGCTTTGACTGAGGATGGGTTACCTATGCCCGTAATCAAAGAGAGAAAACAAACTATTACCTCCAATAATGAGGATATGGCAAATGGGACCCAAGTTCCTTCGCATATCTTGGACAGCTTTGACCTTAAGGCTACATCGGCAACAATTCCAACAATAGGAGGAATAAGAGATGTATCAGCAACACCTGCCACATTCCACAGAATGTTATTCCGCAATTGTGTTAGTACAATTACACAAATTGCTTCTCATTATAATACACAGGCAATCACTGCCTTGACGATCTCCATTTTGACTCAAAAAGTAGGTGTTGTATCAAATGAATTGGATGATATCATTCTTCAATCTATGGCCACACTTGCACCTTGTATCGCAGTCTCTGAATTTTCACTATTCTTGAAATTTATGAAATTAACTGAGCACTCCTCTTTGAAGCAAAACAATAGTACTCTTTTTGATTGTCTTCTAAGGGCCAAAGTAACACTGGCTAAATGTTTATTAGAGAGATCTTTCAATACAGAACTTTATAAGCTATATCTGCACGATATTCTTGAAAGCATTATATCCAGTGGTGATGTTGAAAGGTCTGATCACCATAGAACACAATTGGAAATAACCAGAGTTGCTGATCAAATTGTTAAATACCTTAAACCACTAGCTGAATTGCTTCCAGATCTTGGTTCCAATCCTTTGGATATGTCTAATGATGCCAAAACTACAATCATGTTCAGGAACATTTGGTTTAATATGGTTATTCATGGTTTTTACTATGAATCTGATTTGGTGAAAGCGAATCATGACAGCTTTTTAAGAATTGCTTTTAACAGTCCACCACTTACATCTGATTTCCCAGTTAACAATAAAGAAATATCTGTTGATATGAACTCTATTTTACGCCGTAGCTCCTCAAGTGCAAACATTAAGCAGCAAAGACAATCAGTTTCTGAATATTTCAACACAAATTTGGTCCAATCCCGTACAATTTCAACCACAAAAATAATGTTTTTGGCATCTGCAAAATTGGTGGAAACTATTCGTTGTGAAGCAGGTGATTGTTCCAAGGTTCCTTTATATCTATCTGACCCGGCTTTGAATTCAGGTTCTATTGAGACCTTTGTTAGCACAATTGCGATAGCAATGATAAGAAAATATGTCAGCATATCTAGGAGTGAGGTTTCTGAGCGCTTCAATGCAACTGCCATTGCAAAGCAATTGAATAACCTGTTGTTATTATTGGCTCATAGAGAGCAAGCTCTTCAGGACATTGCATTTCAATGTAGTGATCTATTGATCCGTAGTATCCCATCGGCGTTATTACATCATCACTCGTTATACACTTTACTTGATTTGTTAACAACATTATTTGACAGTATTGTGGATTCGGAGGTGACCAAGTTCGATCCCCACTACGAATTTTTACTCAAGTATTCTAAAGTGAAGGTACTGCTACCTGGTTCATTAACTTGGAGAAAGCGGACATTGACAAGATTACACAATTCAGCGAAGTCTTGGACCATGTTTATCATGAATGCCTCCAACCAAAATGCTAAGATTCTTCTCCAAACTTACATTTCAGGTGTCCCTCAATTTTATAGATCAAATTCTATAGAATATGGTGTTTCATTTGCAATTGACATGGCTGGCTCTATATCCAACGCTGATAAAGAATTGAGTAAAATTGAATTTGAAGGATTTGAGAGGCCTAATGCTGTTGCAGGATTTATATCTCAACAGTCATGGAGATCTAAATTTTTAGTCGATACCAGTATTTCATTTACTCCAGAGAAGTTTGCTGATAGAATTCAGAACCAAGCTACTGCCATAAGAGCAAAGATTAAGAATGGAACCAAGGTTTCAGGGCAGGAGGTATCAGACTTGATGGACTTTTGTGCTGCTCTCTTGATTATTGGTAATTATAACGGTAAACAAATTCTTTATGATCTAGTTAGAATACCTTTTGAAGTTTTCAAGTCATTCTCAATGAAAAGTGCTACTAATATTTGGTTGACTGTGATTACTGAAAGACCTGATTTAGCACACACGCTATTAAGCGATGTTATCTTCTGTTGGAAGGAATCGATAGATACCGGGAAGGGTCTTTTTAATAAAGAACATGATTTAATTGATGAGGAATACCAAATGATGGAATATGCCCCATATAACAAAAGAGAAATAAATAGAGATGCCAGATTTGCATCAGATGCTTTAAAGCCGCATAGACATCTAATTAACTTTTTTGCATCTCATTTTGCTGGAACAATGCATCAAAGTGATCATTTACTAAGTATTTTCACCTCATGTTTCATTTTTGGTGTAGAGAAGTTCTCCAAAGCCTCTTTACATCCTTTTGCTCGTTTAATTAGAAATGAATACCTGATGTTTGGTATTTCTATATTGAAGGCCAATCTAAAAAGAAACACTAGCAAAGTAACTCAGTTGGCCAATCTGATTGTGAAAGCAGGTTTAGATTGGTTCCGTAGACCTGCAAGTTGGCCATTTGGTTCCAATGAACTGAAGATCAGGGCTGATTTGTCTATTTTAACACAATTCTTTAGCAGTGTTGAAACATTGAGCTCAGTTTTTGTTGAATACTGTGGTAAATCATTTAAGCTGCTAGAGTATTTCATTGCCCATGAGATACAACAAATTCAAATTTGGCTAACTCCACTAGATAAAATACAAGGTGCAAATAGCAACGAACTACCACCAGATCTTCTATCTGTCGCATATCAAATGGATCCTCAATTGGCTGTTAATGTTGCTGAAAGATACAAGAGTAAAAAACTTCAACAATCTCTTGTCAAGCTAATTGTCAATGATCCACTTCATGCAGTTGGTATTTCCTCGACTTTTGAACACTTTTTGCATGACACCAAACCAAAATCTAGAAATGATCTACACTATTCTCTATATTGGGCACCTGTGAGTCCATTGAAATCCATTAATCTATTCTTGCCTGATTGGAATCACAATGAATTTATTTTACAGTACAGTATATTTTCCCTAGAGGCACATGATGTGAATTTGACTTTCTTTTACGTTCCACAAATTGTCCAATGTTTGAGATATGACGGTTCTGGTTATGTTGAGAGGTTGATTCTCGAGACTGCGAAGATTAGTGTTTTGTTCTCCCATCAAATTATTTGGAATATGCTTGCCAACTGTTACAAAGACGATGAGGCTACAATTGAGGATGAAATTAAGCCTATTTTGGACAAAGTACGTTCTAATATGGTCTCGAAGTTTGATCAAGCCTCGCTTGAGTTCTACAACAAGGAGTTTACCTTTTTTGATGAGGTTACCAGTATTTCTGGTAAATTGAAACCATATATCAAAAAGAGTAAAGCCGAGAAGAAGCAGAAGATTGATGAGGAGATGGATAAGATCCTAGTTAGACCTGGTGTCTACTTACCATCTAATCCAGATGGTGTTGTTGTTGATATTAATAGAAGAAGTGGTAAGCCTTTGCAATCTCATGCCAAAGCACCATTTATGGCTACATTTAAGATCAAGAAGGATGTCCGTGATGAGGATACCGGTGACCGTATGACCATTGAGAAATGGCAAGCTGCTATTTTCAAAGTCGGTGATGACTGTAGACAAGATCTGCTAGCCTTGCAGCTGATTTCATTATTCAGGACCATCTGGTCCAGCATCGGGTTGGATATCTATGTGTTCCCATACAGAGTCACTGCCACGGCACCTGGTTGTGGTGTCATCGATGTGTTACCAAACAGTATCTCCAGAGATATGTTAGGTCGTGAGGCTGTCAATGGTCTGTATGAGTATTTTGTCAGCAAATTCGGCCACGAGGACAGCATTGAGTTTCAGAAGGCCCGTAGCAATTTCGTGAAGTCCTTGGCCGGGTACAGTGTTATATCCTACCTGCTACAATTCAAGGACAGACACAATGGTAACATTATGTATGACAGTGATGGCCACTGTCTGCACGTCGATTTCGGGTTTATATTCGATATTGTCCCCGGTGGTGTCAAGTTCGAGGCCGTTCCATTCAAGTTGACGAAGGAGATGGTCCGTGTCATGGGTGGCTCGCAGAACACCCAGGCGTACCAGGACTTCGAAGAACTGTGTATCAAGGCCTACCTGGCCGCGCGCCCACACATGGAGATGATCCTCGCGGGCGTGCAGCCAATGCTGGGCAGTGGTCTACCGTGTTTCAAGGGCTCCAAGACGATGCGCAACCTGGAGAACAGATTCCAACCACACAAGACCGACCAAGAGGCAGCACACTACATGAAATCCCTGATCAACAAGAGTTACGAGTCCATATTCACGAAGGGTTACGACGAGTTCCAACGTATCACCAACGGCATTCCTTACTAAGAACCCAAACTCCGAGAATTTGTATTGTGTGTATAAACGTATTGTATAATGTATTGTGTGTATAGCGTATTGTATAATGTATTGTATTGTGTAATACAAGTCTCTCCGAGAAATTCAATATCCGAAAACTCGGCCTGCCCTCCCTCCCGGTGCAAATCCCGAGAAATCGGCAAACCTGCAAACTTTTTTTTTTCTCTGGGAGGTCACGTCCCCCCGAGAGAGAGAAAAAATTATGGTTTCTACGGCGTTTTCTGTGGACGTCGGGCTTACGAGAAGAGCGGCCCTCTCATTGGCCAGAAGGGAAAAAAAAAATTTAAAGGGCCCGTCCCAATGGGAAATTTTGCCAGGAGGGGGGGATATATAAGGGGAGATGTTCTCATGATCCCGGCTATTGCTTGTTGTTTCAAGAACTTCTGTCATAAAATAGAACAAAAAATCAAAGAAAACCCTTAATAATATTCTTTTAAGGTAAAAAGAAATAGAAAATATGTTGTCTGCACGTACTGTGGTAAAGAATACCGGGTTTAAACGTGGTCTGGCAAGTGTCACCAACTTGTCCAGAGACTCTAAGGTTAACCAGAACCTGTTGGAAGATCATTCTTTCATCAATTACAAACAGAACATTGAGTATGTTGATATAGTGAGGAAAAGACTCGGGAGACCGCTTACCTACGCTGAGAAGATCCTGTACGGGCACTTGGATGACCCTCACAACCAGGAGATCACCAGAGGTGTCTCCTACTTGAAGCTAAGACCAGACCGTGTCGCATGTCAGGATGCCACCGCGCAGATGGCTATATTGCAATTCATGTCCGCTGGCCTGCCAGAAGTAGCCAAGCCAGTCACTGTCCACTGTGACCACTTGATTCAAGCCCAGATTGGTGGGGAGAAGGATTTGAAGAGAGCTGTGGACCTAAACAAGGAAGTCTACGACTTCTTGGCCTCCGCTTCCGCCAAGTACAACATCGGTTTCTGGAAGCCAGGTTCCGGTATCATCCACCAAATCGTCCTGGAAAACTATGCGTTCCCAGGTGCTTTGATCATCGGTACCGACTCCCACACTCCTAACGCCGGTGGTCTAGGTCAATTGGCCATCGGTGTCGGTGGTGCCGACGCCGTCGATGTCATGGCTGGTCTTCCATGGGAATTGAAGGCTCCAAAGATTCTAGGTGTCAAGTTGACTGGTAGAATGAACGGTTGGACCTCTCCAAAGGATATCATCTTGAAGCTGGCTGGTATCACTACCGTTAAGGGTGGTACCGGTAAGATCGTCGAGTACTTCGGTGACGGTGTTGACACTTTCTCCGCTACAGGTATGGGTACTATCTGTAATATGGGTGCTGAAATCGGTGCTACCACTTCCGTTTTTCCATTCAACAAGTCCATGGTTGACTACTTGAAGGCCACCGGTCGTGACAAGATCGCCGGTTTCGCTCAATTGTACCAAAAGGACCTATTGTCCGCCGACGAAGGTGCCGAATACGATGAAGTCATCGAAATCGACTTGAACACCTTGGAACCATACGTCAACGGTCCATTCACCCCAGATTTGGCTACTCCAATCTCCAAGATGAAGGAAGTCGCAATCAAAAACGACTGGCCATTGGAAGTCAAGGTCGGTTTGATCGGTTCTTGTACTAACTCCTCCTACGAAGATATGTCTCGTTCCGCTTCCATTATCAAGGACGCTGCCGCCCACGGTTTGAAGGCTAAGTCCATCTACACCGTCACCCCAGGTTCCGAACAAATTAGAGCTACCATCGAACGTGATGGTCAATTGGACACCTTCAAGGAATTCGGTGGTATCGTTTTGGCTAACGCTTGTGGTCCATGTATCGGTCAATGGGACCGTCAAGATATCAAGAAGGGTGACAAGAACACCATTGTCTCCTCTTACAACAGAAACTTCACCTCCAGAAACGATGGTAATCCACAAACTCACGCCTTTGTTGCTTCTCCAGAAATTGTCACCGCTTTCGCCATTGCCGGTGATTTGAGATTCAACCCATTGACTGACAAGTTGAAGGACAAGGACGGTAACGAGTTCAAGCTAAAGGAACCATTCGGTAACGGTTTGCCAGAACGTGGTTACGACCCAGGTGAGAACACCTACCAAGCTCCACCAAAGGACAGAGCTGCCGTCGACGTTCAAATTGCTCCAACTTCCGACCGTCTACAAGTCTTGAAGCCATTCAAGCCATGGGACGGTAAGGACGCTACAAACATGCCAATCTTGATCAAGTCCTTGGGTAAGACTACCACTGACCATATCTCTATGGCCGGTCCATGGTTGAAGTACAGAGGTCACTTGGAAAACATTTCTAACAACTATATGATTGGTGCTATCAACGCTGAAAACAAGAAGGCTAACAGTGTCAGAAACGTTTACACTGGTGAATACAAGGGTGTTCCAGACACTGCCAGAGACTACAGAGACCAAGGTATCAAGTGGGTTGTTATCGGTGATGAAAACTTCGGTGAAGGTTCTTCTCGTGAACACGCTGCTTTGGAACCAAGATTCTTGGGTGGTTTCGCTATCATCACCAAGTCCTTCGCTCGTATTCACGAAACTAACTTGAAGAAGCAAGGTCTATTGCCATTGAACTTCAAGAACCCAGCTGACTACGACAAGATCAACCCAGATGACAAGATTGACATTCTAGGTTTGACTGAACTTGCTCCAGGTAAGAACTTGACCATGAAGGTTCATCCAAAGGATGGTGAGGCTTTCGACGTCGAATTGACTCACACCTTCAATGCTGAACAAATCGAATGGTTCAAGCACGGTTCTGCTTTGAACAAGATTAAGGCTGACAAGGGTATTTAAAATGGATGTGACAAAAAAATAGTTATAGATAAACTCTCTTGATGAGAAAATATCTTTTTTTTTTTTGTTTTTTCTTTCATTTTTCCTTTTGTTTCCTTTTTCTTAATTCATTCATTAATCTAATTCATTTCTGTACTTAATGATATCTGGTTCGGTTTAATAGCTGCATACATCGAGCTTAAAAAACTCATCTGAAAACTGTATTTATGTGACTCCATTAATAACTCGATAGATCGTGTTTATTAGACTAAGGGAGTCTTGATATGTTTCTATTATCTTTGTCAATAACAACCTATTTATTTCCGTTATAGCACGAATTATACCTATTTATTTATATTTATTTTTTTCATTATTTATATTTAAGAGTAATGTTATAGTTAATTTGCTGCCTGTATTGTAGCACTTCATTCAAACTAACTTTTTGACATTTCTTCTGTGAGGTTCTCTACAAAAAATAGTTAAACGATCTATAAGTCGTTTAACTCAAATCATATACTTTAATCAGAAATAGTGCTAATTTTTTTATTGATTAAATAAAAAGTCCGATTTAATCTAATGTATATAATATATTTACAAATTGCATACTTTTTATTCTTAAAAAACAACAAAACAATAAAAATAAGGGGAAAAAAAAATATTAAAGAAGCTACTTTTTTTATCTTTAGTAATGCATTAAGAAGCTTCTAAAGAATTTTTTTTGTCCTTTTTAAAACGAGAGAAGTGAATGGTTAATTTTGTTTAATTTAAGTTAGTCATTTGTGGAATAGTTTACTTACCGTAGACCTTAGCGAAAGATTGCTCAAAGTCGCCAATGATGTCATCGATGAATTCGGTACCGACGGAAACACGGATCAAGTCCTTGGTGACACCGGAGGCCAACTTTTCTTCGTCAGTTAGTTGCTCGTGAGTGGTGAAGTATGGGGCAATGACCAAGGTCTTGGAGTCACCGACGTTAGCCAAGTTAGAGGCCAACTTCAAGTTGTCAACAACTTGGGCACCGGCCAACTTGAATGGGTCCTTCTCAGAGGCAGCGTTTGGCAAATCTTTGACACCGAAGGAAAGCATACCACCAAACCCGTTGGATAAGTATTTCTTAGCGTTTTCGTGATGAGAGTGGCTTTCTAGACCTGGGTAAGAGACCCAAGCGACGTGTGGGTTCTTTTCCAGCCACTTAGCCAAGGCCAAAGCATTTTGACCGTGTCTTTCACCTCTTAGGGACAAAGTCTCGACACCTTGCAATAGCAAGAAGGCGGCGAATGGGTTCATACCTGGACCCAAGTCTCTTAGCAGTTCAGTTCTGACGTGAACGATGTAGGCCAAGTTACCGTAGGCTTCGTTGTAGATAGTACCGTGGTAACCCTCAGATGGCTTAGAGAATTGAGGGAACTTTTCTGGGTAGTCCTTCCAAGGGAACTTACCGGAGTCGACGATGATACCACCGATGGTGGTACCGTGACCACCGATCCACTTGGTAGCGGAGTGGGTGACGATGTCGACACCGTACTTCATTGGCTGACAGAAGTAACCACCTGCACCGAAAGTGTTATCGACGACAACAGGGATACCGTGCTTGTGGGCCACAGCGACGATCTTCTCGAAGTCTGGGACGTTGTACTTAGGGTTACCGATGGACTCCAGGTACACGGCTTTAGTCTTTTCGTCGAATTGCTTTTCGAAAGCCTCTGGAGAGTCACCCTCGACAAATCTGGTCTCGATGCCGAGTCTGCTGAAAGCGACCTTGAACTGGTTGTAAGTACCACCGTACAGGAACGAGGTGGAGACGATGTTGTCACCGTGGTGAGCCAAACCGGTAATGGCCAAGGTCTGGGCAGCCTGACCCGAGGAGACGGCCAATGCAGCAGCACCTCCTTCTAGGGCAGCGATTCTTTCCTCGAGCACGTTGTTGGTAGGGTTCTGGAAACGGGAGTAGACGTAGCCTGGCACCTCTAGCCCAAACAACTGCGCACCGTGGTGCGAGTCGTTGAACACATACGAGGTGGTAGCATAGATAGGAACAGCTCTTGGCCTGTGGTTGTTGTCATCCGGGTTCTCCTGACCAGCATGCAATTGAACAGTGTCAAAATGGGAAGGCATTGTTATATATTTATTGTTTTGTTTTCGGGGTTTATTAATGATCTCTCCTTCTTCTTCCTATTACTCCAGGAGTCAGGGCAAGATCAATGGCCTTTATATACTTTTTTTTTTTCAATGCTCCTCGAGTTGTCAAACTGTGGGGGTGCATCACAGTTTCTCTTCCACACACAATACCGCAAATACAATCCGCACGTGACAATTTCAACGGGCGACTCAATTTTTTTTTTTTAGGGGTGTGGCTCCTTTTTTTTTGGTGCGAGTCGCGTGACTTCTTTGGTGTGGCTTTGTTGTACTGTACGGTACGTGTGCGTGATATGTCATAGTGTACTACACGGTGTTATATTGTACGTCATGCATGTGACGTTTCGTATATACTGTTTTGTATTCGTTTACCACGACCATGGTGTTTTTTTCTTGTTTTTTTTTGTTTCTGTTCATTTGAATTGTTTTTTTACTGAGAGACGGCCGTGGGGAAACCACCTGATTTTACGTTTTCTAAGGGGGTACCCTTGGTAAATTGGAATTATCCGAGAAACACACATGTGATACATACGTATTACACTATATTATATTGTATTGTATTATATTATATTGTATTATATTATATTACAATATATTATATTACACTATATTATATTATATTATTATCTAAAGACTACAAAATGTTCATGGATAGGAGGGGTTCTGGGTTGGAGGTGTTTTTGTCGTTGATGACCAGGGTGTAGTTCTTGGTATCCTCGGTGAGCGCGTCGGTCATGTAGGACAGCTGTTCCATGACGTCGCGGGTGTACTCCTGGAAGTTCAGCATCTGCCAGGTGGTCAGCATCCTCTTGCTCTTGACCTTGTTCAAATACTTGTCAAACCGTTTCAAGTAGTAAGGCGTCTTCAGCTGCGTCTTGGCCCGCTCGTATGGTGTAGGGATCCGGGAGCCGTCCGGTCTCAACCGCTCAAAGGTATTTAACCCACGCTGGGACAAGCAGATGATACCCTCACGCAACTCCGGACCCATAATGTGCTTATACCCGTCCTTTGTGAACTGGTAGTAAGCACACTCTTGCAAAGTGGTCTCGTTCCGGAATGGGTACACTTGAACACCAAGCATATCCATAATTATTCTTGTAGCTTTGAAGGAAGCGTCGCTATTGTTCGAGAAAACAGAGTCTTCATCGTCCTCGTCCTCATCCTCGTCGTCGTCCTCGTAGAAATCGTGATCCTCATCGTCTTCATCGCCGATGATTCTTGCAACTTCTTTGTCCCATTCTTGCCATTGCTGCTGTCTCTTTTTCCAAAACTCATGGTGGTCTTTGGCACCAATAATGTTGACTATCAAACCCAGGATGGTATTGATAACATAGAACGTACATTGTGCTCTAGCCCAACCCGCTGGGGCAAGCCCGCCGGCTGGAAGACAAGTACCCATGGCACCCTTAAGACTAAAGAAGAAGTTTAGACGGGTGGCACTTCTGCTAACCAAAGATGGTCTCTGGTAAAGCGCAGGCCTGGCAACAGCGGTGACTGTGACATTAACAGTGACAGTTACTGTGGTAGCTGGTAAAGTAACTGGGACATCAACGGTAACTGGAGTACAGGAAGTTAAAGTGACGGTATCGGGAACAATTGGGATCATAACGGTTCTTGGCTCTTCCTTAACAGTCTCGGTAACAGTAACAAAATCAGGTTCATCACAAGCCATGGCAAATGGCATGGAAGATAAAGCGGCAAATAGGATGGAAGTAAGTTTCATTATTTGTTTGATTGATTCTTGATTGACTATATAATAGCAATATAAAAAAATAAAAGTATAAAAGGAAGTGTAGTTTGAGGAAAGAAATTATTTTTGAAAATATGGATGGTTGGCCCTCTATTTATACGTTTTTATGGAAATTGTAACAAACATTCCATGAGAATGGTTTCCTGATACAATTTGGGAAACTATTACTAATTACCATATCAAAAAGTTCGTTTGACCCCCCAAAATTGAGAATCCATTCAATTCATTAATTTCAATAGCAATGAAATCAAAATCAAAAATAATAAATTATTTGGCCCCCATAAGTTATATAGTTTGTTTGCTTATTTTATTTTTAACTACCACCCAAAAAAATATTAATTTATATAGGTCCTTTTCTCTCTATTTAATATTATAATTTAAAATAATTCTTTTATGCGCGCAACTATGAACGAGATTGCTTACGGCATAGATAAATTTTTATCGGTTTTATCAATTAACAGGGGAGTGATTGACAGTCAGAGAAATAACATGGAGCTTTCATCATGGATACGATCATTGTTTATTCGGTTTGCTAAATTATTTTAGCATACATGTTTTTGTGAAACGGAAGCAAAAATCAAGAAAATTAAGAATAATATTATCATATCCAATATTGTTTTTCACACAAGAAATAATAAGCTCGCGTGGCGTAATGGCAACGCGTCTGACTTCTAATCAGAAGATTATGGGTTCGACCCCCATCGTGAGTGCTTTTCTTTTTTGTCTGAAATTTTTCATTTTTTTTTTGGGTGAAAAAAAATTTCAAGCTCATCGCATCCAAAATCAATGCTATTTCAAATTGATATTGTGGTTGTGGAGGTTGTTTTCTTATTTATTTGGTCTTCATTCTACGGTTAGGAAACAGTTATTAGGAACAATGTCTAAACAAAATCCATTTGATCAAAAAAAGAATGCTATTCTTCAGGAAATTAGTTCCACAGGCCCGGATTTATCACCAAAGGGCTCAATTGATAGACTATGTATACCTATCATTGAGCTTATAAATAAATCACCAGACATGGTAACTACTTCTTCTTGCTCTGGGAGAATTAGTGTTTTTATAGAAGGTACTAAAAGTATTGATGGAGACGTGAAAGTCGGCGGAAAGGGTGAAGGTGGGAAATGGCTTTTTGTTAGTCATGAGTTGGATGAAGTGGATAACTGGTTTTCCAGAGTAACAGAAACCGAGAAAATTCAGTGGGGGATGTCTGCACATTCAATGGATATACGTGCTGATGGAAGTTCCAGGATGATTCTATATAAATATGAACCTTTTATTCTTCATGTCAAATGTCGTGATTTTGAGACTGCTGCAAGACTATATAACGTTGCGATGTCCTGTGGTTTTAGAGAAAGTGGTATTGGTTCCAATTTCATTGTAGCGATCAGAATAAATATAAAACTCGATGTCCCAATAGGATATGTTAGCGATACAGACGGAGCTTTGAATCTAATTTGTAGCCCTGAGTATATCAACGTTCTTGACATAATGACCAAATCAAAGTTCAATGAAAATACCAAAAAGATGGAACAACTTTATGCTAAGATTGAAAATGAGATAATTTCCGGTACTACTAAATCTGTGGCAAGGACGACAGCTACCGAGTCAAAAGAGGAAAGAAGAGAAAGGAAACGGAAAGAAGGTTTAGAAAGGCAGCGGATGATGAAGGAACAGAACTGATAGAAAAAAATTGTTTTTAATCGCTTAATTATTACAATTACCATTAAAGTACTGGTAAACCCATTTGTACGGAGAACATAATAAGAGCACCGTCACAATACATCTTTAAGTACAACTTTAATAATATAATTGCATTTTTAATTCTTATATCTACTATATCTATATAGAGATCAACAAGAATATTTTGGTATATAATGAAACAGGGAGAAATACAAAAATGAAAATAAATTATTGCGAAAGAAATAAATTACTAGTGAAGGGAAAACCCGACAATTTTAGATACAGAGTGAATTAACATTAATATGCAAGTAAGTTAAACGACAAAATTGGGTCGGCATAATTAGTTTAATGCAGAAAAGGGGGGACATGAAAACTTTAAGTAACGTCAAAGAAAAATGAAATCATTTCAGATTTTTAGTTAAATAAAAAATCTATTCTTCTTCATCAGAATCCATCAAAGCGCTGAACATATTTGTTGTCTTTGGTGGAACAACCTTTTCTTCTTTCTTTTCTTCCCTATTGTACCTAGTAGAAGGAGCTCTGGTATTAGTAAAGTTGTCCTTTGACATAGATTGGTTATCTCTTCTATAATAGCCCCTATCTCTGTTATCTCTGTTGTTCATGTTGCTATTATTTACACGTCTGGAAGCTTGTCTAGAGTTACTACTCTTCAAAGCACGTTGCTTTTCTTCCTCTTCATGAATCTGCTGAATAGTTTTTGGACCTTGATCCTTCTTATCACTATTCCAGTTCTTCTCTTCTCTCAACTCCTTAACATCCAAAAGCTTAAATTTGATTCTGCTGGAAATCTTACCTTCTTCAATAATATTTTGCAAGATTTGGAATAGACTATCCAATAGAGCAGAACCCTCCAATGTTGCGTTGGCAGTTCTAAAGCTATCGGTTTCAAATTGTTCACCAACAGTGTCTAATAGCTCCACAACAGACTCCAAAATTTCTTCTGATGGAGTGTCGGTAAGATCTTTCATCAGTCTACGGAAACATTCGAACATCATCTTACCAGTTAGAAGATTTAAACGGTACAAGAAACCAATGAAACGAACCAAACCCAAACCTCTTCTCTTTGCTGCAGCTGCTTGATAGTATTCATCAGACATCATTTCTGGCTCTAGTGGACTACCATCTTCATTGGTTGGAAGCTTGTCAGTCCAACCCTTTTCAAATTCTGTGTGACATCTGGCAACAAGATAGTGCAAAACTAATTTAGGACCAACCTTACCTTCATTTGTAGAATCTTTGATTTCTGGATCTAGTTCCTTAACAACCTTACCACATAATTGTGCATACATGGAAGACCAATGAGGTTCGTCACAAGCCTTGTGGAATATTTGTTCAATAACCAATTTAAGAGTTTCACCTTCATTTTCCCATTTGGATTGGTTGGCAATGGCTAACATATCATTAGAAATTGGATCGAATTTCTCCAATGTAAGCTTATTCAGTAGAGACTTCATCTTTCTTTCAACTTCTTCCTTATCTAACAATTCCGTTCCATCAGGTGCCAACTTCTTTTCAGTTTCCTTCTTTTGTTTAGACTTTGGAACCCATCTATTAGCACTTGGAACAAGAGGAGCAACTTCAGGTTTCT
Source organism: Nakaseomyces nivariensis (assembly GCA_017309295.1). Lineage (NCBI taxonomy): Eukaryota > Fungi > Ascomycota > Saccharomycetes > Saccharomycetales > Saccharomycetaceae > Nakaseomyces > Nakaseomyces nivariensis. Next base: position 889,751 of record JAEVGP010000004.1, on the reverse strand, counting down.
TCTCCTCTTCTTTTCTTTCCTCTGCAGCCCTTTCACGATCCCTTCTAGAAGTGTAGGATGTTCTTGTTGATCTTCTATCATCCATTCTCTTTGACTTTCTCTTGGAATTAACCTTTGAATTTGTTCTCATATCCATGCCTCTAATAGACCCGTTTCTAAAGTCACCCATGCGACCACCCATACTATTGTTATTGAATCTACTGGAGTCTCTGGACTTTGATTTAGAAATACTTGGAGGAATGACAATCTTAGCCGCAGTGCTTAATTGCCAAGGATCGTCTGGGAATGCCTTAACTTTATCTTGGAATTGTAGCAAGAAGCTAGGACCATAGGTATATTTAATAGTTTCTTTTTTATACTTTTCATCAGGTTTTTCAATATCTGAAGGATAGTTGAAAGTATAGATATCTTCAACAGCTGGGATTTTATCAAGTCTCTCCAGTAATTGCGTCACAGTTAATCTATCAGATGGAGGTACAGATGTTGGAGGTCTTGTTTGTTCATTAGTTTCATTATTTGTAGTATCATCCTCGGTTTCAAGAGGTTCACTTTCTCTCTTTGGCTCCTCAAGAACGACCTTTTTGATTGGGGCCACATCTTCATTTGCTTCTTCGTCAATTTTTTTTTCAGCTGGCTCCTCAGTGATTGTCTCATTAACAGGTTTCTCTGCTTCGGAGGATTCTGGAGCGTTTGCTTCGCCTTCATTGGCTTCGGTAGCACCTGATGTGGTATTTTGAGCAGCTTGTTCTTCTTGTGCTTTTTGTTTCTTCAGTCTCAGAAGTTCTGCAAAAGTAGGTGGTTTGGTCTCAGAAGTTTGAGATTGAGCCATCTCACCATCAGATGTATCTTCTTGGGACTTTTCTTCTGATGTACCATTTGAAATTTCGTTAGAGTCTGTTCTTTTTTCTTCCTCGTTGTGAACTTCAACAGGCTTTGGTTCAGAAACTTTGTCTTGTGCTACTCCATTCTTTGCTTTCTCAATTGCTGCTTTACGAAGTTTGACCTGTTCCAGGAATAGTCTTCTAACATCGGATGCGTCTTTACTCTTTTCTACTGGGGCCGCATCTGGAGTGGTATCCTTTACAGCAACTGGTTCAGCTGGCTGTGGTGTGTTCTCCTTAGATTCTGATGGGGTAGATTTTTCATCGTCCTTGTCTGAGGAGACAGTTGATGCCACTTTAGCTTGATGTTGCGCTCTAATTTCGTCCAAGTCCAAATGTTCACCGGTCTTTTTAGTAATTTCCACTTTCTTAGCAGGAGGGGTAGCAGGTTGCGCAGGAGGGCTTAGACTTGGTTGTGGTGATCCCATCATGCTTTGCTGTGCAGCCATGATGGCTGCCATATCCATACCAGCTGGGTTTCCCATAGCAGCCATACTTTGCGGGAAATAATACATTTGATTACCATAATAACCACCCCATTGCATACCAGCTGCATTCAATTGCTGACTTCTGTTATGTTTGTTGTATCCGTTATTATATCTGTTGTTACCTGAGTTGTTGTAGTTGTTGTAGTAGCCCTGAGACATGTTACCACCTTGTGAGTTGTTTCTGCCACCGTTGTACTTATTGTATCTATTGCTACTACCTCTGGACTGGTAAGATCTGTTGTAGTTATTACCGTTATTGTTGTGGTAGCCTCCTCTGCCACTACTGTTGTAATTGTTAGAATTGTCGCCTCTATTACTTCCACTGTAGTGGTGTTCTTCAGACCTTTTCTGCGTGAACTTTTGTGTGCCTTCTGTCTTCGATGGGACAGCCTCGGCACCCTTCGAATTGGCCATAGGAGTTTCTTGATCAGTCATGGTATATGTTCTAGCTTTCTTTTCTTCTATTTGTGAATTTTTTATTTGTATTTCTTTTTCTTGATTGGTGAAGATCAATTTTTTAAGGAAAGTAAATCAATTTTTTTATTATTATTTCCCCTTTTCTATAAAAATAAAGCTCACTTATCTGCTCAAGATCTATGATAGGAAGGATAGAGAGAGTATCAATTTTAATCAGCTAATTATCAGCCTTCTTTTTGTTTGTTTTGTTTTTTGTCTTTCTTTCTACCTTATTTTCCTTGATTCTTCTTCTTTTTCTTTCAAACAAAAAAAAAGAGAGAGAAATCTGATCAAATAAGTTCTTCCAAAGTGTTCAATTAGCTAAGTAACAACAGAACCCTTGATCTACCTGTCTAAATACTACAATAAAAACAAAAAGACATTGTGTTTTAAGTGGTAAAATTGAAAAAAAACGTCAAAGAAACACCAACGCCCGGATTTTTTCACCAAAAAAAAAAAAAAAAAAATCGTTGCAACAGAAAATGTCACTACATACGTCTCTATACACACAATACAATACAGCCAATACAACTGGAATACGATACGGCAAAGCACAATACCGCTGGGGGCAATTGCAAAATACAACATGACATCTCTTATTATATATATGTATACAAGACTACTTGAACAATTTAGCTTCCGAGATGGCGGTTTCTTGGTTTTTGTTCATGACCTTACCGACCGCTAACTCGAAGTCCTCTTGGGTAACGTGTATTCTTCTTTCTCTTAGCGCGTACATACCTGCCTCTGTGCAGACACCCTTGACATCGGCACCGGAGCAGCCGTTCATCTTCTCTGCTACCTTCCTCAGGTTGATACCACGGGTCAGGTTCATCTTTCTGGAGTGGATACGCAAGATTTCTGTTCTAGCGGCGACAGTTGGTGGAGGGAACTCGATCTTTCTGTCTATTCTACCTGGTCTCAGCAGTGCTGGATCCAGTATATCTAGTCTGTTTGTAGCCATAATGATCTTGATGTTCTTGGAGGTCTCGAACCCGTCCAGCTGGTTCAGTAGCTCCAGCATGGTTCTTTGAACTTCGGAGTCACCGCCACCGGAGCCACCGCCTTCAACACGACTGGAACCTATGGAATCAATTTCATCCATGAAGATGATGGATGGCGCGTGCTCCCTAGCCATGACGAAAAGCTCACGGACCATACGGGAACCCTCACCGATATACTTCTGCACCAGTTCAGCACCACTGACTCTGATAAACTTACAGTCTGTGTGGTGCGCCACGGCTCTGGCTAACAGGGTCTTACCTGTACCCGGTGGGCCATACAGGATGACACCCTTTGGTTGCGCTATACCCAAACTCTCAAACAACTCTGGATGCTTCACTGGCAGTTCGATGACCTCCTTAATCTCCTTAATCTGCTTCGTCAAACCACCGACCATGTCATAAGTGGAATCTGGCACCTTCTCGACCATCATTAAAGAGACCAGTGGGTCAGCCTTGTTCTCCAGCACCTTGTGCAACATGTAGGAGTCACTCCTCAGACACACACGCTGGGATGCCTTCAAATCCTTAACATTGATATCCTTCGCAACATCCACGATGTATTTACCCTCAGGCTGCACTTTCACCAAGACCTTCTTGTCAGAGACAACCTTAATCACCTCACCAACGTATGACCCGGGTTCTTGCAACAGACGCAGCTCATCCTTGATAAAACGCACTTTGTCATTCAAAGCGTTTCTCTGCGCTTCAAGTCTCCGCAAATTCTCCGTCTTAGCACGGATCATAAGCTCCGTCTCCTGGATCTTATGCTCGAAATAAGGCTTAATACCACTCTCGTGCACATTCATCGACACTGTACCTACTGCTGTCATAATTTTTTTCTTCTCAATCTTCTTCCTAACACTAAACTCACTTACGGGCACTTGCTAGTCTTCGAATTGATCTCAAATACACTAGAAAGAGAGCTGTAAAAGGTTTTAGTTTTGATTTAACTACACTTCATCATGAGGTTTGCCACACTCGCTCACCTAAAAAAAAAAAAATTATTTTTTTGAAATTTCAGCAACTTTCTAAGGGGTAGGCGGGTTTACCCGGAGATCAGAATTTGATGGTTTACCCGGCTTATCGTTATTTGTGATGTGAAGTCATCTGACTACGTGGAGTATGATGTTATGTCATCTGACTGTTTCGTGCTTAATAATAATTCATGTGATTACGTATAATATGATATTAGTTGATCTCGATTTTTTTTAAAGGATTTGAGCTTTTTGATATTTGTTTTGATGAGTTGTCCCTACTATCTCTAATATTTATTAGTCATGTGTTTCTTGTACCCAACTGATCCAAGGCTGTACGATTGGGGTTATAGCGAGATAGAAGAAAAAAAGAAAATGGGCAGTTGTTTTGTTACTTGTGGTGCTACGGTACCGTTCCCGGATTTGGTTGAGTGTATGCTGAGCGATGAGGTCATGGGCAGTCTATACAAATCAGGTTATACGAGGTTGATAATACAGTATGGGAAAGGGTATGATGATGAGTTTGATTCCATTTGTCTCAAATTAGATAAGCTGAAACAGCAAGGGGATAAATCAGAGGAATTGTCAAAATTGTTCGGTGGGAATACAACCGCTCGTTTCTACCGATTTACTGAGGGGCCCTTACAAGATTTCGAAATTCTGGGATTCCCATACTCGAATGATATTGTCTCACTGCTAGATAAACACGCTGATCTAGTGGTGTCGCATGCTGGGACCGGATCAATTCTGGATTCACTCAGGCTGAATAAGCAGCTTATAGTTGTTGTAAATCATTCCCTGATGGACAATCACCAACAACAAACCGCACAAAAATTCGAGCAACTGGGACATGTACTATCTGTTTCTCCTAACGTGAAGGAGCTATGCTCCGCTATAGAGTCCATTAAGGGTGCAAACCTGAAACCTTTGAAGAATGAACCAAATCAAGAGTTTCTAAATAGACTCAGAAACATCGTCTATTAATGAAATAGAACAAAAAATAAAAAAGGGGGCAGATACCAAATCTATTAATAGATTGCAAGTTTATATTTCTCCCACTTTTTAGTAGCTCAAAAAAACAGATGATATGCATTGAAACTATCATTTTGAGAGGCTGGAAATCAATGACATAGGGATGTTCCGGTGGTATATCATTTTAGGTTGTCGGAACCGATAGAAAATAATTTGGACATTAACTGAATACTTCCGGTTATTTGAAATCAATTGATCATTGAGTAAAATAATCGGTCCGAGGATATAGAGTATTTCAGAACCGTTCGATATCAGATGCATGTACATTTATTGATCTTGAGAATTACAATTCATGACGTACTAGCACCTCAATTATAGGAAAGAATATGGAACGCAAAAAAAAGGGAAGAAAAAAGCAATGATGGATGACCCCTCTATCTTCTATCTTTCAAAAAGTTTCACTATACTTCCTAATATTATGGGGGTTACTGGTGCAGTCCAGCCAGAACCTCAAGATTTGAGAAGTTGACAGCTCATCAGCTTCGAATATCGAAATGCTGTTGTACGGAACCTACTTCAGCGTTTACTGTTATGCCCTAGTAGAAATGACATTTTTACTTACTTTTTTTTTTGTTGTCGAAGGTGTGGATCAGAACATCCAGTACTACCTTTAGAGCTTCTAATAATAATTTATCTCTACAACTCCATGTTAGACGGAAATATTACTAAAGAGGGGGATCCATTGTTTCTTTCTTTTTGGTTAAGTTCAGGACACATCATCAAAGAAAGTCTTTTCATTTTTCTTTTTTGAAAGTTTTTCCGGGCACGCCTCTTAGAATGATTCGCGCAATGATTTTCCAAAAAAAAAAAAATATTCAAAAAATAAAAATAAAAACGTCATGAAATGATGTGAATATTGTAAATTCTAGGTTGATAATTGTGAGCTATAATTTACGCAATTAGGAATAAATCATGATGATCGTTACTTGTAGTTAAAAAAGTAATTTTCTTCCATACAACCCTCATAGAAGCTCCTCTTTATTTTTATTTTTTGTTTTTTCTAAATTTTCTTTTTTTGGTATACAAATCGTTGGATCCTAGAAAGAATGTCATATTCAAAGATTTTCTTTGAGCATAAACGGAGAATTTTTAGTAGACAGTGGGTTTCTTTCTTTCTTTTTTTTACTTTATCCAGCTGCTGCAAAATATTTTTGTTATACTGTTACCCCTGGGGCTTACTTTCTAACAAAAGTAATAAGAGCTGCTCATTGATCTGAGATATTGTAAATATTTGCGCCCCTCATCATCACAATTATTAATGTTATCTTTCAAAATAAAAAAATAGAGGATGTTATTAGAAGGGTGGGGGGGTTCTATATTTTGCCTTTCTTTTTTTTTTAGTTTCTTTTGAGAGGTGTAATGATGTATTGAAGTGGGTTGGCGGAACCTTCCAGTTTCCTACTCATTAATATTTGTTTACCGAAAATAGCATATGGCTGCTCAGTGAATATCCCTTCGGAACGTTAATATTCCTTTTTTTTTACAATCTGCCATCAAAAATATGAAATCTTAATGGATCAAGATGACAACCCGCATCAAATTTATTGATCCGGTACAGTGGAGCTGCAAGTTTATTCTTGCTATTAATAGTAAAGGTATAGCTGAAAAAAAGAAAGAATGAGGGGGGCCTATTCTCATACATCGGATTGTGGGATATAGGAACGGTATTTTTATTTCCTCATTTAGTAAAATTAGAAATGATTTTGGGGAAGTGGATAAATTTAGAATTTAAAAAATAAAAAAATTGTAACATATATAAAGGACTCACTTTTTCATGAATATTGTAAAATAATTATTCTTTATTCTTCTCATTATTCTTTAAATATTTCATTTTGTGAAAAAAGATCGAGGAAAATAGAAAAGACAAAATGGATATTAAAATTCATAACCGTGGTTTTTCTACTTCAATAGATGGTACAAGAGAATTAATTTCCTTTTGAACAAACAATATATTTGAAGATGGATTCCTATGGTCATTCACACCAGTTGACAATGTCGATTACTTTTTTTTTTATGGAATGATACTACATGGGATGTCTAGCGCTTAATAATTTATTTTATTCCTGGCATTTTCTTATGCAAAGAATTAGTTATTTAGCGGTTTCGAATATAATTTGTTATGCTGTCCAGGATGAAAATGTAATGTGAGTTGCTTCGTGTTCATGGTATTTCCATTACTTTGGTAGGTGGATGGATTTGCTGGTTCATATCAAACAACGTAAAAGTATCAAACGAAAAAAAAAATTTTTTCTTCTCAGTTGTTTTACTGATTTCATGATCTCTAATATGCTTTTGACATTATTATTTTCATTTGGAAGAGGCATTCGGATTCTATTTTCCTCATAATCAGTTATCTTGGGTAGGATGCTGGTAGTATCATTGTGATAATTAAAAAATAAAATTATTTTGATTTTCTTATTAAATTACCGATATGTTGGATTAAGCATATATGGTAACAAGATGATAATACACACATGTATTATCATTATTTCCCGTCATAATTATATTTTTTACAAATTTTGAACTCTCTAAACGTTATTTTGGTTTGGATTGCAAGAACTTGATTTGGTTAACGATTAGAAATACGTTAATACTACCTTTGTGCTAGGTTTAGTTATAATATTTACGGCTATTTTTTTTTTGAGCCGCATATAACCCTAAATCTTGGTCACATAACTTTTTTTAACAAATAAGTTTTTTGCATTATCTTGGGGAAGAACCAAACTAGAATAACAAAAAAGGAAAGTGAAACCTATTGAAGGAATATATTTTGATAGGATCAACCGGAAACACTTTTTGTTTCTATGTAGTATTCTATTCTACAATGGCATACTAGGTTTTTTTGTAGAATCTAATTTTTGGGTTGCTGGATTAATTTTCAAGCTTCTAATGATTCACAAATAAACCACATCTGTATTTATGTATAGATAGATTCCATATATTATATAGATTGTGCTCTTAAGTGAGTACATAATGATTTTAATGATAAAAAAAAATTAATAATAAAAAAAAATTAATAATGAAGAAGAAAATAAAGAAGACCAACTAACATCAGGGTTTTGTTTATTTCCCGGTATATCACAAAGTCCCAATGTGTTACAATATATAAAATAAAACATCTAATTAATATTTTGGTGATAAAAACGTGATTCTCAACGTAACAAAAATAACAAACACGCAAAAAAAAGTAAATTAAATGATTTCGCCCAGGATCGAACTGGGGACGTTCTGCGTGTTAAGCAGATGCCATAACCAACTAGACCACGAAACCATATTAACTTGTTGAAGTTGAACGTTCTATAATAGCACCAGCCAAAGAAGAGTTGCTCTGTGCTTTTTGAAGAAGATGACGTATGGCCGGAAATGAAAAGATGCAAGAAACTCCGCGATACATCATTGTGGTTTACTTATTTCATGGGTGACTGGTCAAGAGATACCCTGATTGACATGTGGTTATGTATCCTCTCCTGCAAACACACTTGTCTTTCATTAATTTGATGCAGGTCAACCACAACTCTAAAGAACATCAAACTTTAACCTCACCAAAAAAAAAAAGCAACTGTTATTATCCGCAATTCATGACTATACCTTCAGCTTAATGTTATCTCCCCATTTCCACCACTTTTGACAAGAACAAATGACGTTTTTGTAATGGAGAAGACATTCCTAAGCATAACTTTATTTGTAAATCCCTTAAATTTGCATGAAAGCGTCGATCTTTGAGGCTTCATAATGTATTTTTTCTTAGTCACCCTGGTCCCACACTAGTTCCTGCAGGGAAACTATTCAGTGTTTGAACATATGCTAATACGCACTTACTAAATTCCTTACAAACTTTAAAGTTTGTGAAATTGGGTCTTCTGTCTCGAGTAGACTATGTAAAGTGCCCAATTCGGTTAAATACATGGTTCTAACATATTTCCAGGCGCAAATAAGAGGAAATACTGATTCTGGAAAACAACAACGGCAAATATTCATCAATCAAAAGAAAAGAAGAAAAGAAACAAAGATATAGAAAGTTGTAAATGAGTGCCGCTTCCCCCCATATTCTCTTAATGATTGATAAATGCAATTATGGGGTTCTTTATTTTTAAAAATAACAACACTTCTAAAGAACTCTTCACTGATAATTCCTTAACAACTGGAGAAAAACAACAACCAATAATGCCGTATGGATTATGAACGGTCAATATTGAATGGACCTTTAAAAATAATGCTAAATCAATTAGGTTTAATAACTTGAGGAATTAGCTGCTCTGCAGATAACCATAGACAGATCATTTTATATTTAATGATCCTGTTTTCCATGATTTTAAGGTTACCGGTATATTTATTTTCCACTTTATGATTATAAAAGATGGATATTGATAATCCTGTTGTTTCTTTATCGAAATTTCGAACACGGTGACAACAAATTCCATAAAGTACTGATTCTGCTTCTATTAAAGATACAATGTCATTATTATTTCTTTGTATCATCTTTATAATTCTGTCGAGTCCTGCAACTTCTCAATCTTCCACAAGAACTGTGCACTGGACTATAACAATTACGAGCAGAATTTGCCCAAGTTGTCAGGTAGTGGTCACTTTTCCACCCAATGACCCCCCACCTCAGCCATCTTCACTACCTCCCGTGCCTCCCACCAATGAACCTTCTGGTTGTCTTGGAACAGTACCTACAACCGAAACTGAAACATTAACAGAAACAATCACAACAACTGATATTAAAGCTATAACTACAATCAATACTAGTATACAAATGCTTACAAATACTTTTTTTACTACAGTCGTTAATGTTAATAATATCACCGATTATACTACAGAAACCGTGACTGAAGTTGGCTATAGTTCTACTTTAATAGTATTGACAACTACAGAAACTGCCATTGATCACTGGACAGAAACAAATACCATTACATTAACTGAAACTGCCCTCGAGCATATCGTTGAAACTGATCATATAACAGAGACTAATCTGGTAACACAAACTGATACCCAACTAATCACCGGGACTAATATTACGTACGTTACGGAGACTGCTCGTGCAACAGAAACCGATACCACGTTCATTACAGAGACCAATCGTGTAACAGAGACCGATATCGTATTTACTACTGAGACGGATAAAGTAACCGAGACAGGTACTGAGGTAATAACAGAAACTGTTATTGCGAGGACCACGGAGACTGATCATGTAACCGATACCGCTAGTATAACTATGACTGAAGTGACTACGGAGACCGATCATACCACGGAGACCGACACTAAGTTAATTACAGCAACCGAGATCCAGACAGAGACGGACCACATAACCTTGACAGATATTACAGCCTTGGTAGCTACGATCACAGAAACTGAGGTAGAGTCCACGACGGAAACAGACAAGGTTACTGAGACATATAATGTCACTGAGACAGAGAATATTACTGAAACGGACCATATTACGTTGAGCGACATTGAGTTGACCACTGAGACTGACAAAGTAACTGAGACAGACACTCAAATAATTACCGAAACCGTTATTGAGAGGACTACCGAGACCGATCATGTAACGGAGACCGACATTGAATTCATTGCTGAGACGGACAAGGTCACTGAGACAGACAAGGTCACCGAAACGGATCATATTACCGTGACAGACATTGAGTTGACCACCGAGACAGACAAAATCACGGAGACAGGTACTGAAGTAATTACAGAAACCGTTATTGCGAGGGCCACAGAGACTGATCGTGTAACAGAGACTGATATTGATTTGATCACCGAGACCAATTACATCAACGAAACAAGCACTCAGATAATTACAGCAACCGAGAAGACAACTGAGACAGATACTGATCATATAACCTTGACAGATATTACAGCTTTAATAGCTACAATTACAGAAACGGAGGTAGAATCCACTACAGAAACTGACAAGGTCACAGAAACTGACAAGGTCACTGAAACTGACAAGGTCACAGAAACTGACAAGGTCACAGAAACTGACAAGGTCACAGAAACTGACAAGGTCACAGAAACTGACAAGGTCACAGAAACTGACAAGGTCACTGAAACTGACAAGGTCACTGAAACTGACAAGGTCACTGAAACGAATCGTATTACTTTGACTGACATCAAGGTGACTACTGATACGAATATCACGTTAATCACCGAGACAGATCGTGTTACGGAGACAGATCATGTAACAAGGACCGATAATTTAACTAAGACTGAATCGACAACCGAGACTGACCATACCACGGAGACCGACCATACCACGGAGACCGACCATATAACCTTGACAGATATAACAGCCTTGGTAGCCACGATCACGGAAACTGAGGTAGAGCCCACTACGGAAACTGGTCATACAACAGAGACGGAAACTGACAAGGTCACCGAAACGGATCATATTACATTGACCGACATTGCGTTGACTACTGAGACAGACAAAGTCACCGAGACAGGCACAGAGTTAATCACAGAAACCGTTATTGAGAGGACTACCGAGACTGATCATTTAACTGAGACCGATATTGAATTCATTGCTGAGACGGACAAAGTTACTGCTACAGACCGTGTTACTGAGACAGATCGTGTTACTGAGACAGATCGTGTTACTCAGACAGAGAATGTTACTGAAACCAATCATGTTACTTTGACTGACATCAAAGTGGATACTGAGACAAATATCACGTTAATCACTGAGACAGATCATGTCACGCAGATCGATAATATAACTAAGACTGAAGTGACTACGGAGACTGACCATACTACGGAGACCGACACTAAGTTAATTACAGCAACCGAGACTAAGACGCAGACCAACCACACAACCTTAACAGATATAACAGCCTTGGTAGCTACTGTCACAGAGACTGAGGTAGAGTCCACTACTGAAACTAACAGGGTGACTGAGATAGATAATGTCACTGAAACTGATAAGGTGACTGAGACAGATCGTGTTACGGAGACAGTGAATGTGACTGCTACAGATCATATTACGTCAATTGATATTATATTGACTACTGATACCAATATCACATTAGTTACTGAGACAGTGAATGTTACTGGTACGGATCATATTACGTCAATTGATATTGAATTGGCTACTGACACTAATATCACGTTAGTTACTGAGACAGATCATGTAACAGAGACCGCTATCGAATTGACTACTGAGACGGACAAGGTTGAGACGGACAAAGCTACTGCTATAGGTAAGGTTACTGAGACAGATCAGCTTACGTTGACTGACACTGAATTAATTACTGATACCAATATCACGATAACTAAAACAGATGTAACGCAGATCGATAACCTAAATAAAACTGAGAGGGGGCATATAACTGGATTGACAGAATTCGCAGAAAGGACGGGGACCGGTGTCAGCGGCAGCACGTCCGTTGCAGAGGCTGCCACGGCGACCGTCAGGGCGACGGTCAGGGCGACCACCACGGCGACAGCTACGTCAAAGGAGACGACGGTGCAGCACCACGATACGGCAATAACTGCGGAGCAAGTCACTAAATCCGTAACGGAAACTGTCACGGAAACTGTCACAGCGAGTTTCACAGAGACTGTCACAGCGAGTTTCACAGAGACTGTCACAGCGAGTTTCACAGAGCCTGTCACAGAGACTGCCACAGTACCTGTGACAAAGACTGTCACGGCACCGCGCGTGGCCCTGGAGTGCGGGAACAGAACTTACGTAACGGAACCCGATATGGGGCTCCGCTGCAGCTGCACTGCCGCAGTCACCTTAGACCTGGCCAGTGGTACCACCCTGCTGTCGCCCTCGCCCTCGCGGACCACGCCCAGTTCTGTGCTGTTCCAGGGATCTGCTACCCTCACCACGCCACCTCTGCAGCTCTCCTTTTTCTTTGTCCTGGCCCTCGCCTTTGCCCTGGGGCCTTGGCCTCTCAACGCTATTTAGTAATCTGTACGTACCTTTCTCTGTGTAATTTCTCTCTCTATCGCCAAGCCCTTTTTTCAATTCACAAAACCTTTTTTTTTTTTCTCTCTTCCAGGGTAAATCCCGATGAAAGGGTACAGAAACTGCCGCAGAGAGGGCGGGAGAGGAAAACCTTTTTTTCCACATGGGCTGGGGAGAGAGAGAGAGTGTGTGTGTAGGGAAAAAATTCCTACTGGGAAAATAGAGCCCTGGCTTGGCAGGGGCCGTTGTGTGACTGTCTCTCCGTGTGTTTCTGTGTGTCTCTCTCTCTGTGTGTCTCTCTCTGTGTGTGTCCTTGTGTTCTTGACCCGATTTACCCTCCAAGCACGGAATGATGGTGGTGGACTGACAAAACCACGTAGAAGGAAATAACGAACGAGCAAAAAAAAAAAATTTTTCTTTCTTTCCTTGGGAAAATCCAAGAGATTTTTGTTTTCCTTAATCAGGCCACTTTTTTTCTTGGGGGAGGGAGGGGCTATTTGCTATATAAGAAGAGGGATATGTTCTTGGAAGTTGGACGAAAGAGGAAACCAGATCCATATGGAACCAAGATGTTTTTGAAGAAGTTGCGGAGGACAGAGGAGGAGCAGGTTCGGGCGCTGGAGGTGAGTGTGGTGGACCAGCACGCGGTGTACCGGCCGCGGGACTCGCTGGCCGGGGACGTGGTGCTGGAGCTGAGGCGGAACGTGAGCAACGTGCGCGTGAGGCTGGAGTTTGTCGGGGAAGTCAAGGCGAAGTACGGCAGCACGAAGTCCAAGCGGGTGGAGGTGTTTATCGAGCGGAGCACGGCGCTGTACGGGCCGGATCCCAACGGCGTAGAACGTAACAACGGCGTATCGCACAACGGCGTAGCGCACAACGGCGGCGGAGCGGAGCATTTTGAAATAAACGGGTTGACGAAGGGCGTACACAGGTTTCCGTTCAAGGTGCGGGTACCGCACAGCAAGCGGATGTACCCGTCGATCCGGTTCGAGCGCGGTTCCGTCTCGTACTACCTGCGCGCGTACTTCGAGAGCGCCGTGGAGCCCGCCAAGAAGCCGATAGCGAAGACCGCGCTGCGTGTAAATATCGCCGTACCCGTGGACGTCGGCACGCTCCCGCCGCCACAGCCAAAGAGCGTAGTGCTCGTCTCCAGCAGCAAGCGCAAACACAAGCACACCCACGAAACACCTAGCTCAACCAATTTGCATTCCAACCTGCATTCCAATCTCAACAGTTTGAACAGTTTGAACAACAACAATCTCAACAATCTCAACAGCATGACCAATCTCAACAGCAACTCCACGTCGGATCTGACAGACGCGGAGACGAACCACCGGTCGGTGTTCGACAGCTGGGCCGACGGCGGCGGCGGCGGCGGCAGCAGCGGGGGCCCCCGGACGGGCACGCGGCGGTCCATCGCGTCGATGTCGTCGTCGACCAACTCGATCCTGCAGCGGGAGAAGCGGCTCTCGACGGCGTCGTCCGCGGCGTCGAGCGCGCACGCCATGGAGCAGGACGACCCGAAGACCTCCGTGAAAATCAAAGTAAACCTCTCGAACACGGGCTACTTCGGCGGAGAGTACATCCCCGTGCTCATCAACATAAAGCACTACCGCGAGTACTACCACCCCGCGGGCATCATCACCACGCTCGTGCGGATATGCCGCGTCGGGTCCGGCAAAAAGGACGACCCGAAGGAGACATTCCGGAAGGACATCTGCCAGACTGTCTCCCCGCTTTTCGTAGACTCCGAGACCCTCGAGGAGAACGTGCTGACGTACCTGAAGGTCCCCGTGGAGGCCATCTCCACCATGACCAGCCTCGGCAGGTACTTCTCGTTCCAGTACTACGTCGAAGTAGTGGTGAACCTCTCCAAGAAGCTCGACATCTACTCCCACAGCGAGAAGACCGTCGGCGAGATCGAGAAACAGGTCGACAAGAAGGCGGTCATGTTCCCGGACTTGAACTCGCCCACACTCTCCCGCAAGAACTCCGGCCTCTCAGCAACCACGAAACTAGAGACTCCCTCTGGAGCCAAGAGCAAGCTCCAGGGGCTAGAGATCCCCTTCGAGGGCCTCCAGGAGAAGATGAAGGGAGTCCTCAATACAAAAGCCATCCTGGGACTCGATAACATGAACGACATTAACGTCGTGGAGAGAGCTATCATATTCGACGACATGGTCGACGTCGAGCGGCTCAAGAAGCTGCGGAACGTGGTGGGTTTGTCCGTGGAGACGATCATCGGCACGAGCCGGAGCCACGAGCCCGAGAAGCAAGCCATGAACGACACCGACGAGCAAGTCTCGAACAGCTCCAGCCTGGTCGAGCAGTCCGACGAGGCGCGCTCGAGCGGGGTCTCTATTGAGCTTTACCACCATGAAGCCCGTGAGGCTAACGAAACCCGCGAGGCTAACGAGGCCCATGAGGCCCATGACTCCCGCGAGCTCAACAGGCAGGCCATGAACGAGTTCCTGGCGCCAAGCAACGGCTACGAGACGTACCAACCTGTGCCAGAGTATACGCCGAACCCCGACATCCACTCCGACGAAGACAAGCAGGAGCTGGAGCAACGTAGGCTGCAAGCGCTTGAAAGCGAGCCACCGCTAATGTAACCAAAAATTGTAATACTAGAATAAAAGAATAGCAACAATTGCTACTTTAATCATACCCCCATTGCATATTCACACAACATATTCTTCACGAATTGAAACTGTACAAAGAAGGGCCAATGCTCTTTTAACGACCAATCTCAAAGAACTAGGCACGAACCCCCCTCATTATCACTACATACTTCACATAGACATACATAAAAAGTAGATATTGCATTTTAAGTTTTTACTTATTTTCTTTATTAAATTTGTTCTATTATATATGAAGGTGGGATGAATAATAGTTAAGCTATAATTATTTTCTGCTATTCCAAGGTCTTGTTGGTTTTATATGAAAGAAAACTTATAAAAGAGATGGAAGAGGACTATAAACTGTATTTAGATCAAAAAAACTGGTATTTATACCTGCTATTGCTTTCTTGCCCTTTGATTAGCCAACATTATTATTTATTCTTGACATACTAAATCTCATTTGGTCTTTTATTTTGGTAAGCAAATGAAATCTGGATTCAGCGGGTTGCATCTACATTTAACGTAGTAAATTTTTTTTGTCATTATTATTCAACCTGAAACATTCGATGATGTAATCATATGGAATGAATCCTAGAACTATCAATAGTAATTATCATTCCTTTTTAATTCATTCATTTATATTCGTTGTCATGAGGGACGTACAGATCATGTGATAATATATATATATATATATTCCAAAACAACAAAATGCATCTCACAATGCTCCAAACTCACCTCGTAGAGCCTTCTGTTTCAGGTCCCAGATTATCATCTTCTCGTCGTATGGCAGCACTGCTATTTCGCTGTCGTTGAGCTGTAAGACCTGTCTCAGCAGCTCGACCTGCTTGGCTCGTACCTGCGGGTCGACGTCTTTATTCAGTGTGCTACTCTCGCTGGCAGTGCCGTCGTTTCCACTGTTATTAGAGGACGCCAGCTGCGTCAGCTCGTCCACTTTGCTTATACCCGTGGTCAGCAGCAGCTCTGCGATCACGAACGAGAGTTGCGGACACTCCTGCAGCAACAGAACGGCGTCGTCCGGGTTCGCACGGGTCCAGTCCTGGAACAGCTTCAGCAATTTCTTCTGCTCCTCTGCGGGTCTCTTGGCCAGCTCACTGCTTATCATCATCGCGGGGGTAGTCATGTTGATGTTCACGTCCACACCTTGCGGAAGCTGCGGGAACCGCGCACTGACACTCTCCGCCACCTCATCCTGGTAATCAGTCTCATTGCTGTAGCTGTTGCTCTGCTCAGTGATGTCGCTGTTCGAGGAGTATCCGCATTTCAGTAGACGGGACCCCAGCTGGTACCCGTTCAGGTTCCTCACCGCCGAGGCGCTCGACTCGAGGTCCCGAAACTGCACAAACGCATACCCCTTTGACTTACCGGTCTGCGGGTCAAACATCATCTTCAAACTCACCACAGGGCCCACATTGCTGCACAGGTCCAGTATTTGCTCCTCCGTCTGGTCATACGGAATCGACCCCACATACACAACTCTCGAAGGCGGATTGTTCTGCACCTGACTCCTGTTCATTCTTGCAAGTACTTATAGCTCTCAATCAGTGCTCAATTGGCTTGTCAGCTGATCTTAATTGCTCTTGGATTGCTTGTCAGCTGGTAATTGCTTCTGTGCAGTTAAAAAAATTTTTTCAGGAAGCTCTTATATAAAGCCAAGCTGGAAAAAAAAATTTTTAAGATTCTTTGAAATACCTCAAAACAACATCGATTAAGGCAAAGATGGACGCTAAGGAGGTAGTTGTGCATGTCAAGAACCTGGAGAAGAGCAAGGGGAACGATGAGCAGGTGCTGGAGATCCTGAGGATCCTGGAGAAGGAGGTTGTTCCGACGGAGAAGCTGTTGCGTGAGACCAAGGTCGGTGTCGAGGTGAACAAGTTCAAGAAGTCTGCCAACAGCGAGGTTGTCAAGCTTGTCAAGAGGATGATCAGCAGCTGGAAGGACGCTATCAACAAGCACAAGCGGGCCAGGGCTCAGGACGGGTCGTCAGCGGGACATGCGTCCGGTGCTGGTGCTGGTCATGCTGCTGGCGCAGCATCCTCGGCAGTACACGAGCCCCGCAAGCAGGACAAGTTCGTCAGCAGCAAAGTCAGAAACACCAAGAACGACGGTGTTGATCCTAACGTGCATAACAACAAGTTGAGAGACCAGGTCATCAGGGCGCTGTACGACGCGTTGGCCAAGGAGAGCGAGCATCCTCCAAAGTCTATCCTACACACGAGTATATCCATTGAGGCAGAGATGAACAAGCTGAACGACAGCACATCGAAGGAGAAAGAGTATAAGGACAAGTACCGTGTCATATATTCCAACATCATCTCCAAGAACAACCCTGACCTGAAAGTCAGGATCGCAAACGGGGACCTCTCGCCAGAGCAGCTGGTCAACAGCGACCCCAAGGACCTCGCACCAGAGCATCTAAAGAAGAAGATGGAGGAGATCAAGAAACAGAACCTGTTCAACGCCCAGGGTGCCACCATCGAGAGATCAGTCACCGATAGATTCACCTGCGGTAAGTGTAAGGAGAAGAAGGTCTCGTACTACCAGCTGCAAACCAGGTCTGCGGATGAACCTCTAACGACTTTCTGTACTTGCGAAGCCTGTGGTAACAGATGGAAGTTCTCCTGAGCTGAGCACGCACAAACACAAACACAAATTGTATTATTTTTTAACACAGCGATACCATAGACATATATAAATTAACTACATTTCTTATCTTATTTTGAATTATATATATAGGAATATAGAGTATTGGTCCCGATGTATCTGGTGACGAGCATGCCTTTTTGTCACTACAGACTTCTGGACACCCTTTTTAATAAGAAAGGTTGTAAGTGCACAGTGACTGTTAAACCAGACGAGGGGAAAGCAAGATTGACACCTAATAATGTTGAGAACCAGCTTGTTTAGAAGTGTAGCAGCCAGCAGTGCTTTGCGGACTCGCAGCTGGGTCCCAGTGAGAAGATACGCTCAGTCATGGGACAACAAAATGAATAACGACAAAGTAGATGCCCACATCAAGGTGCAGCAGCTGATGGACCGCATACATTCCAACCCTGAAGTGATGGATAAGTTGGAGAAAGTTAGCTCCATAATGATTGAGAAGAAGCTGGTTAACAACGACAACCACGATTCTGACGGGGCCAGAAACTTCAAGCCCATGCAGATGATCAAGATTCTAATGGATAAGGACTTGAGACTTGCAATGAATGAGTTTAAGGGGTCCCTGGATAAAGCTGGCATCCAGCTGGGTCCAGACCAGCTGGGCCCACTAATGACAGTGCTTGGCATGGAGAAGGAAAAGAAGTGAAGTATCTACGTACAATATATATATTCTCATTATCAATAATAATAATATGTTGACACTATAATTAATATTGTATTCTATTGTCGTTTCGAGTAGTTACAGAGTTATATGCAGGGTAGCGGGGTTATTTAACAATTAAGTAATAAAACATGGCAGTTGGGTTGGTAAAAATCATTAAATAATATCATTACAAGGCAAAAAAAAATCAAGCTTCTAACCAGCCCAAGAACTCAGGTGTGAAGTACGAGATGATCAGTCTGGCCCCGGCTCTCAGGAAACCTTCGTGAGACTCGAAAGCGATGCTCTTCAAGTCTACGATACCTTTCTCAGCAGCAGCATGCAACATGGCGTATTCACCAGAGACGTGGTAAGCACAGATAGGCAGGTCCTTGCATATCTCGCTGGCGTCACGCATGATATCCAAGTAAAAAGTGGAAGGCTTGACAATGATACCGTCGGCACCTTCGTTCATGTCTCTGGTTAGGGCTCTTCTTGCTAGACCGCGGCCGGCTTGTGGCAATTGGTAACACTTACGATCACCATTACCTGGGCTGGAACATGCTGCGTCTCTGAATGGGCCATATAAGTTACCACTGAATTTGGCAGCGTAGGAAAGCACAAAAGTCTTGTGTGCCAACCCGGCATCGATCAGACCCTTCTTGATGTCCTTGATTCTCCCGTCGATCATATCACTTGGAGCCACACAGTGGGCACCGGCCTTGGCATAGTTAACTGCGACAGCAGCAATTCTCGAGACACTTCTCTCACGGTTGATGGTACCGTCGTCATACAATACACCACAATGGCCGTGAGAGGAGTACTCACACAAGCAGACATCACAGATGATGTACAGCTCTGGGAACTCTCTTCTCAATAGCTTGATAGCCTGGATAACAGGGCCTTCTGGATCATCCGCAGCTGTACCTACGGGGTCCTTGGTACCTTCCTTCAATGGAACACCAAACAGGATCACAGATCTCAAACCCTTCTGAATCAGAGGTTTCAAGTACTCTGCAAGCTTGTTCACACCGAATCTCTTGATATTTGGCAGGGACTCAATGGCCGTACAGTCATCGGCATTGTCAGAGATGAATAGCGGGAAGATCAGCATGTTCTTCTTCAGTTGACGCTCGCTCTGCCATTCTCTCAACAGCGGGTGGTTGTAGCCACCGGCAAGAATAGAAGATATCTCAGTGGGCTCTGTGTTCAGGAATTCAGCAGTGTGCATTTTGTTCTCTATCTAAGTATCGCTGTTTCTTGTTTTGTCCTTTATCAATGGGCTTTGGGGCTGTTAAAATAAGATGACCAATCGAACTTATATACACAGATAATCCTCCCGCCCCTAGGTTTGAGTACTACGTTCCTTACGTAATTAAATTAGGTGGCATGATGGTTTGACACATCGCTGAGGGCTCCAGAATTTTTCGATTTTTCGTTGTTTTTTTCAAAATTTCTGTGGGTTTTCGCCTATACGAGCACTACAACCAATCAAAATTAAGAGAAATACAGTGTTTTCATTTGATTTTATTGCATAGATTATTGTAGTTTATTTTATTTTATGAATAGTAGTAACGGCTTATTGTAGTTTATATATCTATATGATTGAAAAAAAACAACAACATTATATCGTGGATTGCAGCCAGAAAAATGGTAGACGTAGTCCTATGGTAAATGTAAATGCGCATGAATACCAGGTAATAAGTATACCAAATAATAGCTTCCTTCCTTTTATAATAATATTATTGATATAATTATGAAGACAGACAAGTTGGTATAAGTTTTGTTATGTTATAACGATAGAAAAGAAAAGAAAAGAAAAGAAAAGCTGCTATTTTACATTGAACTAAATTATTTTATTTTTTTTTTATTATTTTTACTTGTTTTATATTCTACTTTTATGTTATCTTTATAGTTCAATATTACTGTTATCATTAGCACGTTCACCTTCTGGGGTTATTATATCATGGAACTTATACTTCTTCTTTGTGACAAAAACATCTGTTAAGGCATCATCATCTACAAACCAGGATACACGACCTGCTGCACCCTCATTCACGATACTACTTGGCAGACCCTTTTCTGGTCTCTCCATGATGGTTTTTATAACTGGTGCCTTGGTGGCACCTTCCACCACGAAGGTTACTCTGTGGGAATGACAAATAACTGGGATGGTTAGCGAAATTCTGTTCGATGGCCCACTTGGAGCGTTTTCAACTGGAATAACCCACGCAAGCTTCTCACGAAGGTTTTCTTGGAAGTTAGGGAACAGAGACGCAATGTGTCCATCTGGTGCACAACCCAGCAGGAACAGATCAAACATCGGAAGCTTGACAGAATCTCTACCTGCGAATCCCTTGATAAGTATTTTCTCGTAGTTGTCCGCACACTCTTGTGGATCGTCAATCAGAGACTCGTCTATGTGGAAAACATTTGGCGTACCGTATTTCTCGGTGTCAATATTATCTAAAATCTTCCTCTTGGCAGAACCATAGTTACTCTCTGGCGAAGAGAAAGGAACCAATCTCTCGTCTGCAAAGTAGATATCCCACTTCCCCCATTGAACATCAGTCCTCGTCAGCAAACCCTCTTGCAAAACCTGGATTAAAGAACCACCAGACAACGCAATCTTAAACCTCCTCTCCTTCTTCGCACTGCTCTTCTTACCATTAGAACTGCCCTCCCTCGTAGACGACACAGACTTGATAGAGGTCGCACGGCTCATCTCCAGCGACTCGACCGCATTACTCAGATTGGTCACTGAATGCTTCCTCTCCTTTGGCTTCTCAATAAGAGCGCTATTCTGCGCATGCACAACATGGTCAGCAACAGCCTCCGCGACCCCTGCAAACTCATGGAACGCAAAAACTTTGGGAACAGTAGTTGTCATCTTTCTTTTATCTATCAAATGGAACCGCCCCCCTTAAAAAATATGTCTTCCTGAAATAGTCTTTCTTTTCGCTATCCTTCCTATTAAAAAACAACCTAAGGCCTTAATCTCTCAATCAAGCTTAAATAGAACTTCCTAGAGATGCAGACTTCAATATTTCTTGTCAGAATATTGTATTTGCTATGTAATGAAAAAAAAATTTATAAATAAAAATAAAAAAAATTCCCCTTTTCCTTAAAAGGCTTTTTTTTTTTCTCTTTGCTTCCTTCAATTTTTCTTCTTCGTGCTACGTAATCAAAAATCACGTGAATGACGTCATATTAACTAATTTATACATATTTTACAATATTTACATGAATATTTGTAAGGCGCTCTCTAGTTTTGTGAACATCTCCTCTTGCTCTGCGTCTGCAGTGGATAGGACGGTGATAGCTCCTCCAGCGCCGAGTTGCCACGATGATCCGTTGTTGTAACTGTACATGCACCTGATGTTGACGGACCAGTCTCCGTTACCGTTTACGGACCAGTAGCCAGTGACACCGCTGTAGATACCACGGGAGCCGTTGTATACGTGTTGGTTTAGTTTCTTCTCGAGCGAGGACTGTAAGAAATCAACTGTAATTTTCTTGGGGGCACCGGTCATGGAGCCAGGTGGTAGCGAGTGTCTCAGGATGTCCATACCACTGTAGTCCCTGCCACTTTGGCTGTTTGTTGGCGATTGGATACCGTACGCTCTGACTACACTCACCAGTTGGTACACGGTGGCGTACTCCTCAACAGCCATGAACCCCTCCACGGCCACTTTTGGTATCAATTCATACAGGTCGTTTCTGATCAAGTCCAGTATCATCAAGTTCTCACCAAACTCTTTCGGAGTCTTCAGGATCTCTGTAGCACGCTCGAGGTCCATGTCTGGGCCCTTCTTGACTGTGCCCTTGATGGGTCTCAATTCACAAGTCTCCTGATCCCACTTCAAAAATCTTTCCGGCGAAGTGCTGATAAAACACAGCGTATCCTCTTGGCCGTCCACTACATCGTTGAACTCCAAGTAACTTGAGAACGGAGCTGGGTTGCGCTGCACCAGTGTCTGGAAAATTCTCCAGGGTGTCAGGTTTGGCGTTCCCATGGTGATTCTTGTCTGCGTAGTTAAGCATATCTCGTACGAGTCACCGCGATGCATGATACGTTGACACTCTTCAAAACCTTCACGGTACTCTTGCAACTTGGGCATCTCAATATCGAACTTCAAACCTTGTGGTAACTTGGATGGCCAGTTCAGGTCATGTTGTTTCGCACATCCAACAAATTCTTTCAGTTTTTGTGCAATCAACTGTGGGAAACTGTCGTTTAATGATATCATGTGAAGTTTCCCCTCCTTGTGATTGATCAGGATAGTGTTTTCGATATAGATTAACTTGGCGTCTGGACGTGGTATATGGTTCTCAATGTCTTCATCGACATAATTGTTCTCTACATTGTTACCTAGTTCATACCCAAGGATACCAAGTAAACCACCAATAAATGGTAGCTCAGTATTTTCTGCAACCAGCAAGTCTTTCATAAAAGATCCCAAGGTACACCAGAATGCATTTTTATCCTCCTCAATAACTCTAATATGCTCATTCCTACTATTATCCTGTTGGTTGAAAACAGAAATTATGTCCTGTTTTTTGACATATGGAGATCTCCAGTTATGAATTAACGTCTTTTGAAAGTTGATATAATGCGTGAAAACAGGGGAGTTTTCGTCAGGTAATGCAATAATGGACCACTCACCTCTATTCTCACTCAAAGAGGAAGAGGCAAAGATGAATTTATGTTCATCAATTAATTCAGAGACCTTGAACGTGACATTTGGTGACTCCTCAATAATAAAAGTTTCTATTTTGACATTTGGCTTCGCAATACCCAGGTCAAGGGTATCATTGCTAAAGATGCTAGACCGATCAATGGAGTGATTCAAAAACTCGATCTTCTCCAGATTTTCTGGGATGAGTACTAATTTCTCCTTTTCAGTTTTCCTACCACTTTGGGTGTTGAATTTGTCAGCTATATACAAGAAGTTCTGGATCAGCTTTTGCCCTAGTTCAGAACAACATGATTCAGGGTGGTACTGAACACCATACCATGGATTTTCTCTCGATTTTGCGGCCATCAGGACTTCTCCATTTTCATCATGGGTATATGCTAAAGGAGTAATATTATCACTAATAGAAGAAACTTGCAGAGAATGGTATCTAACAGATTTGAAGGTTTGGGGATAATCGCCAAATATCGGATCGCTGTTAGCCTCATCAAGTTTCATCTCATACACTTGACCATGTTTGATCGTATTCAATTCCTCTATCTGACATCCTTCATACATGCACATGGACTGAAACCCCAGACAAATGCCAAGAACAGGAACCTGCACCTTACTCTTGAAGAGATCTTCGATGATTCCAATATCCTTAGCCCCGTGTAACGGATTACCTGGGCCCGGCCCCACAATAACACTATCATAAAGACCCAAATGTGCCTGTATGAAATCCCAATCGAACCTATCATTATGGATAGTTGTCACATGGACATCGCGCCCATCAACTTTCTGCTGTTCGATCAGTCTAACCACATTATAAGTAAAGGAATCGTAAGAGTCAATGAACAGCACATTGACAGGAGACATTTCTCTAATAAACTCTATCCTTTAGTGGTGGTTTGGTGACCTGAGTTCAAATAATTCAGAGAAGGACTCATCTCATCAATTTTTTTTTTTTATCCTCGAATTTTTCATTCTTCCTTTAAAAAAGAAAAAGTTGATAGCAAAGTGAAAAGGGCATCTCCAGGGTTACAACAATAATAGTCACTAATTGCCCAATTAAGCCGTTATTATAGTGATAATGATAGAAGTATTGGTGAATGATCGACTGGGTAAGAAAGTTCGGGTTAAATGCCTGGAGGAGGACACAGTAGGTGACTTCAAGAAGGTTCTTGGGTTATTGCTAGGCACACAAGCCTCGAAACTAGTATTACAAAAGGGTGATAGTGTCTTAAAAGACCATATTACACTCTATGATTACGAAATTAACGACAGCACGAATTTAGAATTGTACTATTCATGAATTATATACTATGTAATGGAGAAAATGAAAATATAAATCTATCAAATAAAATTCTTTTCCTTTAATCTTTTGGGAATGTTATCACATTTTAAGAGAATACTTCTTTCTTATAGGAAGTACTCTACATGCCTTGATAAAGCCGATTTTGCCTGGTATTCATCTGAAAATAGATCAACATCCGCATCGATGTCGGCATCCATGGTGTCTACTTTGAAGTAGTCGTGTATTGCCTTCTTATTTATTACTTGGTTAGCGTTTTCATTTAGCATTTTGTTCTCTGGGGCTTCTTCAAATACGTTAAAGTAGAAATTATCTTTGCTGTACAGTTCCAAGATGGAAGCCTTATTACCACATCTATAACAGTAGTTTGGTGCAGACCACACTGTTGTTACCAGGCCGTTAAAATAGACTTGATAGCCCTCGTTACAAAGTTGATGTGCTCTATAGATCCTCGACATATCATTTGAATGTAAAAACTTCTCAACCACACTTCTCCCGAAAGTATAACCAGCGCCTCTCGGGGAGACTTGGAAATGCTGTGATGTTGTCATGTGAGCAGTGTAGAAATCCACATCAGAGGGGCTCTTCTCTACTATCTTATCGTCATCTTCGGGGTCCGACCACACAAGGTCTGCCATTGCTCCATCGTGTGGGATCTCGCGAAATCTATCTATAATTCTGATCTGGTCGATGGTCTGCACATTAGGAGACAAACCACCATGCACGCAGAATATCTCGTCGTCTATAATACAGCACAGCACCAGGTAGTCGAAGAAGTCAGTGATGTACTGCCACACCTTCGAACTGCCTCCGTATTTATTGAGACACTCTGTGTAGAACCCGTAACTCTGTGTGATCTGTCTGGATTCATGGTTACCGCGAAGCAGATGTATCCGGCTCGGATACCGCAACTTCAGACAGATCAGCAACATGACCGTCTCAACACTGTACAGCCCGCGGTCCACGTAATCGCCCAGAAACAAGTAGTTCGTGTCGGGAACAGCACCACCGATCTGGAAAATCTCTAACATGTCATGAAACTGGCCATGCATGTCCCCGACCACCGTGACCGGCGTCTGTATATGTATCACATTGGACTCCTTCACCAACAGCTCCTTCATCTTGAAGCACAGCGCCTTGACAGTGATCTCGGGCAGCAGCTCCCCGCGGTACAGCCTCTCCAAACACTCATCCAACTCCATTTATATCTCAGACTAGCTTTTTTTCTCTGGGGGAGGATCTCCTACTTTTACTTGTGTACATCCTTTATTTCATTTTTTTTCTTTTCTTTATCACACCTTCTTTTTTTCTTTGGTCTTAAATATTTGTGCTATCCCCCACGAGCCTCGAACGGATGACCTTTTTTTTCAAGTTTTTTTCACAAAAACAAGTTACCCTGGTGGTGTCAAAATCGCGTTGCGTTTTGCGTGGCTCTAAACGCTTGGAACGCACGGCTCCTCGTTCTCCGAGATTTTTTTTTTCCTCCCTTTGTCGCATTTGTTTTTGTCTGTGGGGGGTCAGAAACCCCTGCAGCAACAAAAGAAGCAGGGGGGGGGTCCCTGAAAGTTTCTACTTTTTAGACCTGTTGTACGCGAATCTCTGAGCGATTGTTTTGCGTTTTTCTTAAAACTTCCAGCTCCGCTCTCCCTCCGGCCGATTCTTGTCACGTGCATTTTTCTTCTCCCAAAAAAAATTTTTTTTTTTTTGACGCTGAGGGAAATTTTTGGAGTTTCCAAAAAAAAAAAGCAAAGGGGGGGGACTAACAACGGCGGTTAAGTTACCAAGTTAAGGAATTTGCAAAGAGAGAGCCGAGAGAGAAATCCAGCAGGAAGAGGAGGTTAGAGCTCGGCGGTTAATTGTTTTTTTTTGTTTTTGTTTTTGTGGTTTCAGATCTGGTTTCCCTTTTTGGATTAGTGCAAGAGACCCAAGGAAAAAAAAAAAAGGTATAAATACCAGTGTAAATTTCCCCCAACAGGATAAAAATTCTTCTTTCTCCCATGTCCAATTCAGATTACTTCAGTCACAAGCCTGACAAGTACAGGTCGCGGTCTTCTTCTTCAGATGCTAGAATTCTTTTCAAGGACAAGGACAAGGACTCTGGTAATACGATGGCTTCGCCATCGTATTCCTCCCGGCTGCATCACGATTACAATGAGGAAGTGTTCAGCAGTGGGCCTCTGAGTCCCGGGATATCTCCATTGACTAATATACACGCGTTCAAGCCAAAGAGTAACACCACAGTGATCACTACTCCGAACATGTTTGTGCCGGTCCCGAGTCCGACGAACTCGTCTGCGAGATCGAGCAGGAGAGCATCAGTGGTGAGTAACTCCAGCTCAGGAGTGGTCCATTTGCCAAAACTCGCTACACAGTCTCCGAACAAGAAACACTTCAAGGTATACAATCCGGAGAATAACAACGGCAGCAGTACCAACGTGAATAACAATAGAATTAGAAACTCCTCTGTGGCTCTTGGCGATTCGTCAACCTCGACAATCACTACTCCCACACTAGTGGTATCCCCTGATATGCCTTCCTCTAGTGCGAATACCATCACTACTCCAATAGACTCCACATTACAACAGCAATATAGCAATAGTAGTAGTAGCGGTGCTGGAGCTGCTGGTGGTGCTGGTGGTGCTGGCAACAACAGCAAGTACAGTGCGACAAATCCGAATATACAGACCCCAAGTACTTCGAGCACTCAACAGGTCAGCAGCTCAACGAATATCGGATCCGTAGGCAGTCTCCAGGACCTGGGAACTCCAGGAACCTCGGCTAGGTCAAGTGCCGTTCCAAATGGAAGTACAGCAAGTCTCAGGACTTTCAAAAAACAATACGTGCTAAATGAACAATTATACTTGGAGAAGATGAGAAGAAATGTTCCTGACGACTATTATACACGTGGTATAGGTCCATCCACAGTCACAGATGAAGATGAAGACATAGAACTTGAGCTAGATGAGATGTTTGATACAACCACTGGCTCGAACAACAAATTAAATGACCTTGATGGTAACGTAGAACAGCTGGATGACGTCGATTTTGGTACTAACTTCATCAACCCTGAGGCCGATAGAAATGAAAACCTGGTAGCATTGAGTTCGAAGTTTTTATCAAGAAAGTTGGATTGGGTGTTCCCAGTACGGAAAAACAACAATAATAGTAACTTGATTGGGGGTGGTAGATTTGATGACGGTACCAGTAACGCTGGTGTAGAGACAGCCACCACAACGGCCAATAACTCCCAAAGACAAACCCCTGAACTGGAAGGTAAAAATACTACAGCTAATACTGAAAACATACCACCAACTACAACTACAACAACTACAAATTCAGCAAATATGACACCAAAGGAGTTAACACCCAGCACTGCCAACGCGGAAACTATGACTCAGCAAGGAGAACATATTTCTGCAAGTGAACACTTTATCTCTCAACTATTACAGGATCCATCAGTAGTGAAAAGATTTGAATGGCAAACAATGCTTGCAAATGTCCTAAGGGGTGATATTGTTAAAAGTGAAAAAACTAAAATTGCTAAAGAGGTAAAGGGTCCTGGATTCACCACACAATACTCTGATGATATATGGCTTGAATTGAAAGCTTGGATGAATGGTAGAAATGTCGAAGACCAAAAAAAATCTTTGAAGGTTTTACGGGAATCCGCTGACGAGGTGTTTCAAAAAGTTATGGATTTCAAGTTGCCAGATGGTATTACAAGTGATGAAGGAGAAGTTGAGATTGAATGTCTAATGAATAAATACTATAGTGTGGTAAAACTGTGGAGCAATATGAAGAGGTTATATCAAGATAAACCAATTGCTAAAACTGAGGCATTTCGGAACAGGATCGATACTCTAGACAGTTGGATGAATTTCAAAAGTAACTTCCAAATCAAGATAAGATATTTGAAAAACTGGATTATCGGAACAAACAGTATTGACCAAAGAGTTAATTTCAACGATGAAAAGGCCCTATTTTATCACTACTCTCATGTTTTTGCCGATCAAATGATCAAGGAAAAAGATATTGAAGCAATATTCCAAAAGAGGATTTTCTTTCCACTTGCGCCATGGATTCTTAAGGCAAAGTTATTCTTCTTGAAATATACCGATACTGTCCAGGAACTGAATTTAATGTACCTGAATGATGAACTAGAAATGTTACTTATGTTCCCAATGAGATTAGTTAAAGATATCATCCAATTGCGTTTATCTTATGCTAAAAAATTACAAAAACCAACAATGATGATGATTGATCAAATGATTGACGATTTCAACTCATATATTCGCCTAGCTGTTCATATGAAATTTACAGTAACAAGTTACTGTGAAGGTTGGTCTTTCAATGTTAATATTGACCCAGAATTTGATGATACCGTGGTAGAAGCAATCAAGTATCTATTTATTTTGTTAGAATTGAAACTATTAGATGGTAGCGGAAAATCCACGAATGCTTTCAAGGAGCCAGATATCCTTTTGAAATACTGGGATGGCTTGAAGAATTGTGGTCATTATATTGATGGTGCTGGTAAAGTGGTTGCTATTGAATTTACCAAACTAACATTGAGACTAGTTCACAGACTACACTCATATCTCTTACAACAACAAAATAGTCCACCAAATCTCAAAAATGAATCAGAGGCGGAAAAATGGCTAGTTCAGTTGTTTGAAACGCTAGGTTCAATGAAGAGGAAATTAAACAGGTTCACCAATGTTTTGATGAAAGCTTTCCAAAACTCTGTAACTTACAGGATCAACGAACATACTCAAATGATGAGAGGATTAAAGGACACCGGTCATTTCCTTATTTATACTGGAGGAAAACTGGAACAAGAAGGAATTTATCTGATAGCTAGTCCCGAGCTATTGGGATGCCCAGAAAGTGAAATCCTAAAGGTTTTGTATAACAGTGATAGTGGTTGCGATTTGATTCCAAAACTGGAAATAGAAAACAGTTTGACTTTATACAATGCAGTGACCGAAAAATGGAACATGAGTACTTCCATAGTTCAAGGAGTTGGAAAGGATGGACTGCCAAGGTATTATCTGCAAGTTGGGAATATTGATTCTCAAATCAAACCAATTGACCAAAGCAGCGGGAAGCAACATATTGCAGATATTTATAGCGATGATAGGGATCCTGATACTGATATTTTAGAGCTTGAATTGAAATTGAACTCACTTGGATACATTCTGGTCGTCTCTCCTAGTGAACCGATGGTCTGGTCAGGAGAAGTGTTCCACTTAAGTGAGCCAGTTATTGAGGAAATTAACGATCTTGAGTTCAAACCTAGACCAAATAC
This sequence comes from Nakaseomyces nivariensis, assembly GCA_017309295.1. NCBI lineage: Eukaryota > Fungi > Ascomycota > Saccharomycetes > Saccharomycetales > Saccharomycetaceae > Nakaseomyces > Nakaseomyces nivariensis. Next base: position 859,759 of record JAEVGP010000004.1, on the reverse strand, counting down.
AATAAAATTGATGTGTCAGAGCTCTAGCTATGCATTAGAATATCAATGCGATAGGTTTTTACAAGTTGCAGGTTCTTCCGTCTCTTTCTTAGAAAAAAGATGTTCATTTGAAGTGGTAGAAAACAATCTACAAAAGCTTAATAAGGCGTATTTCAGATGTACTTACAGTGTTCTGAAAAACTATCACAAGATTGTCAGAACATTTAAGAAAGTATGCCCAAATAACGATCTTCTCAATGGTATCTTCTTATTTGCGAGAGACTTCGGTTTAAACTTTTTACGTATCAACATTGCAAGCAATGAAAAGAAATCGTTGATTATCCTATTGCTAGTTAGGTTAAGTGTTGGTTGGCTACAGTTTTTATCTGTGGACTGTGATCCAACCGATCCACGTACCTTTAGATGGTGTGTCACTGCAATGGAATTTGCGATGCACATGACTACTGGATGGAATATTCTTGCACTTGATGAAAACCAATTTTCTTCATTGAAACAGAAAATTTCTGCCTGTATGTCTTTGTTAATCTCACATTTTGATGTTATGGGTGCAAGAGCTGTTGAATTAGAAAAGAATAGCCAGCAAGCAAGACCAAATATCAATATTGAGGATGTATTTGACGATGACGCCATGCTGCAAAAGAACTCTGAGATCCGTATGCAAAGTATCCAGAAATTGGAAGAGTCGACTAATAGAACTTTGCATAGAATCGGTAAAGTTCTTGATGACACCGATAGAGGTAACAAGTACATATCTTCTTTGGCATCTTCCATTTCTAATGTATCTATTAGATGGCAAAAGAGAAACTTCATTGGAGGGGGTACTTTTGGTTCCGTTTATTCAGCCGTGGATTTAGATAATGGTGAGATCTTAGCGGTAAAAGAGATCAAGATTCAAGACACAAAGGCTCTAGAAAAGGTATTCCCATCCATTAAGGAAGAAATGAGTGTCTTAGAAATGCTTAACCATCCAAATATTGTTCAGTACTACGGTGTTGAGGTCCATCGTGATAGAGTTAACATTTTTATGGAGTATTGTGAGGGTGGTTCTCTGGCTAGTTTATTAGAACATGGCAGGATTGAAGATGAAATGGTTACACAAGTTTATACCTTGGAACTTCTGGAAGGTTTGGCATACTTACACGAGTCTGGTATTGTACATAGAGATATTAAACCTGAGAATATTTTATTGGACTTTAATGGTATTGTGAAATATGTTGATTTTGGTGCTGCCAGGAAAATTTCTAAAAAGGGTACTAAACGTGCAAAAATGCCAGGAATGGACGCTGAACTTGCTGAAGATAAAATTCCAGATAGCACAGGTTTGAATGATCTAATTGGTACCCCAATGTACATGGCTCCTGAATCGATAACAGGATCGAAAAATAAGGGACACTTAGGGTCTGATGATATTTGGTCTCTGGGATGTGTTGTTTTAGAGATGATTACAGGTAGAAGGCCATGGGCAAACTTAGATAACGAGTGGGCTATAATGTACCATGTTGCAGCTGGGCATATTCCACAATTACCAGCTCCAGATGAGGTATCCATGTCGGGTAGAAGATTTTTAAGAAGATGTCTGGTTCAAGAACCAAAGAAAAGGTCAACAGCTGTCGAGTTGCTGATGGATTCCTGGATTGTTGAGATTGGAGATCTGTTGTTCTCATCAGATGATGTTACAGAGGAGACAAGTACCACTAGTGGACAAGAAAAAAAACAGTAAACCTTTTTTATCAATTTTTCAAAATCATGTAAAAAGGTTTAACCTCCTTAGTTGCTTTCTATTTCCATATTTTACATTTTATTTTGTTTTGTTTTTCCATTTTTATTTTTTTTTTTTTAATATTCATTTCCATCAACAATATACCATCAACGGTAAATGACAAGAAGTAACGCTGGTTATTGTTGTTATCATCATTATCATCATTTTTATCATCTTTATTAATTTTTTTTAGTGTTATTTTTATTATTGAGCCTTTGTTCTCTTAATGGGTTTTTTCGTTTTAATTATTGTATAAATTAGTATATAGACATCTGAATAAAACAAAATATATCATTATAGTTATCAGTTGTTGTTGTTTTTATTGGTTATTTATTTTTTTTGTTATACAATTTATATGCAAATTAGGAGATTGTACATTGCGTTACTCTATATTTGTCATTAGTTCTCAGATCTATTTCTCTTATAAACGAAGAAGATGTCTTGACGGATTAGAGACTTGTCGAAAAGATCAAAAAGGAAATCATAAGGAGACTCTCTCATCAGCGTGTCATATACCAACCCGAAAACATTACCATCTTGGAAAATATAACTCATTACTGGACTTGGGTCAATACCAGCAAAAATCTTACTCTTCCCAACTAATTCCCACTCATCTAGCCTAGTGCCATTCATACCATAACTCATTCCAATATCTGCAGTTTCATGTGTGATTAAGTAGTCGTAGGTATCCCATAGTGTCTGAACAGTTTCAAGGTTCTCAGAACGATCATATGTTACACCATATTTATCATACTCTAATTCACCAAATAATGAAACACCAGTCATACATGGTGGAACCGTGATATGGGCAGTAACATTTGTTATATTATTGGCGAGAATATAGTTGTTGAAAACTGCAAGGGCTTCACCACCTGGGTAGTTCAAGGCAGAGATATAACAAAACATCAAGGAAACGACAGCGGAGGCTAGAACTGATAAAGGTAGCAGTGCTAACATACCGGCACTGCCTAAAGTTTTGACTCTGAAGTTCTCCCATAGATATGCAGCACCGGCGCTACCCAACATAATTATAGGTGGAACAGAGTAGATAATGAATCTCCATTCCTTATGAGGCTGAGCAGAAAGTGCCAAAATATGGAAATAGCCAGCCAAGGTCACAACTTTCAAATTAGATGGTGCTACCTTATAACCGACATAGTTTAGGATAAGAATAGTTGGTGGTAGAAATAGCATTCTTAGATAGTGGGTAAAGTAGGCCATTGGAGATTCAGTACCCCATTGAGATGATTTTCCTAGGACAACGTTGAAGATGAAAGCATCTACCTCAGGAACACCCCATTCACCCCAGAAATATGAATCAACGGTCATCGAAACACCGATTGCAATACCTGCACCCATAAAACCAAACTTGATAGCTCTGAACAGCTCAACCTTCTTGTATATGAACGCAAATAGAACCAGACCAGCAGCAAGAGCAGCCAATTCCAGTCTGAACACTATAGCGGTCGCACTCAGAACAAAGACTGCCAATTCGAATTGACCTCTTAGTGCGAAGCTTAGACCAATGTTAGATAGCGGGAAGGCGCCAATGAAGTTAGGTAGTGTTCTAGAACTGTAGTAAATCATGTGAAAACCGGTCATGGCAAATGCCATGAACCAAAAACCAACAGAAGTGAAAGTAAGACTCTTTGGGGTGTCGTTCTCTGTACCATCTTTGCCATCCTTTTCCAATTTCTTCTGTTTCTTGGCTTCAATATCATCAAACATGTCCTGTAGTGCATTTTTCAGAATGATCAGGGAAATACCATTGAAGAGACCAATAACACCACGGACAATCAATTGTGCATACATCTGGGTGCCGTTAGTATCAATTCCTAGCCAGGTATAAACCAAAATCAAGGGCTTTGCCACTGCAGCCACGACCAATGATCCAATGAATGTTCTAGGGACCACACCTGGGAACTGCAGGTGATCATACTTGGAGATATCGAATACACCGTACTCTAGAATGTCATGAATCGCCTGAAGACTGAAACTTTCTTCAACTTTTGTATACGGAGCCTGTACCAAATGGTAGAAAATAGCAGCTAGCAACGCCGTGTCCATCAAGGACCACCTGAACTTGAACATTTTGTTTCTTTGCAGTGCTATTGTAAATGTTCTTTGCTGTTTTGTCCAGTGTAAGGAAATGCTCGAGAGATTTTTATATTTCGTTAGCTTTATAAATTGAAATTGTGTCAAAAGCCGGCTCTTAAAGGTGCAGTTGGAAAAAAAAAATTTACCAGCCGTAGTTCATTTAAAATGGTTTCGTTTTAGCAATTGTGATGTGAAGACGGTGAAGATCAGTTCATTGGCTGCTAATTATACGTGGACCATGTCAGCTTTGAAGAATTACAAGTATAACGAGGACGAAGACGGCGATCTGCCACCGCTGGTGACCGGTAAGGAGACCAATTTGAGTGAAATCCTGAAGAATGTGAAGAATGATGGTGGAATCAACATTGTCAGCGAGGAGAAAGTTGCTAGGACTAATAAGCAAGCTGTTGTGGAGTCTCAGGAGGTTGCGGAGCAAGGGCGAAAGAGGATTCCTGTGACTATCATCACTGGGTACTTGGGTTCTGGTAAGAGCACACTGCTGGAGAAGATAGCACTGAAGGGGTCAGATAAGAAGATTGCTGTTATACTGAATGAGTTCGGGGACAGTAGTGAGATTGAGAAGGCTATGACCATTAGAAATGGGGAGGCAAACTACCAGGAGTGGTTAGACCTTGGTAATGGGTGTCTGTGCTGCTCTTTGAAAAATGTTGGTGTAAAAGCCATCGAGGATATGATTGAGAGGTCACCGGGGATGATAGATTACATATTATTGGAAACATCAGGTATAGCTGATCCTGTTCCTATTGCGAAGATGTTCTGGCAAGATGAGGGGCTGAACAGTAGTGTGTATATTGACGGAATCATCACTGTACTAGACGCAGAACATGTGGAAAAGTGTCTCGATGATGTATCGCCAGAGGCTCACTGGCACAACCAAAGTGTTGCCAAGGAAGAAAATATGAACATAGCTTATTTCCAGATTGCGATGGCCGACAGGATTATTTTGAATAAATATGATAAAGTTGAAAAAGATCACGAAGCTATCAAGAGGATAGAAGGTAGAGTAAAAGAGATCAACGCATTTGCGCCAATTTATGATACGAAATACGGGGAAATAGATATAGATCACTTATTGGACTTGCATGCATACGATTCAACGGATGCGACTATCCACGGCGAATTCAAGGACAAACTTTTGAGAGAAGACGGTACGATGCATGATCATCGTATGTGCACAATAGCACTTTCATTCAGAAAGCTGAAGGATAATGATGAATTTGAGAAGTTTCAAAAACGATTCCTACAAAAACTTTTATGGAAGAATTTTGGTCTGTATAATGACAAAGATGTTCAAACTTTGAATAAAATCTCAAGTAAATGGGAGGTAGAAAGATCGAAGGGGCTGATCATCATTGAAGAGGAAAAGGACGATAAGGTATATGTTTTACAAGGTGTTAGAGATACTTTTGATATACTACAAGGTCATGAAACTGAAGCACAAGAATGTAAGTTGGTCCTCATAGGGAAATATCTCGATGAAGAGGGTATCAGCAATCTTTTACATAGAATCCTAGATAGTTAGCATTTTGTTGTTACAAGAACAAAGGAGCAATGATATTTTATTGTTATCCTCTATCTTCGTGATTTACTTCTATATATAGCCTGTTCTTGGGAATGCCGGAACTTCCACAAGTTTAAGTAAGTCTAGACATTGGATGATCTTAAGATCCTTGATATACGGTACACCGTCAGACTCTATCTCATGGTCTTTTAAAGCTAGTTCATAAGTTCTCTTTAATATGCTTCCTGTTAGCCAGAGGGCTTCTGATAAGGCTTTCTCGATATTTGAGTCACCAGACTGTTTTAATAGGCTGTCCAGGAGCAGCGCGGTCAATAGGTCTCCACTCCCAGAGAAATGACATCTTATCTCTGGAATTTCAAAATATACAATATTCTCGAGGTTCTTGTCAGATGCGGCCACTATGTAATTGTCGGAGCTGCTGAATTCAACACTAGTAACCACTATTTTCTCGACTAATGGATATAGATTGCGGAAAGCAGTCATGGAATTTTTCAAGGATATCATATCCGTGATTTTTATACCTGTAAGTAATTCCATTTCAAACTGGTTAGGGGTTGCCAGGTAAATCTTATTATCTCTCAGGATATCCTTGTATACAGGAACCACGGTCTCCGACACATATAGTTTTCCATTATCACCGAGTACTGGATCTACAACCCACTTAAAAGTCTCTCCTTTATTAGCTTTCGAAATAATATCACTCAATCTTCTCAAGACCTCGCCTGAAGGCGTGTAACCAGTGATCACACCATCATATTGAATATTCAGTGCATCCATTAGTCCACGGGACAACACATCGCACAAGTCATCGGCATCGTATTTAAACCCGCTAGTTGAGCCGTAGCCTGGATGGTTAGACAATTGTACAGTATTCAATGCGTCTACGTCCCAGCCACGGTACTGTAACGGGAAGGTAGCAACACGGTTCCCGACATATCCATGAACCACATGTGACTGGATAGTCAGTATTTTCCCTTGAAATGGGCCTTCTTCACTTTTAGTCATTGTTCTGGCTACTTGATTTGCTCTGTATCAATTAATTTAACAAGCCATTGTAGATACAGGCAGCCCAGAAGCAAATCCATGTGCAGGTTAGAGCTTCAAAATTTTTCGATGATCCCAGCTCAAAAGTTGGTTTTTTTTTTCAGTTTCGTTTTTTTGTTTTTTTTCACAAAAAGGGCCCAAAAAAGCTGGGCTTTTTTCATTAATTACAGCAAAACAAAATAATGAAATAAAAAGGTATTACTGCTTTTTTGGCTTATTGGAACAAGCAGAGTAGCTTTGAATAACGCTTTGTTTATAATCTGAAGTTCTAGGATTAATTTGATACCAATTTTGTTTGCTTTATTTGCCCTAAAAAAAAAAAATAAGGTTAAGATGAAATTTGCTACAAAACTGTACAAAGTTGGTTATCCACTTTACGGAGCTAAATTTTTAGACAACGAGGAGATTGTGGTTACTGGTGGTGGTGGTGAAGGTAATAACGGTGTTGACAACAAGATTACTGTGCTTTCGGTCAGTAAAAGTGCGGCTTCTTTGAAAGTTAGAGAGGTTTGTGAAACCACTTTACCATCAAATGACGACTCGCCTACCGCTCTGGATTCTGTCAACGGTACGATATTGATTGGCTGCAATGAGAATAGTAGCAAGATTAAGAGCGGAAAGGGAAATAACCACATCAGGAAATTCAAGTACAACGGGAACTCGTTAGAATTCCAGTCCTCTGCCGACTTGGATAAGTCTTGTGACCCTGATGACTACACTAAACTGATTCGTATCTCCCGTGACGGAACTGAGGCTGCTATAGCATCCTCTAAGAACCCACCAGTGATGACTATCATCGACCCAAGGAACTATAGCGTCAAGTTTGAAATTGAAACGGGGAGAGACGTTAAGGATTTGCATTTCTCACCAAATGGGAAGCTTATAGCCTACGTGACACAATCGAGCTTGGAAATTATCTCTACAGTGACTGGCAGTTGCGTCTTAAGGAAAACAGATTTTGACCGTAACGTCATCCTATCCAAGATTAAGTTCATGGATGATAACACAGTGTTGATTGCCGCTACCTGGGCTAATTCTAAGGGTATCCTGATGACTAAAATAAGTATTAAGAGCGGTAAGACTACAGTGATGTGGTCTCGCCAAATTACTTCCAAATTTAAAGGTATTACATCCATGGATGTCAATAGACAAGGTAATATGGCTATCTTGTCCACGAATGATAACTCTGTACTACTAGTAAAATTGAGAAATTTATCTGTAGGTAAATTATTCACTCAGGTCCATGGCTTTGCAATCACAAGAGTTGTATTTTCTCCAGATTCCAAATACGCAGCAAGTATTTCTGCGGCTGAAACCATCCACCTAATAGAAATTCCAGATGATTTTGCTACTTCCAAATCGTTCATGGAATCAACCACTCAATGGACGATGAACACTATCTTGATATTATTCTTGGCATACATCATAAACTACATGTACCAAGAGAACATGCATGTTAGCATGTTAGAATACTTTAATGGTAATGGACAAAACTCAAGTAGTTCCGTGCAAAAGTACGATGATATGGAACAAGTGACATTAGTAGGAACTATGCAAGTAGAAAGCCAAACCATTGAAGTATCTTCTGTTGTCCCATCATCAGAATCAGTGGTTCCTGAAAATGATTCAGAAAAGGAGCGCTTGGAAAAAGAGCTTATGGAAAGTATGCGCCAGGAGGAAGAACTGAAGAAAAGATTGGAAGAACAGCAAAAAGAGAAAGAACAAATTGAAGCTCAATTGAATAAACAAGCAGAAACAGAAGGAACAAAACTTAGCGAACAGATTGAGACTCAGCCAAAGGAACAAAACGACGAAGAGAGTGGTAAACAAGAAAATGTAGAGAGTCAAATAATACAAGGAAAGGAGAGGCAAGAAACTGAACAAGAGCACCCAAATGAAGAAAAGAATTAGTCAGAATTTATTTGATATCCAGGAAAAACTCTTAAGGGTTCTGTACATTTTTTATTGGTGTGGATGATGGATGCATTTATAAAAGTAGAAATTCATATATAGATATAGATAAATATTCTCTCATCTATAAAAAAATGTAGGGATTGCTGTCGTACTCAACTTCTTCTAATGCAATAATTTCTACGCTAACCAATGAAAATTTATAAGCACAAGACAGTAATGAAAATTAAAACTCTGTGTTACGAACTATTATGATTAATCCGCTAGGTATGAGTTCAGGACTTAATACTGTTCGCTAGTTTCAAATTCCATATCCTTAAATAACAGTAAGTACATTCCCAATTTTTTTTTTTTATGCAAGTATGTTTGATGAGTTTATTATTTCTTTTTATGTTTCTTAACCTTTGATTTATTTTGTGGTTTCTTGTTCTTCGATTTTTTCAGAAGTGTATCCATCTCCTGCTCTTCTGGGTTGTATCCATCTTCTGATTCTCGTTTATCTTCTAGATTTGTTTCTTCCTCAGCAGGACGTTTGTTAGGGTTCACGCCAAATACCCTCCTACCGTGCAATGCATTTTTCTTGACTGCTTTTCCTTCATTTTCCATAGTTGTTATGCTAACATTTTGTTCTACAGGTGCTTGTACCTGTTTCCTCCGCACTATCAACTTCTTAGAAGATTTGATTTGAGAAGCGTCTATAGATTTCATATCCCATCTAGAATCATCATGTTTAAGCACTGGTGCAGTATCTTCTTCTTTTTTCTCCTCATCTGTCTTCATGAATTTCATGAATTTCATGTTCATTACTCGACTCGATAGTTCACCTTTTCCACTCATTTTTACAGCTTCTTATAATCTTATTATACTAGGGCAAATGTTTAGTCACTAGCTTTCAGACAGTTACGTGCTCGAAATCCAAATGTGCATTTGTTTATAATTAATATTCTTGCGATGAGCATCAAAAATTTTTCACTTTTGCAGTTTCTTCTTATTTTTTTTTTTTTGTAATGAAAAATTTATGAAAAATCTGATAGATTTTGTAGAATAGTCATCCAATTCAGACATGGTAACTTCCTGATAGTCGGAATATTTCTTGAATTGAGTTTATATAATTCTTTATTTAAAGATCTACAACTTCTATTTAATAACACAACCCTCTCAATTCTACGAGAAGTAAAGCATTTGATTGCTTTGAACAAAAGAACTCTTCTTTTTTTTTTTAAGTTTTCTTCACAGCCTTTCATGTTTCAGAAGTATGGATATATCTTCTTTGAGAATATTCTCATTGTCTTTATAAAATTGTGATCTTCTGACATTATCTTCAAGGTAACCTTCATCTCCTGACAAAACTTTTAAGGCGTTCGACGAAGATTCGATGTATTCTTTCAATGCATTCACTGGATCATCGGAGAACTTTTTGTAGAAAGCGTGTTTCATTCTAGTAGAGTTCAGTTGTGCATGTAAAAGAGCAGCCTTTTTCTCGGATTCCGATGCCTGCATTTGAGTTTTTGTAATTTGACTCTCATATTCGGCGAGCAGTGATAGAGCTTCTTCCAATAGCTTATCAGAATGTAGCGTGGTTTTGCCATTCGAACCCTTTTGGGCTTGTTGCATTATCAATTCCTTTGTTGGGACTTCAACGTCAAAGACAACTTCACCGTACGTGGAAGCTTTGTCTACTCTCACAGTATAGTTTATCTTAACGGGTTTTGAAGATTCGATGTTTTTTTCAACAAGGGAGGGTATATCTGTCAATTTAATGGTTGATGGTATGGAATCACTGGCCTCATATCTATCATCATTTGTGAAAAGTTGTGATAAGGCATCATCCAATTGTATTATGTTTTTTAAGGACCTAGCTCTTCTAGATGGTATTAGGCCAGAACCAAGAGATGTGTTTGCTGTGTAGTCATTTGATACCAATAAATCATTCATCTTCACATATTTGTACAAAGAAAATATGGCATCTGTTTTCGACCCTTGAGAAAGTCCAATTACGGAGGCCAGTTCAGGCGAATAAAAGTATCTATTGGTTTCTACAGCCTTGGGAAATATAGTAACTATGGATTCTAGGTTTGTAACACCGTTTCTTTTGATATCAAAACCATCAAACTCAACAGGTTTCCTGGGATCTGCTTTCCACTCCACTACTTCTTGAAATTCTTCTCTTTCATTCATCTGTGAGAATGGCGTATTCATTTCACTCGCGGTATCGGCAATAGTAGGCGGGTTGGAAAAGTCAGTTCCTACAGTATTCGGTGTTTGACCCATGGTGAACTGAGCTACCGAAGGTGCTGTAGAATTCTCTCTAGTTAGGTCGTTACCGCTAGCATTTTCATCATCATTAGTATTATCATTATTACTAGTAAAATCATTACCACTATTCATATCATTGCTCTCTTCATTTTTTTCTTCCTCTTTGCCTGGGACTTTAGGTTTCTTGAACTCAACTTTGATACCGTCAATAAACGTGCTGAACTTGTCCCGGTTCGCATTACCACCTTGCTTAGAATCAATCAGTCTACCCTCTATACGCATAGTCCATGCACCATCCTCCAAAGATGCATCAGGGTTCTGCCACAGCTGATTTTCAGAAACGCTGCTTATGAATACCCTTAAATACGTGACATTTCTCGTGCTAACCAAGTTATATGGCTCTCTAAATGAAATTAAGCCGTTCTTTATGTTCTGTATAGCGTGTTCCATAGACACTTTCCTCCTCTTTATAACAGAATCTATCTTACTCTCTTCCTCTAGCAACTGCTCATACAGTCTCAAACCAGGAATTAGCTTACTCAACTGTGGCGATATATACGTATCGCTAGGATGCCCAATAGCAGCTCCAGTGGTAGTAGCTGTAGCAGTGTTATGTGAGCTTTCGTTGCTGTGCGTCCCACTAACGCCAGAGACATTGGAATTGGAGCGCGAACCTGCCTTCTTGCCATCAGGACCTGCCGGTGTCCTACTCTTAGGAATTGTACTCATTGCTCTTGTCGTAATGGTTCTTTATGCCTTTGTTTGGTGTTGTATTAGTCTTCTTTAATCTCTTTAAACGCATAAACGTTTTCTAAAAAGTTGGATTGAATTCGCCCAAAAAAAATAAAAAAATAAAAAAAATAAAAAAATTGCTAACCTGGCTGGACAGTACAGACCTTCTATTTGTATCCCATTTGGAGGATTCCACTACATTAGCTAGGCAATACAGGCGTTATAAACATGTTTAAGAACACAGCTGTGCTTTACAGTGCTCTTTCGAAGCGTACAAAGCGGGTACAAGTCCAATTACTGAAGGATTTCCCACGGTTCCATCTATACAAAGGAGAAGTAGCCAGAGTGAAACCTTCTTTGATGCTGAACTACTTGCACTATGGTAACGGTGCGCGTTATATTCTTGAGGAGTCACAGATAGACCAAGGGTTGCTGAATTACAGTAAAAAACAAGCTGAGGTAAGGAAAGAAGCTGCGGCAAGGGAAAAGGATATGAAAGAGCAGGCACAGGTCGTTGAAGAGACGCCATTTGAGTTGGAAAAGGAAGAAAAGAAGGGATTTCTGGACTCAGAAATCACCGTTAAAGACGTTAATATTCCGGGATTGCGTGTTTAGTAACTTGTTAATATGTTTTTTAGAGTCATGTACATAATGTAAATATCAAGAAAAACTTTTTCAATATAATAACAAGGTAAAAATATACATAAACTATAATTCTTTTTATCGTAAATTGTCTTCTTTTTTCTTAGTTCAAACAAAAATGGTAGGTATTGAGGCAAGGTATTGAGGATCGCTTTACATTCTAACCTTCATTTTGTTCTTTTGACGTCTCTCCCTCTTTTCCTTCATCTTTTGATCAAGCTTTTGCTGTTCAAGAGTACCCTTCATTTGACGTCTCTTTTCCTTCTCTTCAGCTAGTTTCTTTTCCTTAGCTTCTTCAAGAGCTTGCATCTTAGCAGCCTTGATCAATTTTTGCAATTCCTGGTTTCTTAGGGTAGTAGACTTCCTCAACATATCATTGGTGATGAAGGCAAAGCCCTTGTTGTGCAATTCAACAGTGTAGCCATCATAGACCTCAACAGCGATACTGATCAAGTTGTTCAAAGCCTGTAGGTCAGCAGCGTTTTTTGGGACAGAAGTGCGGATAACAATACGGGAATCATCAGTGAACTTGTTCCATTCCTCCTCGTTGTATGGTTTCTCACTTGGCAAGTCAGTGAATGCAAGGAACTTAAGAATTCCAGCACTCTCCTGTAGGACCTCCTTCAATGGGGTCTTGCTGTTGGACAAGTAATTGGCGATGTATCCATTCAATTGGTTCATTTCAGACATGTAGACAAACTGCAATGGCAAGGAACTGTGCTCACTTGTAGCACATAGAGAAAGGTAGTAGTGATCGTCACGAACTTGGTTCATAACACTCTTGTTAACGATAGCAGTGATGAACTTGAACTTAGACAGGATATCCTTTCTTCCCTTCAACTTGTCATTGGTCAATTCACCAGTCTCAGAGCCAAAATAGATACCGTTAGGCTTGATGGTAACCTCGACAAAGTCTTCTAGCTCTTGACTCTTTAAAGCTGGAAATAGGTAAGCAATGATAGTTTCCATCAGCATGGACAATGGGTTGTTCAATGGAGACAAGTGCATGTTGGCGACCACAGAGGCAATATTGCTACGACCAGTGGCAAAGGTAGAGAACCAGGTGTTACCACGTTCTGAAGTGTACAATTGGCCAGGACGCTCAGGTGTGGCAAGGCCAACCTTAGCGAACATCAACTCGTTGTTCAAGAAATCATTGATAGAGGTCATAACCTTCTTACCCTTCCCAGTGTTGACACTAGTACCGAACTTGTAGAAAAGAACAATCACAAGCAGCATACTAACGGCAAATATTTCGAAATTCCAATTGTATGCCTGGACTCTCTCCATGATGGTCATGGCTTTTTGCTCGTCATAACTCAAAGAGGTGTAGTTGGCATTCAAATTGTTGACATACTCAACCAATTTAGTGACTTGGCTCAGCATTTGTGGTGTTTATGAGGTCTTCCCAGTGGTTGTTTCTTCTTTCATGTTCTTGAATTGAAAAAACTTCTTCTGTTTTTTAATTTTTAATTTTTACTTCTCCCAAAAAAAAAAAAAAAAAATAAAAAAATCCAAGAAATTTTCAGTTTCTTCTTCAACTTCAACAATTTTTAATCATTGATGGCTTGTACGTGGATTTCAGACTTAAATAGCAAGGAGATTCAAGAATAAGATGGTGGATCAGGATAAGTTTGAGTGGTGGAGGCGAACTTTGCAATACCAGACCGGCCTTGGCCTGACCGCAGAGGAGAAAGTGAGGTACGAAAGGGATGCTGAAGTTTACAACCGTGAGAAGGGTTGTAAACGGTGCTACGAGTACCGCGACTGGATGTTGAAATACTCTCCTACAGTTAGGTTTATGATACAGCAGATTTCGAAGCTTAATGGTGGAGTCGATGCGAAATCGGGCGTGCTGAAATTTGATGAGTCGAAAATCATTTGCGATGAGTGTCCTGATTGGAAGAGTGGTGGGTTCCACCCTGAAATCGGTATATTACTTTGTCAGAATCGTTTGCAGGACAAATGGCATCTTGAGGATACACTGTCGCATGAATTAGTGCATTACTTTGATAATTTAAAGTGGCAAGTTGACTGGTTAAATTTGAAGCAACATGCGTGTTCGGAAATTAGAGCCTCTACGCTGAGTGGAGAGTGTAGGTTTACTCGTGAGTTTGCCAGACTTGGGTTCTCTATGAATGTAGGCCGTGGTCATCAGGATTGCGTCAGAAGACGTGCTACTATAAGTGTCATGGGAAATCCAAACTGTAAAGATGAAGCACATGCAAAAAAAATTGTGGATGAGGTTTGGGATAGCTGCTTCAACGATACAAGGCCATTCGAGGAAATATACAGGTGATTCTAAAAGAAAAAAATGTAAATCAATATATATTCGTCTGTTGTTCTTTTTCAATACTGTAAATAAAAAATATTTTATATTATAAAAATTCACTAAGCTAACTATATTATTTTATTTCATTTCCTCGATTAGCGGGAACCAATAAACTTGTACCTTAACTGTTTTACATAAAAAAAAAAAAAAAGAAAAAAGAAAAAAGATAATAATGTAATATAACCTATTATATTATAATATTAATACGGGTGTGGATACAAGAGGTATTTGAATTAAACAAACGAAAACGGAAGTTCTTCCAGAGACTTGGAGTCTCTTTTTTTTTTTTTCTGAATGGGTTATAAATTAGAAATTATGATAGAAAAGTTTAACGAAAGATGCCGAGGCGAATCTTTCTTTTTTAAGGTCACAACTCAGAAAGTTAGGTAAATGGTGCAAATCAAACTTGGACCGATACAAATACCTAGCCAGAAGATAACGTTACCAATGACTGTTCTCTCTTTCATGAATGGCGTATTACTGATAGCAACCAAAGGTAATTGGAACATTTGGAAGAAGAATAAATAGAGTCTTAGTCGCTTGAAGATGACATACATGGCCATCTCATGAATAACTGAACTTAGGAAGAAAGTGAACAGGGTGGCTTGGTGTCTGTTTAGTTTCATTGCACTCATAGAACTGTGGTAGACATGTCTGACCAAGAACTTATGGACAGGAACGTTCCAGATACGACTGAACTCGGCCCAGTCTACACAGTTCCACCAGTCACCATAGAAATATCTGTCACCAAAGCAAGTCAATTCTGCAATACAGTTCAAAATGGCGTCCCAAATCAAATAAAAGACCAGCAAATACATGATAATGAAACTTGGAACAATATCAATTAGCAATCTTGGCCACATCATTGCTTTTTCTATTATACTCTGTTCGGTGTTGTCACGAATAGACAAGGCACGGATAGCGATTGGATACATGAAAATTTGTGCAACGGTCATCATAACAATGATGGTACCAAAAATAGCACATACCTTCTCCACAACATAATGCCATCTGATCTTTCTGGTTCTTGGATATTCGATTTGGTAAACTAGTGTTGGGAACATAGAGTACATGAAATAGTTTTGCAAAGTGATGTTCTTAGGAAATTCGTGGTTCTTAGATTGAGACTTAATTTCAGCAGTACAAAACTCAATCGACTTTTCTAGAGTTTCAACGATGTCTTGCTTAGCGGTTTCCTTATATTTGGCCAAAGATTTTGTAGAGTAGTCTAATTCATCCTTAATATCCCATAGATAGCCGTTGTAGAAAGAGTAGGAGTGCATCTTCATCAATAGGACCAAGGAATGTAAGAATAGGTAAATCTTAGCAACCCAGTGCAATCTTAGAACGTGTTCGGTGTAGTACATGAAATATAACAAGTACCAGACTTCAAATATGGCAATGACAATCCAGCCTTGTTTGCTCCAAGATAATATTTTCCATTTACACAGATACTGAACCACAACTGAGAAATAGGTGGTTAGGTACATAACGAGATCGGCCATTGCCACCTTCCAAAGATCTTTAGTCATGAATTGGAAAATCTCAGAACCACGGAGACTACCGTTTTCACAGTAATAATCAATAATAGACTTTAGCACACCAAGAGCCAATGTCATCCAGATAGCTACGTAGATACCGGAGAAATTGGAACTCAACAAAGTCTCTTCCCAGGAAACTGGACCTTCACCACTGTCAAGTTGACGTTTCTGTTCTGTACGCAATTGACGAAGTTCTTTCTCTTTCTTCTTAATAGATGCTTCAAGTGTAGGACCAGCAAATTTAGTCTGGTAAGGCTCGTTAATGGAGGCATCAAAGATACTTGGTCTGTATTCAAACGCCACATCATCGAAGTAAGATCTGAACGATTGCGTGCCCTTTTGGTATCTGTTCTTGAACTTCTTGGTGATATGGGCAACTTTGTGATCTTCCGTATCAGCTCCTCCTTCTTGCACAATGGTATGTTTAGTCTCGGTCTTGACCTCAATTTCGCCCGGTTTCAACTCCTCGTCACTAGGTTTCTCCACTATTTCAGCATCTTTCTCAAAGGAGGGCTCGGGAGAAACGGTCATAGACTCCTCAATCTCAGACGCAGACTCGCATTCTTCATCCAGGTGTTTTCTCGTAGACTCTGCCTTGACATCCTTGTGCTCATACAGATGCTCTTCACTATCTATCTGCAAAGAGTGTCTCTTGGAGCTGTCTTTGGGCGCATTCAACTGCTGAATCCTAATAAACCTCTTGTCATCCAATAATTCGTCACCCATCTTATACGTATTGATGGCTCTCTGTCAAAAAAATCTAAATAAGATATTAAATTCTTTTTTGATAAAAGGGATATGTCATCGAGTTTATCCAAATCTGTCCCCTATTTATAATGTCCCAAAAAAAAATTGAAGAAAAAAAAAGGAAAACTTAGCTAAACACAAAAAAAAACTGAGATGCTGCGTGCTTTTCTGTCTCTCTCTCTCTCTCTCTGCCATCTTCAGCAATGCAACGATCCGCACTCAATCTCCTATCTCCCCCTTCCCCCCTTCTGCTGCCTCTGCTGCTTCTGCTGCTCCAGCCGGCGAAAGAAATTCTTGCAAATCCCCCCAGCAGAAGAGAGAGGGCCCTCTTTACCCTGCTCTCCCAATCCAGAAATTCAGGGGATTTACGCCGGTGTGTTTTTATTCAATTTTTGCATTTTTTTATGGGCGTGTGGGGCGGGGAAGGCAGGAGCATTGTGTAGTGTTCCTCGCGTGCAGAATTGCAGTAAAAATCCCCTATCCCCAATCATTGACGCGGACCCGGCAGGGGAAAAAGATATGGCGATCCCAGAAATATTAAGGAAAAAGGGGAGGGGACTACAGGTATCTCTGTGTAGGATTTCTATCGGTGGGCAAGGGGAAAAAGGGTAAAAAAGGAGGTTCTGGACCCTGAAGAGAATGTAACCCGGAGAATGTAATATGACGTTATACATATATAAATATATAAATACTTTATATGATCATTAAAATTATATATTACAAAAAAAAACATTTATTTGTACTTAAAGATTTTGGCATTAACTCTGTCCTCATTAGATTTGAAACCGTGGGCTCTTGCCTCCTCACGTTCTTCTTGTTCGGCGTACTGGAGAGCCTTCTCCCATCTACGCTTCTCACCTAGCTTCTTCTTGTCTGGATGCAGCTTGGCCTCGTACATAGACAGACCAACAGAGGCTAGCAGCAGGGCAACAGTGATGAATTGTGCGTACATACGGGCTTGCACAGCCTTTTGAGCTTTAGTCATGATAGGATCACGGTCGACGAGCACCCAGGATCCGTACAAGGATGCGGCCCAAGCACCGGTGATCAGCTTGTATTTGTTATTAGATAAACCTTCGACGAACTTGTCCTTGGTGGACAGGTTCTTCCATCTGTTGTGTTCTTCGATAGCCTCCTTGGAAGAGCTACCGGAGCTGTACATAGTGGCATCAAACCCGTTGGAGGCCTCCTCGGCACAGATGGCTGTGAGCAGTGTAGGTGGTGTGATGAACAGAGCAGTCTTGATAGACCATGTCAACTTGGCAGGCTGGAAAGATGGGTATCTCTTAGGCAAAAACTTGAAAGCTAGAGCACTGATAGCTAGACCAGCAGCAGCACCTTGAACACCTCCCCACAAAGTGTGTGATCTGTGAGCTTCGATTTCTTCCTTAGTTAAAAGCTTCATTTCTTTATATTTGTTGTGTGTTTTTTTCTTGTTGTTTTTACTTTTTCTTTGATATAGAAAGAAAGAGGGAAAAGAAAAACAAATAATGATGTATCGTTTACGTTACCGGTATACATATATATATATAATTTAATTTATTACTTCCCTCGAGGAAATAATAAATGAAGGGACAGAGAAAAAAAAATTTTGGCAAAAAAAAAAGAAAAAAAAATTAATTGGTTTTCCTCCGGATTTTCTTAGAGGATACCAAAAAAATTTACCAGTGCCCCCGTATAAAACACTACAATAAAAAAAGAAAAAGAAGATTGCGACATTTGAAATGTTCTCGTATAAGTATATTTACTTGCATTATAAATAACATTGTTGAGTGTTTGTAATATTCGTCACATTTATACGCTGGTAGTCCTTCCATACTGAGCCACGCATCATACCTTTTTGCTACTACTCACATTTCTTTTTGCCTTACTGTATATGCTGTCAAATGACTTTTACATATTTTAAGTTACACATACAACGTATCCATCTCAGAAACGTCCGTACCAACAACACCGAGACTTGTTTGTTATTTTTTTGGTTTGAAACATTTTGAACCAATCAACGTTGAAACAAAGGCAACCGATACAAAAAAAAAAAATTATAAAAATATTCTTTCTTTCTTTTTTTTTTCTTCTTTCTTTTTTTCTTTTTATTGCAACCCTGCAATATAGCAATGTACGTTTGCCATGTGATGTAGTAATGTACGTATACATTTTTATAAAAGCATGTGATTTGTTTACGTTCATCGTGATTACATATAAAAATGATGTTTAGCCCGCGCTTCCCCCCGCTCTGAGGGATTTGTTACCATCTTAAAAGAAAGAACGCACAAAACCAAAAAAAGTTTGTGTGTGGGCGGCTAATAATACCTAAAGAGGAAATGAGATCTGGAAATCAATAAAAAAAAATTGGGGTAAGGAATCTTCCAGGAGGGAAAGGTATAAAAAGGGAGAGAAATCTTAGGAAAATGTTAATTCTTTTTTTTTACTTTTTGTCTTTTCCTTTACTTTTTTTGTTCAAAAAAAAAAATCGATATATTGCAACTATTCATCCTTAGATAAAATAAAATAACCCTAACGATCATCAGGTACTATGGACATTTTAATTTTCGTGGAAAGGAACCAAAGTTAATCTCAAAAAAAAAATGGAAAAAAGAAAGAAAAGAAAATTTTTTGGTGAAAAAAAAAAAAAAGTTGAAGCTCATCGGCATCTCATCTCTTTTGTTTTTTGTAGAAAGCGGTTAGCAAATAGAAGAAGGACACAATAAAAATAAAGATACAGAAGGATAGTAATTGTTTGTATGCAGTAGTTAAAGAAGAAGAAGAAGAAGAAGAAGAAGAAGAAGAAGAAGAAGAAGAAGAAGAAGAAATACTATATTAAAAATACAATGAAGAAAAGTAATAACAAGACAAAAACTACCAAGAGATATAGATACTCTTCTTTCAAGAATAGAATTGATGAGTTGAGGATAGAACCTGCAAGAAACTTGGAGAGGGCTGTAACGGATTTTGAAGTGGAAACTTCTCACTTGAGTGCTTCTTTTGATCATTGGAAGGACATTAACCTGAGTAGCAAGTTTACTGAGTTGAGCCAACAATTGGATCCACTGGTGCAGACTTTACCTCAAATCCTTTACCATGACCAGAAAATTTTTGATCTATTGGTAAAATATATCGAGTTTCATGATGAGTACTCCTTGCAACCGCTCTTGGATATGTTAGCACAGTTCTGTCATGATTTGGGTCCAGATTTTATGAAATTCTATCAACAATGTGTTACTACTCTTATTCATTTAATTAGCGATGCTACAAAATTCGAATCCTCTAATGTATTTGAATGGGCTTTCAATGCGTTGGCTTATATGTTCAAGTATTTATCAAGAGTTTTGACAGCGGATCTTAGAATTACAAGTGAGTTGTTGTTCCCATTGCTTTCTAACCAAAAGGAATATCTATCTAGATTCTCCGCTGAGGCATTGTCATTTTTGATTAGAAAGACTAGCAGCAAGAATTTGGGACCACTGATTACTTATTTTTTCGGTAAATTGATAGACAATAATGAAACTGTTTACTATTATGATGGTTTGTTGACATTGTTTTCAGAGTCATTAGTTTCTACTAGAGATTCCTTGCATTCTAAGGCTAATATTATCCTGGGTGTCTTGTTGGAGAAAGTAATAGAGTTTAACAACGAAACATGTACAGCTTTGTTCTGTGATACGTGGATGAATATCTCAAAACATGGTTCTTACGAGAGTTTAGAAAGTACATACTCTTCAGTACTTGAGAAATTGCAGGCTTGTTTAAGAGATACCAGTGGTGAGAAGCATTTAAATACTGTAGTACAGATTCTTGGAACATTAGTATTTTCAGAGAGTGGTAAGAAGATTCCAAATTGGGAGACTATTGTTACAATTGTCAAAACAATCATGGAATTGACTGCTTCATCCAAGCAAACTATTAAACCTACAAACATTGCATTTTTGGTTTCAGTGTTGTTTAGAAATGCTGATGTGAAGACTATGACCCAATTGCATAAATCCTTATTCGAATTTTACGCCACCAATTTCAAAGAGAATTTCTTGACATTTTTTAGATATGCTTTGGATTCTTGTACCGATAAAGTTATATCATTCAGTGGTGAGAAACAACTGAACAAGTTTATTGAAGAAAACTGGGAGTCTACTGGTGAAAAAATTGCCTTATTTTTATTAGATTTGGAAAAATCTAGGCATCTACAGGGTAAAATTAAAATAAGAATACCCAACTCACTTTCAAAGTCTATTAATGAGTATTTTGGTACTTTTAACAGAGATGGTAGTGTAAGCGATGATGATCTATACGAAATGTACTGGAGATCCATTATTCTCAAGTATTCCAATGATAATAATAATAGTATCATTATTAAAACCATCTCAGCTCTGTTCAATGAAGTTAACAGTACCTCAGATTTCAGGAAAGATTTGGTCGGTAACCTGGCTTTATCAATTTCTAAGATTGATAATAAGGATGCTATCCAATGCTTAGATATGTTACTCAACAATATCAATAACTACAGGGACAGTATTTTTTTCATTGATGGTATTACTAAAATATTAAAACTCGCTGACAAAACTAACACAGGAATAAAAGATAAGGCGCAACAGATACTATCTGATTATCTGATTGTTATCTCCGAGAATCTAATACTCCCAGATTCTAAGATTAGACATCAAACTTTGGAACTATTCTCTATACTCTTTATAATTAGAGATGGTGACTGTCCTCAACTAGTGAATGAATGTAAAATTATTGAAGAAATTCCACTGACTTTGGAAAATGGTAGACCTTTGGCCTCTAGAATTCGCTCCATGTCTGATCTATTCCTAAAAGTTGAGAAAAAGGACCCTCAAATTAAGATTGTTTTTAAGCATATGTTTGGTCTATTGACAATAAGATTCTCTCCTATTTGGGATGGTGTTTATGAATTTATTACTAAAACTAATGGTAAATGTCCAGATTTAGCTTGGGATTTATTGCTATTTTTCCTAAACGTCTTGGAACAACAATCAGTGCTAGTATACCCAGAGAACTCTATGGATGTTGAGTCCGAACACTCCTTATGGAATTCAAGAGTTGATAGATTGGAAAATACCCTAAACACATTTGAGGAAAATTGGAATAACTATTGCGCTGTAAAAAACTCTGTTCTTAATATTAGTCAGGAATTGAGAGGATCTTTTGAATATCCAGGTCAAATTAGAAATCAGACATTAAAGACATTGCTAATGATTCCACATTTGGCAGAACAACATTTCAAAGATATTATTCAATACTTTTTCAATCAGAATGAATTTGAGGAGTTATTTGATGAGAATTTTGAAGAATCTAAAAATGCAAGAAATTGGACTGAAGCTGATAGAAACCTTCTATTGAAATTACTAAGCAAATTTAAAAACATCAAAAATGTTCATAAAGCGGATGAACTTCACGATAGATTATTGACATTACTGGGTAGTAAAAGTAATGAGGTTCAAAAATTAGCTTTGGATGCTATATTTGCCTATAAAGAGCCAACAGTTGTGAAGTATAGGGATAATCTAAAGAATCTTTTGGATGACACTTTATTTAAGGATGAAATGACTATATTCTTTGCAAACAACAATGAAAAACAAATAGAAGAGAGTCATGAGAGTACATTAATGCCTTTTGTTCTAAGAATTCTATTTGGAAGAGCACAAACCCCTGTTACCAGTAGTTTAAAGAAGAGTAGGAAATACGCAGTTATTTCTATTTTACCTAATTTAAAAAAGGAATATATGATTGATTTCTTACGGTTAGGTTTTGGAAGTTTTGATTTCGAAAAATTCTTTGAAAACGAATATTCGATTGAGAAGGCAGACATTTCACAAGTAAGCTTGAAGAGAATGAGTGGTTTCGTTAACATCGTTAGCTCCGTTATCTCAATCCTTGGTAGTAAATATCCTGATGTTCTGAAATCTGTTCTTCGACCATTGATATTTGTAATCAATTCTTCCTACTATGTATTAGCCAACGATTCTGAATATAAGAATACATCAGATTCGCACATGATTAAGACAGCAGGAACATTACGTCAAATTTCATTAAAATGTCTAAGTGAATTCTTTGATACTCTTGGTGACACCCTTGATTGGTCAGAATTTGTCGCTGATATTCACAATTGTGTTATCAAGCCTCGTCTACCAAATTTTGCTGCAGAAAACGCTCAGCAAATGTCCTCTCTTTTGAAGATTATGGTTCAATGGGCAGGTAATGAAGCTTTATATAAGTTTCTCTATTTTGATGACTTCTCTGCTACTGACAGTCTCATGCAATTATTGGATAATATTCACACCAAAGATCCTGTTCTTGTTGCCATTTTAACAGCATGTAACGACATTATTACTAGACCAGTCTCTGATGAGGAATATATCGAGCTGGTTACCAGAATTTCTTCTTCAACATTAAAATCTCTTCCTGTTATTTATCAAAGATTGGAAAATTCAGAATCTATTTCCACAGCAATTGAAGTCTTGGTTAACTTGACAGAGAATGGGTATGTGCAAGATGAGGAAACTGTCTCCTACCTATTATCTTCCCTTACTTTAATTCTTGAGGACTCTAAAAAATCTGTGAGTTCCAAAATCTTATTAAAGGTTCTTGATGTTGTCAAGTCATTAATACCGATTAGTACTATGCCTTGGGAAGATATCGAAAGCTTGTATAAAACAGTGTCGAGATTTTATCAGAATTATTCTGAAAAGGATATTCGTTTGAAGTTGAACGATGTTATAAAGTCATTTTCTTCGAGATTCAAAAATCTCGAAAAGGTTTCCGAATTAATGGCTGGTTTAAACTCCTATTCGGATAGAAGAATGCAAGAATATGATTTCCCAATAATGTTATCTACGTTCAAATTGTTCACAGAGAAGTTGTTTATTGAGTTCAATGAGACTGAATGGATTCCTGTGATTTATACGTGCTTGTACCTTATTAATGATAAAGAGGAATTGGCCATCAGAACTAATGCTACCCATACATTGACTAAATATGTTGAATTCATCAATAGTAAACCTTCAGAAGCAGATGCTATGCCTGCTACTAATCTTCTAAAGGAAATAATTATCCCACAAATTAAATTAGGTCTGAGGAAATATCAGGATGAGATTTTAAGTGAATACATTGCTCTCCTAGAATTTATCGTTCAGAAATCTAACTACTATCAAGACTTGGCAGATATGCGTGTATTATCTCATGGTGAAGATGAAGAAGCTAGTTTTTTCAAGAACATTACACATATTCAATTGCATCGTCGTCAAAGAGCTATAAGAAGACTAAGAGAAGTAGCTGGTCAGTTAGCAGATAATAGTATTGCCCATTATTTGATTCCATTAGCAGAACAATATGTGTTTTCAGAAGAGGAAAAGTATAGAAATATTGGTAACGAGTCTCTAATTACCATTGGTGAGTTGTCTAATTTCATGAGTTGGAATCAATACAAAGCGCTAGTTAGAAGATATCTAAATCTTCTAAGAACTAAGGAGGCAGTTCTAAAAGAGTCGGTACTGTTATTGACACAGGTATCTGGTGCTATCATGAATACTCTGATTAGTAAACGTAGTGGAATTGAAGATTCAGATAGCAAAGTATTGAGAAAGATGCCAAATAAATTAGATGAAGCAGAGAGCTTCATTAAGGATGATTTATATCCGAAATTAATGAAAATTTTGTCCACCAGAAACGATGAAACTATTGTTGCACGTATGCCTCTATCCGAGTGTATTGTAACTTTAGTATTAGGATTAGATGAAGAAGATAAATTGAGCTTACTTCCAGGTGTTTTAACTAGTATCTGTCAAGTGTTAAGAAGTAAATCTGAAGAACTTCGTGATAGTGTTAGAAATTCTCTGGCAAAAATCACAATTAAATTAGGCTCCAAATATCTTATTTTTATTGTGAAGGAATTGGTGTCTGCATTAAGAAAGGGTTCACAGGTACATGTACTAAGTTATACCGTTCATTATGTCTTGAGAATTATTTCAGATGAACTGAAGCATGGTGATTTGGATGAGTCTGCTAATCTCATTGTGGGTGTAATTATGGAGGATATTTTCGGATCTGTTGGTGAAGAAAAAGAATCTGATAATTACCGTACAAAGATGAAGGAAGTTAAGGTCAACCGCAGTTATGATACCGCCGAAGTGCTTTCAGGAAATATTAGTCTTTCTGAATTTAGTTCTATTTTAAAACCAATAAAAGCACTTCTTATGGAAAGGATTGGGCTAAAGAACTTGAATAAACTTCACGAATTGTTGAGACATTATTCTCTTGGTATCAATCACAATACTGAAGCATCCGACGTTGCCGCTCTAACTTTATGCTTTGAAATCTTTAGTCAAGGAGAACAAGGAACATTCAAGCCAAAAACTGCAAAAGGGATTTCTGAAACTGAAGAACATTTCCTAGTTGATTTGAACAAAAAGAAAGAGAGAGTTGTTGTCGAATATTCATTGCTGAAACACACCCTGCAAAAATTTTCATTAGATCTTTTGAGGACTATAGTCGGAAGGCACAAGAATTTGATGGTCGCAGAGAATTTGGTGGGTTTCATTCCTTTGATGAAGGATTCTTTAACCTCTGAAGATGAAGCAGTTTTAATTAGTACATTAAAGGTTCTGATTATGATCGTGAAATTGGAGTTTCCAGAAAATGAAGAGGTTTTGTTCAAAAATTGTGTGAGGAAGGCTTTGACAATTGTCAAGGATTCGCCATCAACTACATCTGAATTATGTCAAATGTGTATCAAATATTTGTCTGCTTTTATCAAGTATAAGGACATGAAATTAAAGGATACCGCATTAAGTTATGTCCTGGAAAGGATATTACCGGATCTGAATGAACCAAATAAACAAGGTTTGGCTTTCAATTTCCTAAAATCATTAACATCCAAACACATTATACTACCAGAACTGTATGATATCATGGATAATGTACGTGAAATTATGATTACTAATCATTCTAGAGATATTAGAAATGTTGCAAGAAGTGTATATTATCATTTCTTGATGGAATATGATCAGAGTAAAGGTCGCTTAGAGAAGCAATTTAAATTCATGGTTGACAATTTGCAATACCCGGCACCAGATGGTAAACAATCTGTTATGGAATTGATCAATTTGATTGTTTCGAAAGCTAATCCAGAACTACTTTCAAAGTTGGCATCATCATTCTTCATATCCTTATCAAATGTTGCGGTAAATGATGATACTCCTAGATGTCGTGAAATGGCAGCTTTGATTTTGGCGGCCCTACTTCAAAAATTGGATTCTAACTCTTTGTCCACAATTGAGAAATATATTACTGCTTGGTTGAAACGGTTGGATGATCCACCATTTTTGAATTTGGGATTAAGAATCTATAAAATCTTCCTTGAGAGTTTAGGAGCTGAAAAAAGTGAAATTCTCAATGGACAGGCCTTTAAAGCTGTCGGTAGGTCTTTGAGAAGTGTTGGAACAGGCTCATCTACTCCTTGGGACTTGTTATACACTTCCTTAACTGTATTTCAAACGTTTGCAGCAAAGTCTGAAACAGTTTATGGAGAAAACTTTAAGAGTATCTGGGCAAATGTAATTGAATGTTTGTTGTATCCACACATGTGGGTTCGTCAAGCTGCTGGTACTTTGATAAGTGAGTATATTCAGCATATGGAGAAATTTGAATACAAAATTGAAGACTCTGAGATACAAAATATCGCTTCAAGGCTTCTACATCAGCTTCGCGCTCCTGCTATTCCAGAGGCACTAGCAAGTGTTGCTATTGGTACTTTAATTAAGATCGCTATTTATTGGAATAACAATGGAACCAAGTTTATTCATTCTGACAAGATTGATACTGAGGAGCTATCTAGTCGTTATGATACGGCAATTGATTACCTCGTCAGAGCTACAGCATCAATTATTAGAAGTGAAGAAAACAGGAACGACACATATATCTCCAAAAAGTTTGCAATTCAACTCTTCTCGCTATTGATACAACTACTAGATGTTGAGAAACTTGAGTTGTTAACAGAATCTATGTTACTTCCTCTCTATGTTTACCTTGAAAAGAATGATCTGTCTAGATTAAATGAAGAAGAAGCTGAATTGTGTACAATTGCCCAAGAATGTATGAAGTTATTAGAGGAGAAGGTTTCAGTTTCTTCATTCTCTAAGTCATATGCTAATGTCAAGCAAACAATTCAAAGAAGAAGACTAGAGAGAAGAAATAAGAGATCTGTTTTGGCTGTTACGGCTCCAGATATTGCTGCTGCCAAAAAGTTGAAGAAGCATGCTCGTTCAAGAGAAAAGCGTAAACATGAAAAGGATGAAAATGGATTTTACCAAAGGAAGAATAAAAAGAGACGTGTATAAATGTAATCTTTCAAGTAAGTTATAGAAATTTTTTTATTAATTATTTTGCATTATTTTGTTTTTTTTCAAAGTTTATAGTGAGTGACATGCACTCGTCATTTATCACCAAAATATTAAATGCAATAAAATAAATACTTGCTAAGTAATAATATATACAAACTACTTTTTTTTTTATTTAGCATTTGAGGTATCTTCAATCATGCCATATTATTATATTTTACATCACATATACACATATATAAATATATACATATATACATATCATATTATTTTTTAAAATAATACACTAATTAATATCAATCGTCACAGCCATAAAGAAACTCATTGTATATTTAGATGAAGCACAGCTTCTAGCTTTGATGAGACGATTTTTTAGACATCATTATGTTATACTATTACTTCAAAATTTCTGGGTATACAATCAGCTATCTGTCGTTGCTGTCGTTGCTGTCGTTGCTGTTGTGGTCGTAGCCGTCATTGGTGTTGCATCTGACTCTTCGGACTTATTCGAATCTTTATCAGTTGGTTCCTCTTTTACTGAGACTGCACCGGCATCATCTGTTTTCCCTTTCTTATTATATACCTCCATTTCCGCTTGGTATCTCTCTCTATCTTCATTATAGAGGCGATAGTAGGGCTTCCGTTCCTGCTCAGTTAGGTTCTTCCAGTTTTCAGTTAAATCTTTTGTCACATCGACCGACCCACTTTCCCTTACTTTGTCTTTATTCATTTCACAGAACAGCAAATAAGCATTCGTGGGCCTTTTTGGCATGTTAGGGTCTCTATCTTTAATCTTCTGTCTTCTAGTCTTAGGTTTTTTCAATGGAGTTGCAAGCAGCTCTTTATTAAATGTTTCTAGTGAAGGTAGTGGATTGAATGTATCCAGCTCTGGATCCAATTCTGCTCTTGCCTCAAGCCTCTCCAGTAACACACCGTATTCCAATTTCAGTCTTTTAACTGCGAGTCTTGATCTCTGTAAAGCCAACCCTACGACCTCATTGCTCTCCTTCAACTCCTCAATCTTTCTTTTCAAATCATCATCACTCATCGATTTTACATCCATATTATACTAGTGATAAGGCCTCAATAAAACAATCTCTAATAATGGTCACCACGTAATTAGGAGCTATGATTGACAAAATGGTAACACTTATAGTTCAAACTTCTTTACAGCTACGTGTCAAATCTTCAAAGCCAACAGTAATACGCTCAGGCAATCTCAGTTAATTGGTCCAAAAATGAATTTATAGTTCATTCTTTACTTTGGGTTTTGTAATTTTTTTTTTCCAATTTTTTTTTTTGCTCTTTTAAAATGGGTCCTTTTGAAAAAACGATTGGAAGTCATTTACAACACAAACTGGAAACCACAACGCTCTCAATAACTCAAACACAGCATGTCTAATGAAAGCGATACGTTACTGAATAAAGGCAGTGATGAAGATCACCGCAATCAAAGTAATTCGGGGAAGTACGTGCCCAAACCAGAAAAACACAATAGAGCTTCTGCTAAAGATGAGCCAGCTGGAAGGAGGATTTCAGAGAGTCGTGGATCCATAGCAGGAGGTTCTTCAACCGGGGTGAGTAGGCAGGTACGAGCAGGTGCACAAAGAACTTCTAGAACAGCCCAAAAATTGAAACTTTTACCAGAAGAACCATTTCGAAGAGATGACGATGTATCCGAGCTGCGAGACAGAGATGTGTACTCCCAAGTCAACAGAATTACAGACAAGAATGCCAGAAGAGATGCAGAAAAATTAGGCAAAGCCCATAGACATCTGTTGCCTAGATGTACAGCCTACTGTACAGCAAGTAGTTATAATATGAAAGACCTCGTTAGATGGCTAAAGGATTCTAAAAAGGTTCACCATACACATCCAAAACTCTTCGACGAATGCTTGTACACACCATTCCGCTATAATGATTGGAGAGGTGATAAAAGATTTGAGCATGAAGATATTATCAGGCTTGATGACGAAGGTGGTGAAATTAACGTTAGTGATAAGCACCCTGATATATTTGTTTTTGAATATGGTGTAATTGTCCTTTGGGGTTTTACAGAAAGAGAAGAGAAAGCATTTTTAAATGACATAGAGAAATTTGAAAAGGAAAAGTTGGCTGAAGAAGATGTACAAGTGGAAGAATTTAATTATTATGTCACCCAAAGTTACCAGCCCAGAATTTATAACGATTTCATTACTTTGAGAGATGGTTCCAACTATATGATAAAATTATCCATATCACACGCAATTGCCCAGAGTGTTAAAATCTCTTTGTTTGAAGAACTTGTAGACAATACAATTGAAGACACTCAAGATATTCCACAGGAAATTGCATCAAGCGGTAAAGTGTCTATGAGCAAAGAAGACATTATGAAAAGTATCGGTGAATTGTTTATATTGAGAATCAATATTAACTTGCATGGCTCTGTTTTGGATTCACCCGAGATAATGTGGTCAGAACCACAATTAGAACCGATCTACCAAGCTACTAGAGGCTACTTAGAAATTAACCAACGTGTGGCTTTGCTAAATCAGAGATTAGAAGTTATATCCGATATGTTACAAATGTTGAAAGAACAACTTGGACATTCTCATGAGGAATATCTAGAATTAATCGTTATTGTTCTTGTCGTGGTTCAAGTAGCCATAGCACTTGTGAATATAGCTGTTGATATGATATCTAACAAAATTAGATAGAATTCTTTATCCTTCAATTCTCTATTTCAAGAATGTAATATCAAGTATATATATTCTAATATATTATAATATCCCTGCATTAAAAATAAACGATTATACCAACCTACATGACAACAGTAATTTAGAAATTATATAAAACAATGGTCATATGACAGATTTATAATAAATAAAATAAAATAAAAAATAATATTGCATAATTCTAATTTGTGCTAATATTCAAATTACAACATGGGAAAGAGTTCCGAATTGAAAAAATGAGTTGACAAAATGATTTAGTTTCTCAATATTGTGTCGTTGAATATGATATATCTTGAAGCTAGAAAAAATATTCATTAATTCGGGTGTGTAAAAACGGAAATTTTATAGTTGAATATTTTGGATGCTCATAAAGATAATTTTGTTATATATTCTTTTTTTACTATAATATGAATATTTTCTTGCTAAAAACAAATATAAGGGAAAGAAATAATCTTTGATGAGTAAATATAAATTCTAGATTTCAGAATGGTTGGGACATAATTAGTGGCTGGTTTATCTAAATTTAGATGAAATTCAGAGGCCATATATAGATTTTTCTGGAGATCTCAAGCTATTAAAGAATGGAACAGGAGGAATACAAGCACCCAGTGCTCTTCTTGCGTGACTGTTCATGTATTTCAAACCCAAAAGAAAACTGGTGTTAACCCAACCGAACCCTTCCTTGGCAACACCTTTAAAGTCAGCACCCTGGTTACCATATTCAGCATCAACACGATGTGGATCGGTACCTCTTGTGACATCATACTTTTCAACCACAATACCATTATAATCTACAAAAGCCTTTGTCATCATATATAACCATCTGTAAGCTAATCTCGTAGCAGCACCAGGGTATCCATAAGTGCTTAGACCTTCCCATGCTAAAATTTGGTGAGGTGCCCAACCGAATGGATAATCCCATTGTCTAGAGGGTCTATCAATGGATAGCGGTCCTCTTGAGTCCTCAGTACATGCAACTAAACCACCAAGCATTTCTAGTTTAGGCAAAGCTTTTTCAACCATCAATCTTGCCTGATCAGCTGTTGCTAGGCCCGCCCATAGAGACCAGAAGGTTGTGGCTGATTCATAATTTGTCCTACATTTAACCTTAACATTGTAGTCAAAGAAGAATCCTGATTCTGGATCCCACATATGCTCGTATATACTCTGCTTTCTTTTCTCTGCAAGGTCTCTCCAATGTTTAGAAGTGGATACCTGTCCATCATGAGGGTCTGTGTAGTTGTCATTGTGATATTTCTCAATGAAATCTGCGATATCTTTTTCATATTTGTATAGCAAGGAGTTCAAATCTATGGTAGCCAAGTAAGCACATACACCTTCAAATCTATAAGTGGTATCGTGTCCTGATTCTCTGACACCACGGTCATGTAAGAAGAATTCGTCCAAATGTGGCTCATCGACTTCTTTATCATTGTACATTCTAATAAATTCCTTGATGGTGACGTTGTATTTCTTAGCGTAAGGAGTTAGGATACTATCGAAGTGAGATGCTTCAGTTTCTGGAGGAATACCAAGACCATCTGGATGATAACAAGATAGACCTGTATCTGGATCTAGTCTTGGCTCAGCCATCCAGACTGTTTTATATTCCTTAATAGCTGCATCGAATGATCTCTTCAAGAAATCGATAGCATTTGGATTACTGTCACCACCAATTCTGTTGAAGACAACCAAGGCCATATCAGTTAAGAAAGGTGGTTGTGATCTACATAGGTAGTAACTTCTGTTGGCATTCAAAATTTTACCGTAATGTTCAATTTCAAATATGAAGTGTTCCACCATACCACGAGCTACGTCTACCTTGTTACTTTCCAATAGGCCTAGAGCCATCATATAAGAGTCCCAACCATACAACTCGTTAAACCTACCACCTGGAACTGCATATGGATAACCAATCAAGGAAATTTCACCAGTGGAAGGGTTAACGTGTTCTTCCATAGCCAGTGCCAATAGCCCCGGAGTGGCATTCAAGGATTTAACGTATTCAGGGGTAATATCCTTTGGCAGGTACTCGACTTCTAATTTCATCGATGGGTTCATCTGAGAGGCCTGAATATAGAATTCGTATTGTTCAGGACAATTATAAGGCACGTAGACTCTTGGGTTCTTGGCCTCTGGTGTATCAACTTTAGTATCACTAGCAATTTCACCGATATTGTTTAAGTCAATTCTTCTAGTCAAGTTATTCCAGAACTGGTTAGTAATCAAACGGGATAATCTATTAACTGGATTTTCATTGATTCTTGCCTCGTCCAGGTATATAGAGTGTCTACCAAAACTCTTAGCGATAGTCAATTCTTGTAGTAAATTTGATAACATGTAGGTACCTCTAATGTTGACGTGTTTGTAACCACCTGAGTTTGCAGTACCAACTTTCAAAACTTTAGGACCGGTATCCTCGATAGTAATTTGGTAATTTTGATCTGTATCTTCACTGGATAGCAATTCGTCCAGAGTAGAGTCAACATCTTCAATGAAAAATTTCCTATTACCTTGACTTGCAGTCATACTATCGTCTTCCGATCCACGTCTCTTAAGTTGGAATTGACCAAAACTGGCGGTGGTCTTTGCCAAGGAGGTGTTATCAACGACACTCATGGTTCTAGTTCTAGTTAATTTCTTGCTGGACTTCTTTTGCTTTCTAGGATCAGTGGCAGGACCGTAGTACACCTCTGCAGTAGAGAAAGGGTCAGAGAATTCATTCAACGAAGACAGACGTCTAGACCTAGTCTTCTTTGGAGACTCCTGAGCCACTTGTTTTACCATTGAAGGAGTAGCTACAGCTCCAGGGCCAAGAGGATCTTCATCATATCCAGGATCCATCTTTAATATAGTGTAGGTCTTAGTTTAACGTTAGCTAATTTCCAAAAAAGAAAATAAAAAACAAAGATAGTTTATAAATGAAAGAGAGAATGGAAAAAATGAGAAAAACAAAAATAAGTTATGGTCAAAGAGAGCCTTTTTTTTTTTCTTAGTTATGTATTTGAATTTCCTTATATTCTGTTTCTATTTTTATTTCTATTAACTCTAGAAGTAAAAATATATAAAAATTCTCTCACTTCGATTGGGGGTTATTATTCTTTTCCAGCTCCCTTTTAAGTTCGAAAATCCTTAGTTTTGATTGGGATTGGCAGGGTTCCTTACTATCTTTATCTCTCTGTGTGTGTCTTTCTCCCTTTTTTTGGTCTTTTTCCCTTTTTTTTCTTTTTTTCCCTTACCCTAATTAGATTTTCTCCTTGCTGTCACAAGTAGAGTTTATAATCAAATAGAGAGTGTGTGTGTCACATGCATAGATACATAAATACATGCATATATATTTGCAGCGTCATAATCATATAAAACCTGTACACAATCAAAGATTTATCTATAAAATTAAACCAATACATAAATAGAAATTGTCATTATATTGTTGTAGTCACCCTCACCCTGTATTAATACGAACCGCATCACGTGTACATTAACATGATATTCTGAACAAAATCACATGCCAAGTCACGTGACGTTCGAATCTTGCTCGTCGTCGCTTTAAAAAAGTATTTTTTTTTTGTTTTTTTGCTGCCGGCCCGGGAAAATAAAAAAAGAAAGAAGCACTGAAAAAAAATAAATGGGCGCAGCTTTGTCTGTGCTTGTGTGATTATTGACAGCTATTACCTTTGGATTTCATTTTTGATGTTCATGTTACACTTAGAAGGGACTGTACAAACGGAGATATTTGGAATTGGGGGGAGGAGGGGGAGGGGGGATTTTTTCTTTAATTTCATTTCTTTCTTTTTTTTCAACTTTTTAGAGATAACTTTTATTATGGTTTTAACCCGATGGACCATCAGTGTTTTTTTATCAGTTTGAAAGAATTCACTGATCTAACAAACAATAAGCCTTCTTTTTTAGGGTAAATTAACTAGGTTTTAACAGATCAATTTTACAGATAACGGAAACGGAGTAAAAAAGAAAGAATATATAAGGAACTTAGCAAAGACTAACACTGATTCACACAACCAAACAAGAAAAATACTAAATAAAAAACAAACAAACAATAATTAAAAAAATGATTTTAGACAAACGGTATTATTACACTACTGATGATGACAATAGTGGTATTACGAGCTCTTCCACCTGGATATGGGGTAGGTGGATTATGCTAGCGTTATTAGTTGGTATGCTAGCTGTATTTACATTGATGACTATGACAGCCAACAGGAGGAGAGCTAGTCGTGGTCAGGCTCCGATATATGGTACTGCGTGGCTGACGCCACCTTCTTATAGACAGAGTCAAGCTGCCTACAACCAGAGTAGTGTGGTCCGTGATCAGGAGAATGTTCCTATGTACACGGAGAGGGCTAATGAAAATGATTTGGGGTACTATGACAACCAGGGTGTTTTCCACAAGAACGAGAAAGTAGCATACCCAGCACCAAATGGCCCTCCACCACCAACTGGGGTGTTCAACAACGGTAATAGCAGCACTGATAGTCCACCAGTGATAAGTGACGAAACCGGGGATTACCTGCAGGCACCGGAATCTGCATACCTGCGTCCTAACGACGATATTGACCTTGAATTCAGAAGGCCGTCGCAACCAAATATAAGAAGAAACAACACAGGTCCATCTTCATCTCTCACTGATGATAACTCTAGTGTATCAGTACAAATGCAAGAAGTTCATAAAGAAATGAAAAGATAAATCGTAACCCAGTGACTCTCTTCTTTTACACATTAGCAAGGACAAGAGAAACAATAAAAAATACTACTAATAATAACAATAATAATAATACTAATAATAATGATAATAATAATTAAAAGAAGTGCTATTTTTACGACATATATTCATCTAGCATTTGTTCAACTTGTTTTCTTTGATTTTCTTTGAATTGCTATACTATGCATATATTACGTCATGTCATACATCTTTATTGCTTTAACGAAACTATCATTAAGATTAAAATTAAAAGGCATTGACCATAAACATGAAAGTTAACAACAGCATCATTGATTGTTTGCTAATGATCCTTTCATTATTTCAAGACGTTTTATTTTATTTCCTTCTTCAATCCGGACTTTTTTTCTTATGATTCTAATAGATAGAAATGGTATTATTTCAAAACAATAACAAATTCCATATCGTTTTTATTAGTTGCTGAATTTAATGACACTATGTTTGTATTAAGGGTTTCGCATATTTATAATGGATGTTTCAAAATTTTACTTTGTGCTAATACGCAAAACACATTCTTTTAATTAATTTAACTTTACTTCAATTTGAATACCTTCTATAATATTTCTAATTGTGATGTTTCTACTATAATATAATAATTTTTTCTATTTAATGTTTTTCTCTAAGGTAATAGATGTATAGAAAGAGCAATTGAGTAGCATTTTTTTTTATTGAAACAATTATTCTTCGCAGCTATGTAGAATAATAGATATGATTTTTATGAATATTTTTATTGGAACGTATTTCTTGATTTTATTTTATTTTATTTTTTTTTTTTTTTTTTTTTTTTTTACTTTTTTATTTTTTTAAGCTTAATTTTCTATAACCTAAAATCTTTGCTTGTCCTAAATAAAATAGTGACTATATCAAACCCTGGTCATTTCTTCAAGATCACCGAAGGGATAAGTGTCAACATTATGACTATTCAATGTTCTTACAAAATCATCCAGTCTCAAAAGGTAGTCATGAGCTTCTGAAGAACCCAATATTATGTGAGTAGGGAGCCCAAATTCATGTCCTATCGTTAGAACACACAATGCAAGGCTTTTTATGATGTTACAAACAAGAGCTTGTGTATCCTCATCATATTCATCGTGGTCAAGAAATTCAAAAATATAACCAATTAATTGATCTCTTTTACACACCATCACCTCATAATCCGGGTTTGATCTATCGATATTATTCCTGATAACGTACTGCTTACTGGCAAGATATTCAAATATTGCCTGGCACATCAGGCCTTCCTTGTACGCCTCCAAAAGATCCCAGTCAGGAAAATACACATCTGCTTCGCACGTTATAAATTCTAACCCAATAGCTAATTGTTCATGCCTGACTTTCTCTTTGTAATCAATTACACTCTTCCCAGGATGGAACTCACAAATTTCTGTAAATTCTCGGAAATATACCCGTCTTTGTCCCACTATCCGACGGACGTTTTTCTTTGTTGCCAGCTTCAGCTTCTCAACCCAATAGTTAAGGTACTGATGCCTGTAAAGTTCAAGATTTACTATTGGAATCGTCTTCACTATGTCAAAGGGGCCGACTTCCTCTTCGAGTTCTAACCATTTATTAAAGTCAAAGGTTAAATCTCTCATCCCCTTCATATGGTTTGGTAACTCAAAGTCATACCCATACGCCTCCACCTCTGCTGGAGATAAAATAACATAGTTATAATACCAGAATTTAGACGAATAATCTAGGGGGGTATTGAAACTGTAGTAAACTTTACGCTTACGGCATCTCTTTAATTCTTTTGGAAGTGGCTTTTTATAAATGGGAATTCTTGCAGCTCTTTCCATTGGCGTGATATATTTTTCATGAGGTCCAACAATCCAAGCAGGTGTAGGATTACAAGAATGAGGCTTACCTAAGTAATCAATATTTGGCGCACCTTCACTATATGGATTAATGACGATATGTCTCTTTCTACGACGTTTAACTGCTGTACCATCCGGCATATAAAAATCGATGACATCCTCACCAGGAGTCATTCTGGTTATCCAATCATATGTAAGTGACATATCAGGTATTTCCATCACTTTCTTTTTTTTATCATTCAATGATTTCGAAGCAACTGAAGGCGAAATAATCTCATCAATGATACTATCAGAAAATGTCGTGTTGATGTTCCCAGAAATAACGTTTTCATTAACATCCATCTCCGGATTTGTTATTAGCTGCCTATGTCTATCACCATTTTCTGTTATGGGCAACTTCAAACTCGATGTTGATACAGAATCATTAGGTACAGAGTTAGAGGTAACACTCAAATTACTGACATCACCACCTAATTCAGTACTCTGAGTATTGTCTCCATCCTCTGTTATACTGCTTTTGAGGATCAACGTACCTAAACCAAATGATCGTGCTAATTGAGCAAACTTCTGAATATTTAATCCCTTTGAAGGGCAGTCTTTAGACTTCTCCTGTGGATACTCAAAACTGACAGATCGATTTCCAGAATGTACTTGAGAGTTTTCCTTGTTTCTTAACAATTCTGAGTCATGATCCACTCCTAAGTTCTCCACGACTGGGGAGTGATGATCATCATCATTGCTATTACTAAATTCTGTACCTGTTAATCCATCGTTGCCAATGCTAAGATTTTTAGTACTTTCGGTATCAACTCTACTAGCACCTACAGTTTTTATAGCAACTGCAGAACCAATAAACCGGGCAAATTGAGCAAGTTTTTGTATATTAGATACTTCCCCAGGGCTTTGATTGCTCTCAAGATGTTCGGCATCAATATCTGAAGTCTTTTGATCTTGTAAAAAGACATTCTCATTAGTTGATCTAGAAACAGAA
Organism: Nakaseomyces nivariensis; assembly: GCA_017309295.1. Classification (NCBI taxonomy): domain Eukaryota; kingdom Fungi; phylum Ascomycota; class Saccharomycetes; order Saccharomycetales; family Saccharomycetaceae; genus Nakaseomyces; species Nakaseomyces nivariensis. The sequence continues at coordinate 822,549 of JAEVGP010000004.1, read as the reverse complement.
TCACCATCATTTTTATCATATTCAACAAACTTTGAAGTGGTATCCAAGTTAGAATCAGAAATTTTATTACTGGATAGACTATTATCACAACCTTCATGATTTTGTTTTTCCTTATTGTCGATATATTTTCCTTCAAGGTTACCATTGATTGAATCTTCTTCATTAATATGAGAATCATATGTTACCTCTGAATGAACGTTCATCTCTTTTTCAGTTTTGTTACATATATTTTCCGCTGCTTGCAACCCTTTCACTTTCTGTGTTAACCGTTCAAGAGTTTCATCACCCAGAGAAATATCAACAAGATCATCAGGAATTGTCTGAGTTAACCTTTTCCTGGATGGTTGTGCTTGTTTCTTAATTTTGGAAGATTGAACCCCCTGTAAGGAATTTTCCTGCGCTGTATTATTGGAAATAATTGGTAAAGGTATCTTACCATCTGGATACATCAATGGCCTTTCTCCTTTCTTTAAAGGAGACTTGGCCAGTGACTTTGGAATTATCTGTATTGTCTCATTTGATGCCTTTTTTAACTTCTCCATCCGAATCTTTTCTCGATCGGATGCTACAAACAGCGCAAATGCCCCAGTCTTAGCTATTGAAGGTCGATCAGGATCACTTAAATAATTTTGAACCCTAGGCGCCAAATTGAACTCTGCACCAAATGTGGGATCAACCGGTGGAACGTCACTATAATTTTCTAGGATTTTACAAAACTCTTCAACTTTATTGTTGTTACACTTTGTATATAAATCCTCAGTTGCTCGTTCTCTCTCAAGTTCTGCCCTTCTCATAACACGTTTATAGAACCTATCATTTTTCAAAATTTCATCCGTTAATTTAAAGGGTTCCTCTATTTTCTGCTCCTCCTCAACCAAAGGTACTTTTTTGAAAATAGATTTCATTTTTTTACATGTTTCATCTACTTTTTGCTTTAATGTTTTAATTGGAACCAAAATTTCCTCTCCATACTCATTAATAATACATTTATGAGTGGCCTCTCTTTCTTTGAAGTACCTATCATAAAGGACTTTAATGTCTTCTGGCATTTGTTCTGGCCAATGGTCAAGAGGATTGTTTATATAGTTTAGCAACTTTTGGAGGTCACCTATATCCTCTGGATCATCTACATGCATTTCCATTAATGTGTTGTCAGGATTGCTTACCTGTTCCTCTTTTACCTCATTTTCGCTAACTTTGAATCCTTTATTAACAAAGTTTCTCGAGTTATTTGCCGTCATATTATCTGGTACGTCTAACACTTCTTCTTCAACTGTGACAGATTTATTGCGAAATTCGACATTATTTTTTGATGTTTTTAGATTTTCACCTATGTGTACATCCAGATCCGTAAGTATACCCCTCTTCTCAGAAACAACGGTTTTTGATTCCACAATAAGATCTTTTGGAATGTCACCACGAATTGAAACGCTATTCTGGTTGTAGTTCTCATTAGCAGCCATTTTTCCAACTGTAGGTGCTGTCACATATATTGATCCATTTGATACGTGCTTACCTGTTAAATCTCCACTTCTTCCTGATGTACTAGAAAGCTCCGGAATTCTTGAATCAGATATACCATTCAAAACCGGTTTCTCTCCTATAGCCTCGAAACTATCACTAAATTTCATATTAATACCTCTTTGAAGTTCAAATGGTTGATTTATATTAATCATAGGTAAAAATGCATCTTCTTCCTTTTTTGATAATGCGCTATTTTCAGGCATGTACTCACGAATCTCTTCTTGGTTTATGTTACTAGTAATGTCACATAATTCAGAACCACTCTCGCTATGTCTTACTATCTGCTGGTTTTTGTCATTGGTTATGGCCACAAATTTACCAGCAATCTCATTTTGGCTCAGAGTATTCTCAGGCTGTTTTGAAATCTCTGAACTCCTAATACTTGCTGTCAACTTGTCTTTTTCCTTCAATATATCTTCAGAAAATGAGCTATTACTTTGATTTTCAGGAGAATAATTGGCTGTCATATCCGAGTTGCTATCGTCAGATACATATTCGTATAAACCTAAGATCTGCTTCTGCACGAGAGATATTTGGTCGTCTATCAAGGATTTTGGAGCGTGCTCCACAAGATCATAATAAATATCATTACCTATTCTCACCATTAATGAATCAATTGTATTTTTATGAACCATACCGTCTAAACAATTTACAATATCGGTATCAACACGATTGATTAGTTGGCCTATTATACTAAAATCAATGGAACCACAAAGATGATCGATAATTGCATTGTTAACTTGTTTGATGAGATTTTTAATAATAGTATCTTTTTCTTTGTTATTTAAGACCTCGTCGTTATTGTCCTCTTGAACTTGCTCTAATTTTTCAGAAATAATAACACTATTGTCTTCAGCCTTAGAAGAAAATTCATTGATAATATTATTATCAATCAATTCAATAATCTCGTCTACTAATTTGTTACCAGTTTTGCCTTCTGCGATTCCTTCTTCCGTGGTACCCGCCCTCTTTTTGGTAGCATCATTGGCAACGACCCTATTATCAATGCTTTCATCAGACTGCGAATTGGCATTGATATTATCAATTGGAGTTATATAAGCCGAATTATCTTTTACTAAGACTCCATTATCTACTGCCTTTTTATCCCATCCAAGATTGTCCTTCAGCTTCTTATACCAATTTCCACCAATGTTCTCCTTACATTCACCATGATCGTCAATATTCTCCTTATTACTATTGTTAGAATCATTAAAAGAGTTTTTCATCATATTACGAAAACATATGCGTTCTTCAGAACTATCAACAACAACTGTTGCTCCGGAATTATGAGAAGACTCTTCAGTGGTCATCACCAACAGACCAGCTGGACTGGGAATGTCATCGGTAGAAGTGTCTAACTCGGGTTTAGAATAATCATCTGACTCTGTTTCAATATTATGACTGTTAAAATGAAAATCAGAATCATTATCCTCTATCTTTCCCTTACCTCTCTCGAACTTGTGTAAAAATGTGGTCCATCCCTGCTTAATTTTCTCGAATCCATAGGATCTCTGAGATTCTTCAGGAATCGAAGGTTCAGTAACAGGATTAATCCTGCGGACAAACGGCCACTTCGATTTTTTCTCTAGACTTACTTCAACCTTTTTTGGATGCTCAGATCCTTTATGAGCCATGACTGAGTTAATGGCTTTCATTACAATTATCGAAGAGTCTGAATTGGCGTGGATAAGTGAATCATAATCCTGAGAAACACTTTGAGAATATGAGTTTGAATTACCCGATGTGGGGCTTGAATTACATACGGTTGATGATTCTAAATTATCTTCACAAATCGGTATTGAAATATCTGTTGTAATTGGTTCAGATATATCCATAGATATTCTTTGTGGAAAGGATGTGATAGTTTTGCGGTTAATGGTTTCATCAGAAAACTCTACGCTAGAATCCTTATTCACCATTTTGATACGTGGAGGTGGAGGTGGAACTGGTTTAGTGAACCAACCACGAATTTTCTCCACAATTGGATTTGGTGGTGGCACTGGATTTTCCACCAGGTAATCTTCTATGAGATATTTCTCCAAATCTTCTACCCGATAACTAAATAACCCAGAATCCCAAATTTTCTTCCAGCCAGTTTTCTTCTTCTCTCCTCTTTCGTCCGGTTTTTCTTTGCATCCAATTGTCATACTCTCATTTACATTCTTTTCCCTTTTCTCCCTTTCTTTCATTTCCTTCATTTTCTTCTTCTCATCCTCTTTCTGTTTTCTTCTTAGTTCCTTTTCCTTCCTTTCATCATCCATCTTTCTCTTCTTCAATCTTCTCCGCTCCTTTGTACGCTTCAAGTGGGCCTTCCATCTACGTTTAACGTTCCTCTTGATCAACCCAATTCCAACTTTCCCAGCAATTCTTGTAGCTTGTGATACTGAGCAATCTGCTGGATAATGCCATGCGAGCATACCCAAAAGACCATCAGCACAATACGATGCAAAACCCATTTTTTTTACGGATCAGACAAAATAGGATACTAAGTTCAAGAGAGTTGTTAAATGGAGAATGACCAATAATGAGAAAAATTAAGTAATAAAAATGAAAAACTTTAAATCAAATAATTTAATATTATTAATAAAAAGCTTGAATTTCCTGTGATATTTCTTATAAATTCTTATAACTATTTAGGTCAAAAAGAAATATTGTTGAATATTTACTAGAAACTAAACAACTCTAAATTTTATAAAATATTTAAAAGTATTCTAATTCTATCTGTTTAAATACTTTTTGACATTTTAACTTGAATAATTCAATATTCTATCCATTACCACAAAAATAATAATTATATATTTAGATTTAATTTTATCCAAGCAATTTTTCTAAAAATCCATTAAAATCCTTGAAGAATCATCATATAAGCTCTATTTTTGTAATTTACACAAAATAGTTTTGTGTTCCTATTATAAATTTACAGTGCAGTGGTTTCTAATTCAACGGAAAAACCAAAAGCAAAAACAATCACAAAGATAAAATTATTGAAAAATTTAGTGTTACAAGCAAGAGACACAAGAACAGTACTAAAAACATTACTATCTGACATATTGAAATATTTATGGCGGATATATTGTGTTATATGGTCACAGCGAACGATTGTTCGTATTCAGTTATGGTGTGCGTGACCTTGGTTTTTCTGCAATGGATTATTTTGTTACGAATTCCCAACCAAAACTTTAAAATTACTTGGATTTTTCAAACTTTGATAAACTAACAAGAATTTCAAATTTATCCAAAAAAAGGTCCTTAAGGACTCAGCAATAAAATCCATAATATATGCTAACTGGGCTTATTGACACACACATCAACAACGAATAAACAAAGCTATATTTTAGGAGGATAAATTTTATTTCCAAGGTTTTATTGCTGTTTTTGAATTGTTCAGCTCATGGATTTATATGATGAGCTTCCAAAGAGTAGGTTGCTATATGATAGTGACTTTGAAGCGTTATTAGAGTCAACTGCGCAAAACAAGGTGACTTGTGTAGATTTCTTGACATTAAGGACACCTGATCTTGCGAAGTTGACACAGAGATCAATTAATGAAGTTGGTAGGTTTCAGCAAATCTTACTAAAAGAGTTCGAAGATCAATACAGTGAAAATGTTCCTAAGGTTATATCAGAGTGTCCAGCTAATGAACAATTTACCACTGGTGACATTGCAATTGACGATATATTAGGAGGAGGAATCACCACAGGAGGAATTACAGAAGTGTTTGGTGAAAGCTCTACCGGTAAATCACAACTTTTAATGCAATTATGCTTAAGTGTACAACTCCCGAAGTCAGAAGGTGGCCTGAATGCAAAATGTGTATATATCACCACAGAAGGAGATCTACCAACCTCTAGAATAGCAGGAATTCTAGATACAAGAAAGGATTGGCAGAAATTGGGCGTAAGCCAGAAAAACATATTTACCGTAAGTTGTCCAGACTTAATTGCACAAGAACACATTGTAAATATCCAATTACCAGTGCTACTAGATAGAAATAATGATGTTAAGCTGGTAATTATAGATTCAATTTCACATCATCTCCGAGTAGAATTACAGGCAAAATCTTTCAAGGAATCACAAGAGAACAAAGCCTATATAACTACAATGGCTGAAAACTTAAAAGCAATGGCAATTAAACATCAACTCTCCATTTTAGTAGCGAACCAAGTTAGTGATAAACCACTAGGTGAAATAATCGACCCTGTACCACTGGCAATTAACGATCTAGACTATCAATTAGGTTGGATGGTTGGGTGGAAAAACTCCACTATACGTTATAGACAAGCTATCCATCAGACAACCGCTAAACAACTCCCGTCAAAGGTTAATATTGAAAATATTCTCTCTGACGACGAAGACTACATGTTAATAGAGGAGCAAATTCGAAAGATTAAGCAAGAGGAAGATGAAAATAAGTTTTTGGAACTTTCGAGTGAAGTCTCTAAGAAGGAGCGTCCCGAGAGTTCGGAAAGTGGTCAAAGCTTGACTGGTCTCAAGCCACAAAAACAAGCTCAATTTCGAAAACCAGTTAAACGGAAACTGGATAATCGGGTACCAAATCTTGGCCTAGTTTGGGCCAATTGTGTGTCAACAAGAATTTTATTGAAGAAAAGCTACAAGGCGTCCCCTTTAATAAAGAGGGGCGAGTTAAAGAAATTTCAAGGTAATGATGTTTCAGATTTCTGGCAAGTCAAGAGAGTGCTCAAAGTTGTGTACTCTAGTTATTCGGACACTGATGAGATTAACTTTAAAATTACAAAGTATGGGATAGAAACAGTTTAAAAAAATTATTAACAATGTTTCATAAATGTAATTAAAATGTAAATAAATTAATGCATATTGTAACTATTTTTGATTAAATATTAGTTATATTAAAACTATAGACTATAAGCTACTATAATACAATTCAAATTATAATTATTTTTTCTATTGTCTTTTGTATAGATAAAATTTAGTTTTATTGAAAAATGCATACAATAGAAGTGAAACAAAACAAACATTATAGAAACTAACGGGCAAAAAATATCAAAAAACAACAAATGAGAATGAGACAAAGGATTAAACAGTAAATAAGCAAAGCAAGGTTAATAATAAAAAAAAAAGAGGATTTTCATTTGAGAAAAATTGAGTACTGTTTTAGAATTGTAATTACATTTATTCCTCCTCATCATCGTCAATTACATTTTCATCATAGGTAAGGTCATATTCACCCTCATAGTGATTTCTTTCAATATCAAAGTCGGTATCATCGTTATTCCTTAGTCTGTCATCAGTTCTGATATCATCTCCCGTTCCTATATTATTATTCATGGTAATCTTCAAACGTGAGGCAATCAGATAGACGAATGCGACTCTCTTCCGTTTCTTATTGAACAAAAATCCTATGAGACTCCACAGATGACCTGGCTCATCATCTAAAAATGATTGTGTTGGGGCATACTGATATAGTACACAATCCGATAGTGTCATATGAGAATTTATGACCTCCCATATCCATTCCTCAGGGTTTCTACCAAGAGAATACATAGAGTTCTCAAATTTGGAAATAAACGATTTGATAGAAGACCTCTTAAAGTCAGTAGGCTCAAGCAAAGAGAAATCATGGTCAGGATATGAGGCATTAAGAATGGCAATCAAATATGCAAAAATTCTTCTGCTAGAAGGTTCATTAATTGGGCCAAAAGGACCTAAATTCAAAGTAAGGGACAATTCATTCAAAGAGGATCTCCTCCTATAACCATTCTCACCGTTACTACCCACACCACTGGACTTCTTCATGTATCCACTATCCATACTGTCAGCTCTCTTAGTATTCTTAACATGATGGTTATTCATTTTGGAAGCAGACTCGACCGATGACGAGCTTGTGTATCCAGAATCATAACTTGACACCAAATCCTTCAAATTCTGGTCATTAAGCTTTGAGGTCTTCACAACAGGGGTTGATAATACGCTGTTGTCGTGAGCTATCGCCTCAGTAGACGTGGTTACACTTCCATTATTAATAGTGGGGATATTGTTATTACTACCACTGTTACTGGCTCCGCCAATCTTATTCAAATATATGGGACTCTCACTAACCGACATCCTTCTCTTCTGTTCCCAAAACGAAGTGGAGTCACGTCTTGCCGTAGGAGACATTCCACCACGCTCCGTATTCTCTTTCTCTCTTTCCAAGGATATTTGGTGCTGCAACGCCAAGTTGTAACTCTCATTGTCCTGTAATATACTATCCAGGTGGTGGTCTATAGTCTTATACAGCTTCCTATCGGAAGCAACTGCCTTCGTGGTAAAGATATCACAACCACCAGTAATCTTGCAATCTATAGTCTCAAAATTCAAAACCTGGTTAACTCTCTCAATATCCAATTCATCTATGAACTTCATATTCGTATCTTCCGTACTATTTTATTTCTTAATTCCATTAATTGAATAAAGATAAAAAAAAAATTAGTCTAAACTTTTAGCCGCCAATGTAATACTCGAAAAATATAAAAGAAGAAAGACGCCATTCTTCAACTCCCCCCCCTTCTTCTTCTTCTCTTTTTCGGTAACGTAGAGCATTTCCCATTAAAAAAACCCACACACCTCATCAGACACCCCCCTCACTTCCCTTCGTTGTCATGTTTTTTAGTCACCCGGAAGATTAAATTCTGAAAAACGCCATGGCTCAAAAAGGTTTGTTTGATTTACAGCACACGATTCATTGCGTGGGAAGTGATTTGTGTAACGGTAGTTGCCATATGTTAATATAAGAGTATACGCAATTATTCACGTGTAAAATTTGGATTCATCACACTGCACGCAAATCATGTGATGGAACCAAGTTTGTGAGCTTTCGTTTCGTTGTAATGCGAAGAAGACCAGTGAAAGCTTAAGAGTTTAAGAACAGGAAGAGGAAAGAAAGCTCTTAAAGACAGGAACGTAGTACATAAGAACACTGCTATACACACTACAAAACAACAAAAAACAAAAAACAAAAAACAAAAAACAATGCTTTATGAACTGGTAGCTATGGTGCGTATATTGCAACCAAAGACTAACATGCAACAAGAAGCCAAGGAGTTAGCTACTACGATAGGAAGGATGATCATAGAGAACCGTGGTGTGGTACGGAAGATTATGCCTATGGGTAAAGCACATCTACCTCGAGTAATCACAAAGGACCAAGAGCGTCATTTTCAGGCTTTCCAGTTTATGATGTTGTTTGATTCTTCTATTCCAGTTCAATCACAGATATTGAGGACATTGAAGAAGGATCCTCGTGTGATAAGGTCGTCAATTGTCAAGATCAATATAGATAAGGAGTTGAGTGCATTGAGTTCTTTGGAAAAGAGTCAAGGGTTATAAATAATAAAAACTTTGTGAATAATAATCATGTATATATAAGATACTTTTAAATAAAATTTCATATCATAATAAAACAAGTATTAAAGATTAATTATATATATATATTAAATATATATTAATAATTAGGGTATTGGAAAAAAAAAAAAGATCAAAAAAAGAGTTCAAATTAAGAAAAATAAAACAACAATATTGGGAGTACTTTTTTTTTATATTTTTATTTTAATTTTTTGACTAAGAATATTTTTTTATTATTAGTTCATTTTTTTCTCATTAAGTTCATGGATTAACAATTAAATAATAAGGTATTAATAAAAGAAACAGAAAAAAAAAAAAATAAATTAAAAGTTAAAATCTTTTCAAAAATGAAATCATACTTGCTTTCTTGATACTGGTGGGTCAGTCAAATCAGGGTTTGATAGATTACCCAAGGATGTATTAGAAGTAGCTGATGATCTTGAAAAAGATTCCGATCTATCAAAAATTGAGGTTGGCGTAGAGATATTGCTGCTGACTTGGTGTACGTTTTCCATATCCATTTCATAGTCACTGATAGCGTTACTGTTACTTCTTGAACTCATACTAAGGTCTCCTTCGTATGTTCTCAATGGAATGTTCTCAATGACCATTTCATTATCAGTGTTTAATGGATCAGAGGCCTTGAAATCGTATTTTGAGACACTTGGGTAAGCCCATCTGGTCAAGTAAGAAGTATTAACCACTGGCAAATGGTAGTACTTAGTGTATTGGAAAATGACATACGACAACACAGAGCCTGCCATCAAATCAACAAAATAATGGTGAGTCAAGTACATTGTAGACCACCACAACCAACAGACGTAGAAAATGAACAAGGGTCTCAAGAATGGGAAACAATGGGAGAAGAAAAGAGCCTCCATCGTTGCACAACCGGAATGTAGAGATGGAAAAGCACCAAAGATGACGGAAGAGTTAGAGAATAAAGTAGTGTATAGCTTAATGTGCAACAATGTATCTATTCTGGCAAGACCACCTGGAGAACCTTTCATTGTGTAGTTTGCCTTGTCCAAACCATGGAGAATCTTATACCAAGGTGGTGCCGCTGGGAATAAAATCTGCATCATGACACCAAACAGGTTCATGTAGCCAAATGCGAAGGCGTAACCTTCTAAGATGGTAGGTGGGCCAAACAGGAACAGGATTGCAGCGACCACGAATGGAGCACCGAAATGGAACAGCCCGTATGGAATCCATGCAAATATGTCCAGCACTGGGTGTGTAGTGGTGGCCAGGATATCACTTAGGTTATCACCGTACAACACAGTCTCGATAGCTGGCAGAGTCTTGACAGTGATAGGAGGTCTTATATCCGCTTTCAAATCAGACGAAGTGAAATAAAGTGCCAGCCAGGTCAAAATTGGCAATGCGTTAAAGAAAAATTGCGATGTAATAGGAATTAAGAATAATAGTACTAGGAAAGAATAGAAAGCTAATTTGAGAACCATGTGCGCTGGGTTCATCACCAGCACAAACAACCATACGGAACCCATGAAAGTATAGTGACACACACTCTTATAACTCAGTTCGCGAGGATTAGCCTTATAATATCTGTATTGTGTCTTCAGGGAATTTACATTAACCATAGGATTCCAACTGTACTCCAGGTCGGTAGCACTAGTGTTAGCTGGTTGGTCCTTCAAAAACCAGTTCCGTATATTAGAAACCAGTCGGGACATTTAATATTATTATTTTATTATTTTTGTTATTTGGTCTTTTATTTTTTTTTTTTGCGTGTGCTTTGTTGTTTGTGCTTGTTGCCTATACACTTCTACCCTTTAGCTATATATATAATCCCTAGATTTTATTAATATTTATTTTTTAGATGAGGATATTACGAAATAGGAGTTGACACTTTTAAAGAATTTTTTTTTTTTCTGCTGTTATCTTTTCTTCCTGCTCTTAAAAAATTCCTTTCTTTTTTTTTTTGGTGCTCCCACGACAGATTCTAAGACCCTTCTCGTTTGTTATTGTTATTTTTTTCTGTCGTTTTTTTTTTATTTTTGTCGTTTTTTGTTTTTGTTTTTTTCTGTTTTGTTTATTTTTTCCCTCGAGAACAATGGGAAAATATTTTTTTTCAACATGCAGAGATTGCAGAGAGAGAGAAAGGTGAAAACTGGGGGTGCCCGAAGGGGGGGCAAAGAGAAGGAGGTAGGAAGGGTTGTGGCGATGACCTGGCACAGAAATGTGTGTAGAACTTATACATTTTTTTTTGATATATCCTTTCCCGGTCCGTGGTGGTGATCTTCCCAGCCCTTCCTTCATTTTTGGTGGGAGATGTAAACAAAAGCAAAAAAAAATCCCGAGATTGGGCACAAGGGTCTTTCTCTTTGAAGCGGTGGGGGGGTTGTGACAGGGGGGAGTGAAGGAAGGGATGAGATGTAGATTTAGAGTGCAGGTTCTGCTCAACAACTTGACCTAGGAAAGCGGCAACTATAAAAAGTGATAAAGATCACATGTGACCTGGAGTAAATCCTTACGTACAAAGGTATGTACTTGCCCTTTGAAAAAACTACAATGTAAAATAGGTAAAATGTAACATTGCATTTATACATCTTGCATTTAAATACGTCTGTACAGGCTCCAGTTGTAGGTATTTAAAGAGAAAAAAAAAATAAAATAACAATTATGTCTAGGAGGTCAAATAGGGCTACCAAAGGGAAGAACACATATCTCGAGGAGTTGAGGAAACAAGAGGAAGAAGAGTATCAACGAAGTCTTTTGAAGCCCAAAAAGGTCAAGAAGACTAAAGAAGTTGTGCATTGTTCCGTGTGTAAGACGACGGATAGTAATTATGATGAAAGTACCGACCCTTACGGGGAAATGATACAATGCGATGAATGTGACACATGGCAACATATTAATTGTATGCTGCAACATTTTGGAATTGATGTTCCTGCTAAGTCTAAGGAGGATATAGATGAGCTGACGAAACTGTTACTGGACGCAAACGACAAGTACATATGTGATAGGTGTAAGTATAAAGCACAGGTCCGTGAAGAGCGCAGGGCGTTTAGGGAACAGACAAAGACGGACCTGGAAGACGACGAACAAGAACAAGAACAAGAAGAACTACTGGACGTGGATGATCAAAACGATGACGAGTTTGTAATAGCCCAGGAAGTTATAAACTCGTTAGATGATGACGAGTTTATCGTAGATGACGATGAACCAAACGGCAAGGTTAAAACTGGCAGGAAGAGGAAGAGTAATAGTACCAAGACAGTTGGCAAAACAAAGAAGAAGAAATCTGAGAATGCAGTAAAAGAATCAGACAATGTTTCATCACCTAGTGTTTCACCACCTAGTGATCCTTATCTGAAAATTAGAAATAATGCAAGGACTATGGTCTGTAACTTGTTCAAGAATTATATTATCCCAGATACTATTAAGCAACATGTTTACAGTTTACCCCAAGGTGCTACCACCGATTCAGTAGCGGAATCTATGTCCACTAAGCTAGAGGAATGCCTTTTTGAGTATTGTAAGGCTAACAGCAACTACAAAACGTTGGTATCTGTTTATTCCGAAAAAGTCCGTGTCCTGTTTAGCAATCTTAAGGATTCAAAGAATCTTGAGCTGAAGAAATGTGTTATTAATGGATCCCTTTTGTTAGAGGATCTTGTGGCAATGTCTGCTACCGATCTGGCTAATCCAGATTTGCAAAGTTTCAAACAGAAAATCGATTCCCAGAAGATTGATAGTCTTGTTATCCCAAATCAAGGAAAGATTAATGGAGAAGAGGAATCTGAATTCAATGATGAGCATCACACTCAATTTGATTTTTCAAAACAAGGTTTCCACAAGTCTAAAGAAGATGAAGAAGATAACCAAGACAGTGTCAAAGAGACTACCGCTTCCGGTAGCAACAACACTACATCAGTGCCACCCAACCCAAACGAAAATATTGATGATACTCTGAATGTCAAATTCAAATTTGATTATCCCGAGGTTGACATGAAAGTTGTCGGATCTATGCAATTTCTAGGCTCTACAATTCTTGACGAATCAAAAAAAACAAAGACTTCTCTGAATGCCGTAGGTGATGGTAGCTTTATTTATGAAGGTAGATTACCGACTCAAGCTGCCATTGACTACATAAATGAAATCAAATCTACCAGGGCAGTCCTACTCTACAGAATATTACCTCCCGCAACACAACGTGATAGCTATGACCAACTATTTGAATTTATGCTCGACCTAGATCGTGTAGTAGGCTTGAAAGTCAAAAGAAACTACGAAAAGAATATCTATTTAATGAGTTCACGTGATAGAATACCATCATGTATTGAGGTCCTTAGAAAGGAAAGCGATATTTCTGAGATGAATATCGATTTTTCACGATTTGATGATGACGAAAAGTATCTATATCTATTAATTGTAGTCAAACCTGAACTACTATAGTGTAACAATATAATGTAAAAAATAATGTAATTATTTATCAGTCACAAAAGAAGCCATGGTTCCTTTTTACCCCCATTACTTTTAAATGGACTTAGGTGCCCACAAAAGTGGAAAAGGTTTGGTTAACCGACGGCTACGTGAATATAAATACCTATGTACTAAAAAGTATGTCCCTATATAGAAATAATAGAATTCGCTCATGTAAATCCCTATTGTCTTTATTTCTGAATCCAATTTCGACCTTAGATAACAGTTCAATATTAAATGAGCATGTTATTTTGACATATTTCTTTTTCAGCAGTTCCATTTTGAAGAACCACATCCAAGAAATTTAGACAAAATCCTTTCCTACTCAATTAACAAACCGTTTTCACACCAAATATGGAATATGCCCATTATAATATCACGGTATTGGAATACAACTCATCATCATAGGGGAAATGCAATTAGAAATATTTTCAGTCAATAGTGGAAATTCATGAGTTCATAAAAAGAAAAAAAATGTAATTTGTAATAATGATATTTTTTGTTTTGATTTTTAGAAATTATTGAATAGAATACAAAATATTAGAAGGTGTATTTGTGGTCTTGGTTGTATACGTTTCTTGAAACTTCAAAATTTTATTTTTTAGGAAATGCTTGTGTTTTTTTAATCTGTTCTCCCTAAAACAAAATTTAAGCCTTAGCCAAAGCCTTCTTGACAGTGTATCTCTTTTGCTTCTTCAAAACCATAACTTGGAATCTTTCGAAGTCGGACAAAGCCAAACGTCTCTCACGTTGAGCGATCTTCTTAGCCCAAGCAGAAGCAGTCCACTTCTCAGAGACTTGAGCAGAAACCCACTTCTTAGCAACAATGGAAGTTCTAGCACCTCTTGGCAAAGCGAAGGTGAATGGAGTTAGGACGACTTGACCCAAGTTGATAGCTTGTCTTGGGACACCAGTTTCTGGACCGTCAATCAAAGCCTTCTTTTGGTCAATGATTTCAACGATGGCGGCCAACTTACCGGCAGATTGACCCTTCTTGATCAAAACTACACGACCAACCTCGACTAATCTCCAGTTAGAGTTCTTGACAGTAGAATTGGAAGACATCTCGCTCGTTTATAATGTTGCTGTGCTTAACTATTCCTTCGATTCTTAAACAGTAGTGAATAAGAAACCTTTGTTAAATAACTTTTAATCAATATCTAATTACCTTCAAAGGATCCCCTCCGACTGAGTGTGGTAAACAGTTTTTGCAAAATTTGGTAGTAAGAACCAGGGTCTACACACGTTCATGCTCTGTCTGTGAAAAGATGAAAAAAAATTTTGGTGCTAAAGCAGAAAGTTACCCAAACTCTCTGTGTGATCTTACCCTTCTGTGCGGCCATCTCAGTGCTGAGAGATGCTCTGTCCCAGTACCACAGCAGAAGGAGGGTGAATGTTGGTGAGCTAGTGCGACGGGCTAGCCGACTGTCGCAAATGGGACCAAAGGAGCGTAGACGGGGAAGTTCCATTCTACACAGAGACGCTAAACAGAAGTGAAGGGAAGAGCACCACCTTGCTAGAGTATCCCTAGCCTAAGTTTTAGAAAGAGAACCATCCTACCCCCCCCCTATGCCACTCGCGCGCTCTAGTGAGAAAAAGAAGCGGTCCTTCCTACTATTCTCTTCTTTTTTCTCGCTTCTGCAAAACACCCGTCCTGTAAAAAATTAAAACTGCTGCACAAAACAAATGTACGGGTGTATGATGCATGTACCACTAAAAGCCCGTAGGGAATCAAATGAAAGGTATGGGTGTAAAACAGTCACAAAAGATATTTTTCTGAACGTAGAAGGAAAAACAGAATAATATTTCCCATGCTCTGTGTACTACAGAGATCAGGGAGGTTTGAGTGTGTTTTGGTCTTCGATGTGTCAAACACCATTTCTACATTGTTTTAATTACACATATAAGAGAGGAGTTTTGAATTTATAGAATAGAAGGGTTTTCCACCAAGAAAGAACAAAACTATCAAATAACATATCCTAAGACAAGTTCAATTGAGCATTGCTAATAATACCCATATAATTTTCAGTCGAAGATTATACTAGATATATTAATGTTTAATACTTGATCTAGTCCTTAAAATGAAAACAATAATATTCTAATGATGATATAATTTGCGATTGAGAGCTGATATCCCGGGACACGCCTAGTTCCAACACTAAGGGATATTAAGCAACATGCGAACAACTTTTTAATCTGAAAACTTTCTTTTACAGTTTCAATTTGAGGACAATTTGTAGTTTCTTGGAAAATATAGCTCTAAATACACGAAATTTTCTTATTAGTATTCGATATCCGGAGAGTATCGAAAATCCTGTTCCGTGGAAGTGAATGTTCCCCGGATTGAAAAGCAAGAACAACGAAGAACATCACAAGCCAAAAAACTACGAAAATTAGAAAAAATAAGATTACATATCCTTAAAAACAGAACAAAATAACACCTGTCAGATATAAGAAAACGGCGAAGGAGTACAATAACGCAACAAGGATATTATATACAATTGCTCTACGCATATAGATCTTTAAGGAGAAAACAATAGATTATAAATATGTCGAGATATTCACAAATTGAAGGAGACAACGATAGAAAACTTGAGTCGCTGGCGAACAAGTTATCCACATTTCGTAACATCAACCAAGATATTGGAAACCAAGCACAGCTGGATAGTTCAGTAATAGATAACATATCTGAGACCTTCTCCAGTCTTTATAACGATTTGAAAAACAGTTCTTCCAGACTTACTAGGTCCATGGCTATGGGCTCTGGTGTGTGGAGAATGGTTTTTATTGCATTAGCCATGTTTTTCATCCTTTACACTTTGTACAAGTTTTTTTAATGAAGGTAAAATGAAGGAGATCGTTTTTCTCCCTCCCCTTCCTATATATTTAATTTATGTTTACTTTCATGTTATTTGCAATAGACTTTCCCATTTAAAAAGAAACTTAACACCCTCATCCACATCCCTTTATTCTTTTGTTGATCAAATAAATACCATTATTGGCACAAAAGAAGAGTGAGAGGATATCTACTCCCTTCTTATCCTCTTATGGACATCTCAATACACTAACAAACGCGAAATATATGGACCTTTTTGAAAATTCAAAAAATCTAGAATTAAAGAATAAAAAAAGCCCTAAAAGAAAATTAATGACCAAAATATACCTTGTAGCAAAATTATGGAGGAAAAGTGAGACCCTTTGTATATCCAAAAAAAAAAAAAAAGAAATAAAAAAAGACAATACATGCTTGTTAAGAACCGGAACAACTGACGCAGTCTCGGAAAAACTAAAACTATTTTTGCTTCCAGATTTAATTTTTTTTTTGTAGCTGTACTGAAATTGCCGTAGAAACAGATGTATCTCGAGGGAAAAACAATAGATTAGTAATTGACAAAATATTGTTTGGAGAGAACAATGGGACCTTTGCGCCGTCTCCAGACACAGAACATCCCGTAGTAATATGCAACATCAATGCAAACAATGGGGAGAGGGTGGGGGAGAGAAAGAGAAGAGGGTTTTAAGAAGGGATCGAGATGAAGAAAAAAGGAATAAAAGCTGTAGTAAAATCCGTGGAAGCAAGGAAATACGACAGAGGGAAAAAATTTTTTTTGGTGTCAGTTATTTCTTTCTTTCTTTTTTTTATTTATTTGTGAAATGCTGGTGCAGAATTAAAAAATAAAAATATTGTATGAAAAAAGGAAATATTATCAACAGCACAACAAGGAGAAACCATTGATAAACAGACTTCTTATTTACCAAAGGAAGAAAAAAAAAAGATACAGTAAAAAAATTCTAGATATATATTAAAAAAAATATTCTTGAATATTTTTATCGAATTTAAGGAATAGAATTAGTCTTATCAAAAAAAACCACTTCAGTGTTTTTAAAACTAAAATTTAAAAGAAATCTCTGTTACAACTATTTTGAAAAAAATCTAATAATAAATAAAAATAACCACAAAAAAAAATGCTTAAAGTTGAGGTTAGACAAAGACCCAGACGTGCCTCTTCTGTAGGTAAAATCGACCTTGGTGACACCGTTCCAGGATTAGGTACCATGCACGAATCGAGGTCATCTAAAGTTGCTGCTAAACAGCGTCACGAAAGACTTAACCAAAATGATATGAATAATACCACTAAGATGTACTTGAAAGCTAGAGACTACAATTATCACCATACGTGGTTTCTGCCGTTGTGTATCATGGTCACCATGTACACCGCGTACTTCTCAACCATCGGTTTCGAACGTGTCCACAACATACTCCACATGTTTGTTGCTATTTCGTACCAGCAACAAGACAACCCAGAGTATTATGGTAAGGGTATCAAGGATCTGGCATTCATATTCTACCATATGATCTGTTTCACATTCTTACGTGAGTTTTTAATGGATGTCGTTATCAGAAGAATAACCCAATGGCTAAATATTACATCTCAGCATAAAGTGAAGAGAATGATGGAACAAATGTTCTCTATCTTTTACTATGGGTTTTCAAGTCCATTCGGATTCTACGTTATGTACCACTCTGATTTATGGTATTTCCGTACGGATACCATGTACAATACCTACCCAGATATTCTCATCCCGGGTCTATTCAAGACATTTTATTTAATCCAGGCTTCTTTCTGGACTCAACAAGCCATTGTTCTAGTTCTACAGCTGGAGAAACCAAGAAAGGATCACAATGAGCTGTGTTTCCATCACGTTGTTACTCTCCTGTTGATTTGGTCTTCATATGTTTTTCACTTTACCAAAATGGGTTTGGCTGTATATATCACAATGGATGTCTCTGATTTCTTCCTATCCTTATCTAAAACCTTGAACTATATTGACTCTCCACTAACTGAAGTAGTCTTTGGTAGTTTTGTTTGTGTTTGGATCTACATGCGCCATTACATCAATGGTAAGATCTTATGGTCTGTGCTTACACAATTTAGAACTGAGGGTCCATTTTTATTGAACTTCGCTACTCAACAATATAAGTGTTGGATTTCCTTGCCTATCGTTTTTACTTTGATTTCTGCATTGCACACTGTTAACTGTTACTGGTTGTATTTGATTTTGAAAATTCTATACAGAATTTTGTGGCAAGGTGTTACCGAGGATGTTAGAAGTGATGATGAAGACACTGACACTAACAGTGATGACAGTAAGAAAGATAAATAAAAACTTTAATTCAATCCTCCGATTTTGCATTTTTAGAGAAGGAACAAACAAACGAACAAGCAAGTACATAATTAATATTCATCAACGATAGAAGAAAAAGCAACGTTTAATAGAAAATATAAAACAATTTTTTCATTTTTAGAACTATTTTTCTTTCTCTATAGAAGTCTTTCAATAGATAAATTTCAATTAATTTTTTTTTTGCATCAGTGATGGCAGTGAAATATGGTATATGAACCATCCATGAACTATAAAATACAATTATGAATTTTCTTTTTGTGTTTGTTCTTAAATATTAATTAATATACATAATGATCTAAACTACTTAGATGAAATGAAACAATGCAATTGAAGCTTTTATAATAAAAATTTAGTTGTTTTGATGTTCAAACCTTTTTTCCTAGTATTCCAGTTTTTATTTTATTTTTTTTTTCTTTTTCAAATCACTCGATGTTAATCTTCAATTCCTCAACAGCAGAAGATTCGTTATCGTAGTAAGCATTGATCTTAACCTTGAATTGAGCAAGAGCAACACCAAATTGCTTTAGGATCAAAGCTTGACGTACGTCCAACTTTTGTCCCTCTTTACAGACTAAGTATGGTTCATCTAAGGTAATCTTACCGGCCTTAATCTTAGTTGGCATCTCGAACTTGTTTCTCAAAGTTGGTTCCAAGGAGTGAACCATTGGAACATCCTCCTCAATTGGAATTTGACCACCACGAGAATACACAATACCTGCTGGCACTTCAAAAGTGATTGGAGCTCTGGAGTTAGGTCTTGAGTAATCAAGTCTAGAGTATGCCTCAAAGTATTCCTTAACAGTTTCCACAGTTTCATTGGTAAACAATATACCAATAACACCTGAACAGTACTTACCAAGCTTACTTATGTTTTCCTTGTATTCAGACTCCCTGGTGGTACCAAGAGCCTTCTCCAAAACCTTACGCTTACCCATCAACAACTTAGAACCAGTCCATGCCTCTCTGATCTCTTGCAAAACTGGAGTTCTCACATCGTCTAGTTGAAGAACAAATGCAAAACGGTAAGTGTCAAGAGCCTCCCGCACCTCATCGAAAATTCTCTCTTTGTTCTCTCTACCCTTCTTATCAGTCTGGGCTAACGTCACCAACTTAGAACGCTTAGATCTAGGCATTGTTTATTTATACTTATGTCTTGTGATTATTATGGTAAGTAAGTAATAGCAAGATAGAAAGAGAATAGTCTCTTTAATAGGATATAGTAATATGTAGCTCATCGCAAAAAAAAGCTCTGAACCAAAAAAAAAAAATTTCTAAAAATTTTTCAGGCATCAACTACGGAAAATCACATGATCGCATTACCTTTTTAATTTTTCGCTGTTATCTATTAAGGTATTTTATCTCAATAAGAGATCAACAATCATAAGAGGTAGTAGAGTGAGGCAGTGTACTTTAGAGGACTTTAATTCCGTTTTTTTTTGTGAGTTCAATTTCAATCTGAAACTATCCTGTTTTTTATAAGACCGTGATGGAATTTTTCATCTCATCTTGTCATGGTTAAGGAACTAAACACCTACAATTTCCCTATTTCCATATATGTCTTGGTGAAAAGGAAAAAAGATAAAATTTCTAAAAACTGAAACAATAGGGTATTAGTAACCCTATTGTTTCCCCTATATGTAAATAAATAGTTATTATACCTATTCTTATCAAAAAAAGAAACTTGTTATTGTGGCGACGAACTTGTAGGCCCGATTTTGCCAAAAAAAAAGATGAAATCCTTATTGAGAAACTCCATAAATCAAATTTGAACTCAAAGGGGAATATAAAAAGCACAGATAACATCTTTGAACATATTTAAACAAATTTATTAATAACTCAAAGATGGAGTCTGATTATAGCAATACAGATTACGATATGGATCATTCGGACAACGTGGAGGAAGAAGTACAATACGTTTATCCCGATGGCGAGGAGAGTAACAGCGATGAGGATGGATTTTACGATGATGATGAGGACGTCATTGCACATATAGGTCACAGTGATGATGAAGTTCACGACGACGATGAAGACGAAGACGTTGTAGATGATGAAGAAGAAGATGTGCATGCCATGTTTCCGCTTGGTACCAGTGATGGTAGGATGCGTGTAGCTCCTAATCCTGGCGCTATTAATTTACAGGACCTTTTGGGTAGTCTAGCACAGGCTCATAGTCGTAGTCAACGTGGTCGTAATAACAACGATGGATCTACACCTCCACCAGGGTCATTTAACGATTTTATAACGATGTTTAGTAACAGGATGTCTAGAGAAGGTGGAACTGGAGCTCGTAATACTAGGATGAGCAAATTAGTAGATAATATTGCAAATGCTAGTGAGGATACCTATATTGCAATGGAGAGTTTAAGAGAGATTTCTGAGAACTTGTTAATGACTAACCAGCTTTTGCTAGATAAGATTATTCCAATCGATAGACTGTTAGAGGCAGTAATTAGCATATTGAAGAATCCAGCACTTGCACCAGAGCTTGAACTACAAATGCAGGCATGTAGATGCATTTACAACTTGTTTGAGGTCAATATAGAGAGTATATCTAATGCAGTTGATGCTGGTATCATACCTATTTTACAAGAGAAGATTATGGAAATTGATTTTATTGATTTAGCAGAACAGGTTTTGGAAACACTGGAATATATTTCAAGGATTCATGGTACTGATATCCTACGTAATGGAAAGTTGACTGTTTACATCCAATTTTTTGATTTTTTTACAGTACATGCTCAGAGAAAAGCCATGTATATTGTTACTAATGCTTGTACTAGAGTGAAACAGTACGATTACAGTTATATTGAAGAGGTATTCCCCACAATGGCACAAATTTTTCAAAATTCCACAGACTCGAATATCATTAGTAGAACGTTGGGCGCTTTTACTGGGATCTGTACAGGTATCAAAAATACTAATAGACTTGACTCACTATTTACTCCTCAGTTATTTGATAGAATATTACAAATATTAGCAAATGTTGATACAGAACTAGAGGATAAATTGAAGTCCATTGACATCTTATCCTGCTTGGTAATGTACAGTGAGAAGCTATTAACACATTTCCTGTCGAGAGATAAGCCAGTAGAAGAAATTGTTAACTGTCTGCAAAACTATGGAAAATCAGCGGACTCATCATTGAATGAAACCTTAATGTTCGTACCGAAGAGGCTTTTATTGGGCATTACACGATTCATTACAGTTTTACTACCTTACGAGAATAACCAATTCCTTTCTGTACAACGTGGATTTGATAAATCAGAGATTACTAAAGAAACTATTTTCCAATTTGGAAAAGTTTTTACAAGTGTGACTCCTGTTTTAGTGGAATTATACAGCAATACCACGGACTTTCAAATGAGACTCTACATTTTGATTTGTCTCGCCAGAATTGTCTCACATATAGAAGAAACTGACCTTTCTGTTGTTAATAAACATATCATCCCACTACTAGCTTCCATTATTTCGCATTTTGAGAGCGACGATATAGTCACAGAAAACAACGAAACTTCAGATAACCAGAGAACAGATGATACGATGCTATATGCAGCTGCATTCTCTATCTTCAACATCTTAAAGAACAGATTTGGTAATCTAGTTTCAAGCTCTTTTAGAAGAGAAGGAATTGTTATGATGATTGATTCTATTATAAAAAAAATCGGAATTTCAAGGGAAGATATTACAAATATTGAGCTAGTATTCTCTGATGACAGTTTGGATGAGAATGAAGATATTGATTCTGATGATATGAGCGATTCAATAGATGATACTGTACCCGATTACGTTAAACCTCAACCAATCCATTTTTCAATAGTTTTGGAACAATCTAATAATCTCTTAGTGGATTATATTAAAATTGCATTGGTTAATGTTCAAGAATTTTGTAGCTCAATTCAAGAATTTACAGACAAAGAATTAGAAGAGTTGGACTTTATTATTTCACTTCTACAAGAAACAGATGCTGAAAATATAACACCACAGGAATGTGATAAGTTGTGGAAATCATTGCATGATGTTATTTTTGGAGTTAATTCTGAAATATCTGGATTTGAGTTGATTTCCACAGGTTTGGTGAAGGAAATATCTGAATTCCTATCTAGAACAACTTCCATAGATAGTGTCTTAAGACAGTCTTTCATAAAGAATTTTGCTAATGACTCTGAAAAACTTGTGGAATTATTACAGAGTACTTTAAATAGAGTTGAAAGTTTCCCAATTATCGATTGTGGTCTTTATGGAAATGAGGGTGGCATTCAATCTTTAACGAAACTCATCAGACTGGATTTGGTGATCGATGAGGAAAACGAAGATATAACTGTTCCAGACAGCTTAAAGAAAACACAAGTTCAAATTCATTCAATTGCGACATTTACTAATCTAAAAGACTTTATGAAGCAAAGATTTATGAAAGTTCAGTTCATTGATAATATGTTCCCAAGGTTTGGACAAAGTACGCCAACTACTGAGACACCACCAACAAATACTTCAAAAGAATTATTTAAATCTGACAATTACAGATTCTTTTTTGACGGTATTGAGATAAATATGAAAGATACCATTATCGGTGCCATATTCAACATCTACAGATTACACAAGAAGGCAATGAAGGAAATCTGGTTGCAACCTCAAGTGATCAAGGTGAAGATTATGGAAAATGAATCAAAAATAGAAGAAATAGAAAATAGTAGTAGCCACGAACAAAAGGAAAAAGAAGAAAATTCCGAGACTGACAATTCACTGAAAGAAAATCAACCGGCTCTTCATATTTTATCAATTTTAAGATTTTTGAATAAATGCTCTATTAAGAAAGAGCTTTTTATCAATACGAAACTAAGTTCTAAGCTATCTAGACAACTAGATGAGGCATTGGTAGTTATTAGTATCAGATTACCAGACTGGGCTGCTCTTCTAATAACAGAGTATCCATTCTTGTTTCCATTTGAGACAAGAATGTTTGCACTTCAAAGTTTGTCATTTAGTTTGAACAGATTAATCCAGCTATGGAAGTCAAGAATTGACGGCAACAAAGCAATTTCATCTCATGAAGCGTTGCAACAACATGGTAGAGTTCCAAGACACAAATTAAGAATATCAAGGAAAGACTTATTCCCTACTGGTTTGAAAGTACTTGAAAAATTTGGTGGTGACTCAGCTATAATAGAGATCGAATATATCGATGAGGTTGGTACTGGGTTGGGTCCAACTCTTGAATTTTACGCAACAATGTCGAAGGAATTTGCAAGGAAATCTCTGAAAATGTGGCATTCAACAAATTCAACCGATGACAGCGATGATGAATTTTCTGCATACATTTCCAATTTGTTATACCCAGCTCCAATGATGTACCACGATTCGGAACAAGCAAAAATACTAGATCTGTTCAAACAGTTAGGTGTTCTAGTAGCACGCTCACTATATGATAACAGAATTTTAGATTTTCGCTTTAACTCTGTCTTCTTTACCTTGTTACATGCCCATGCTCGTGAGAGCCACAAAGATGTGCTTTCTATCGAACCTGCTCACGTATACAATCAACTAGCACTTCTGGAAAAAATAGATAGCCAACTGTCCTCGTCACTAAAATATATCTACGATAACAGAGAGAATAGAAACTTAATTGAACAGTTGTCTGTCTCATATACCTTACCAGGCTATAATTCTGACTTAATAGAGGATGGATCCAATAAATTCTTGGATGACGTAACATCAGTTGAAAAATATATTTCTTTGGTATTGGACATGTTCCTAGGATCAGGCATTGCAAATCAATTAGAAAAATTTATTGAAGGATTTTCTCGAGTATTCCCGTACAAAAACTTACTCCTGTTTTTACCAGAAGAGCTATGCGATTTATTCGGTCGTGTTCATGAAGACTGGTCACCACAGACTCTATACAGCTACTTGATAGCAGATCATGGTTACACAATGGACTCGCCACCAGTTAAGGAACTGATATCAATTATGACCGGGTTCAATGAACAAGAGAAACGTGTATTTTTACAATTTTTGACTGGTTCACCCAAGTTACCATTAGGGGGTTTTAAGGCTTTAAAACCAAAATTCACAGTGGTCCTGAAACACGCTGAAGATGGCCTACAACCGGATGATTACCTACCTAGTGTTATGACATGTGCAAATTACTTGAAATTACCTAAATATTCCAGTAAGGAAGTCATGAGAAAGAAAATCATTCAGGCAATGGAAGAAGGTGCTGGCTCTTTCTTACTGTCATAAAACTAAAAAAGAAAGTTTTCATCCTATGAGTACAAAAAAAAAGAAAGAAAATAAAGGAGAAATATTATGCGAATCCTTTCATTCTCTTCTACTGATTTAAGTAAAATCGCTATTGTGATATTAAGTAACTTTTATTTTTAGTCTATTTTCTTTAAAACTCGTTATGAAATATATCACTTTGACACGAAAGCACAGAAACTGTCGCACTGAATAAATTCAACCACGTCATCAAATCCCGCCAGGCTATTTTTTTTCATATTTTATCTTTAAATTAGAAGAAGCCACCTCAGATTTTATCCAACAAAGAGATAATTTAAACTTGATAAGTGATTAAGTTAAGTTATTAGGAATTGAAAAAAATTCTCCCCTGTCTCCCCTACCACTTTCTTCTCCATCCAATCGTAGAATAGGGAATGAAACAACATTTCGAGGAGGAAAGAATTTAAGTTGATAAAAATATTTCTGGATATAATTTATTTATAAAGGTATACAAAAAATAAGACTACTTATACATACCACTTCTTTAAAATAAAAGTGAGTCTACAACATTAAAATCTTGGATTTTCTCTGTCTTTCTTTCTAATTTTTTATTTTTCTTTTTTATTCTTTCTTCTTTATTATCGAAATAGTTTCTAAATCTTGGTTGTTATTAGTATATCTATTTTAAATGCCCAGTTTATTTGAGTCACAGTAACCTTTTAAGAGACTCCCAAAGAATTCCAAGTTTTGTGTTTTTCGAATCAAAAATAGAATATCATAAGAAAAAAAAAAAGCCAGCGTGAAAAAGAAAGAAATCATCCTTTTTTGAAAAAACTTCCAGAAATAAATGCATGCTACTGGAATAGAAATCCGGGAAAACTTTAGGTTTAGCATACCAGACGCTATAGACAAAGGTTCCGGTGGCAGTCCACCTGTAAGAGATACTACTTATACTTTTACTTCCGGTTTACGTGGAGACTCTTTACTGGAATCCCTTGGGAACAAGATGAGTTCAGCATCTTCATATACTACATCTGATTTTACAGAGGATTTGTATGAGTATAGGTCCATGGATCCGAGGAAGACCAATAATAACCGTGTATTATATCCGTTAAGTAACGATGGAACAGCTGCAGAGATTATTTCCAAGACACTAAGTCAGCTAGAAGATACTTCGAGCTCGCGGTACCAGGACTCCAGGAGTAATATAGATAACAGTGTAGCTTCAATAACGGAAAATTTCAACAATACAGAGCTAAATGATACTTATAATAATGACAAGAAATATAATGAGATGGGCAAGAAATATCACAGCAGAAGCTCATCGCTGAACTCTTTCCATTCAAATCATCGAAACAGTTTTTTAGAAATAAAACGTCATAGTAAAACTGAAATGTATAGAGATGCTGAGAGAGAGAAAATCCTAGGCAAGAAGAAAGCAACAACACCGGAACCACATGATGATTCTAAAAATAATAACAGAAGGCACGCAACACTAAGAAATACTTCATTATCGTTTTCCCCTAGTAAAATTAGTGGTGCGCTTATATCTCAGAATGGCACTTTAAGTCCCAGACCTAAACTGGTACCTGTAACAAATCTCAATAACCAGTCACCTACAAAGAAATCAATTGGTATGAAAGGCATGTTTGCTTCATTTGTGCAATCTGTTCGAGGCAGTAACAGTGTTATTAAGTCTCATAAACGGAATAATTCTTCTACCAGGAGTATATCAACTCCATATAATCCTCAACATGTGCATCATGTAGGGTTTGACAATGAGACAGGTGAATTTGTTGGTCTTCCAGAAAGTTGGCAAAGTTTATTAGTTACCAATGGTATATCGAAAAAAGAACAAGAGAAAAATATGAACACAATTATCGATGTTGTCCAATTTTACCAGGATGTTTCTGGTGCTTCCCCAAATGGTAAAGTACTGGAAACATTCCCAGTTAAAGATAAACATAAATCATTTAATACTGCAGAATTCAGTGAGACAAGTAGTAATTACGGTACAGACGATAAATACGAATCAATAGCATTAAAGACACCAGGATCGAAGAGATACTCAGCTAACGAACCAGTCACTCCAAATCCACAGGGTACATCGGACGGTAAATATATTCCAAGCAGACCTGCTCCAAAGCCGCCTTCTACACCTTCTACAGCTCCAGCATATACCCCTGTTTCACCCTCTACTCCAAAGTTATCCAAAGCTGATGTATTTAGAAACAATTCAATGAAGGAAATGAAGGACCATCCTTTACCAGCTTTACCCAAGGGCGCAATTGAAACTACTGAGGTAGAGAAGCAATCCCTAGTTATCCCAGAAAGAAATAAGCTGAGAAGTGGACCAAAAACACCAAAAAATAGTGTCGTCAAACGTACAGACAGCGCTAAGAGGTTGGAAAAGGAAAGAAGAAAACAAATGGTGCTAAAGAAGCTTGCCGAAATTTGTACTCCTGGCGATCCTAGCACCAAATATGATAATTTCACTAAAATTGGACAAGGTGCATCTGGTGGTGTGTATCTATCTCATTCAAAAGCAGATGCTAAGGAAGCTGTTGCAATTAAGCAGATGAACTTAGATAAACAACCTAAAAAGGAGTTAATTATTAACGAGATTTTGGTAATGCGTGGAAGTAAACATAAAAATATTGTAAATTATGTAGACTCATATCTGCTAAACGTAGATTTATGGGTCGTTATGGAATATATGGAGGGTGGTTGCCTAACAGACGTTGTGACCTATTGTGTTTTAACAGAGGCTCAAATAGGTGCAGTTTGCAGAGAGGTTTTAGGTGGGTTACAGTTCTTACATTCAAAAGGTGTTTTACATAGGGACATTAAATCTGACAACATTCTATTATCGATGGATGGTGATATAAAACTAACAGATTTTGGTTTCTGTGCTCAGATTAACGAAACCAATGTAAAAAGAACTACAATGGTTGGTACACCTTATTGGATGGCACCAGAAATTGTATCAAGAAAGGAATATGGTCCCAAGGTCGATATCTGGTCTCTTGGTATCATGATCATTGAAATGATTGAAGGTGAACCTCCTTATCTTAATGAAACTCCACTAAGAGCCCTATATCTTATTGCAACTAATGGTCGCCCGGAACTAAAAGAACCTGAAAAAATCTCACCGGAATTCCAAAAGTTTATTGATATGTGTTTGACTGTAGATGTTGATGAAAGAGCAGATGCAGAAACCCTACTATCTGATTACTTCATTACAAATATCGCGGAAGACACTTCAAGTCTAGCACCTCTAGTAAAATTCTCGAGAATGAAGAAGGCAGTCGAGAAGAGTTCTGAACTAGAATCTGAATCCGAAGAAGATGGAAACACCAACGATGAACTATATAACGAATAATGACTTTACTTCCCATGTTTTCTAAAAAATTCTGATCTATTCTAAATATCAAAAATTATTCTGACGCATCAAAGTCAGCTGGAAATATAAATATAGTAGCATTTTAATAACCGTGTACTGTTTTGATTACAGTCGTATGGGTATTTAGATTTTACAGATAGTAGTTTTTTTGAAGTGTTTTTTTTTTTTTAGTACGGACAATATATAGAATAGAAGTACTCCTAAAGAAAATTTATACTTAAAATGTTATTCTATAATAAATTAATATATTATTAAATTTTGCTTATAATGAATATGAAATTATGCTCAAAAGGAAATATATATTCGTTTCTAATATTAGGTAGTTTAATCAGATGGATCTGGAAGAATCACTTGAACAAAAAACAACTTTGCTTCATTGGTACCAACGTTCTTGAAAGCATATTCATTATATGCTGGAACTTGAAAACTGGATCCTTCTGTTGTAAGAAATTTTTTACCTCCTAATGAAACCTCTATCACACCCTGAATAACATAAAATGTTACATATGCCTGATTCACCTCAGAGGCCTTTTTAAGACCATGTACTGGTAATTTCAACATGCCACTAGCAAAGTACTTCTTATGATTGTCAAATAGAACCTCTAAGTTAAAATTTTCTTCTTCAGTCTCTCTTGTCTGTTTTTGTTGAGATACGTTGGGTGCAATAGCGATCAATTCAGTTTGAGGCATATCAAATTCATCTTTGATAGTGGCCTCTAACATACCATGCTTAAGCCATTCTCCTTCGGGTCTCTCACCTTCGTCTATTTCTTTTATTATCTGGAAGTTTGGGTTTTGATCTCTTGGCTTTCTGGGTCTTCCTCTGGGTTTACCGTTGGGCACGTAGTTATACGGCCTAGTTCTTATGACTGGTGGTCTCTTTTGTCGTTTTGACACTCTTGTATTCTCACTCTCATCCTCATCCTCCTCTTCGGATGCGCTATGGTTATATGTGATGACTTTATCAATATCTAATACTGGTTCATGTGGTCTTCTTTTATATTGAATTTTTTCATTTCTCCAATATTCTAAAGGTGGAATTTTCACCCTTTTCGACCTTCTAACACCATCTACTATTTCATATGGCTTTGTTATAGCCCCTGTAGTGTCTCTGCGTAGCTCCTCTTCATTTATGCGATCGTACATATTATCCAATGATTCATTTGCTAAATACTCATCATCGTTGCTTGAAAGCGGAGAGTCCACATCATCATGCAAGTTATCATTCGTGTTATCGTCACCACTAATTTCATCCTCGTCCTCTTCACTTGCACTATGATTCGAAACAGTATCCAGGTAGTCATCATCTTCTTCTGACTCTAGCACAAATCCATCTTCTACTTCTTCCTCCAACAGAGCATTGTCAGATGTATTCAACGTTGTATTGGCTCTACTTGTATCGCCATCATCATCTATGAGATCAGGAACATCGTTATACGTACCTCTTCCATCTCTATCTGGTGTCAGTTCTACAGCCTCTACATCACTTTTGTCATCACCCATATCATAGTTACTTCTATATCTTGGTTTTGGGAGCTTCGCAAGTTCTTGTTCATCAATATCATTATGCAATTTAACAGGTGTTGCTGGTAAATCCTCTAAATCCTGTCCAATGTCATCAACTGGCCCTTGGTCTTCCTCATAATTTTGGTGACGAGGAAGAACTGGCTTTTGAATTATATTGTCAGAGTTGGGTACACGAAAGCTATTCCTATTCTGTTTCGTTAAGGGACTCGGCAGAATCCTATTTTCTATAACAGTATCTGGCATTAGAGAAGATTTTCTACTCTTTCTTCTCATACTAACAAAACTTGTATCATCATCATTAAAAAACTCATCAATGTTTTCCATACTATATTCATCCTTTTGTATATCTTTTTTGACATCAAGGCCAGTCTTTCTAGACCTCAGCCCTAGATTCATATAATCCATGATTGTCTGATTCCTATTCTATTTCTTGTTCAAACTGCTTTCTAGGAATATAAAAGCCAAATGCAACCAAAATAATGAAACTCAGTTAAACAAATTGAAACAATTGACTGCTTCTAATCTCAGCGATCAGGAACTAATCTGAAAAATTATTTTGATTTCAAAGGCCCATAAATACGTTTTTGTTCTTTTATTTGTTATACGCATCGCGTTTTTTCATTGCGAACAAAAACAAAAAAAAGAAATTCGTGTTTTGATTAAAATCACGATACCAAACACGTATAGCATGATATAGAGCACTATGTTTCATCGGTTATTGAAAACCTCTCATGCTGCAGCTCTCTTTTTACCTGTCACCACGAAATATGATGGGTTTTCATCAAAAACGTAATTGTTTTGCTCTAGGTAGCTTAGAATTGAAGCCCTGACTTTGGAAAATCCACCACTACTATGAATACCTCTGCCTGTGACGATCGTTACTGGATGCATAAATTTAGTTGTGGTAAGACTCATCTTACCCTTATTCATTTCTCTTTCTTCCATCTCCTTAGTCCACCATTTAGTGAGACATAAATCGGTAATCTTTCGAGCTTCTTGGGGTAAAAAACCATGAAAATCTAGTTTATAATCAACAAAGAAATTTGATAGCATATCTTGTGCAGCTCTGAAATTTTCTCGACCTTGTACTACCAAGTTCGGTCTAATAGTATCATTGCTATTTGTACTAGCGCGGTTTGACTTAACACTAGTAGTTCTTATATTGAATTGATCCTTGATATTTATGGTTGGGTTGTTACTCTTGGTAATAAAAGTCAATTTCGTTGCCTTAGCCTCTGTTATATACTGAATGAGTTTCAGGAGTTTTTTCTTATCGCCTTTATAGTAATCAAGAGCTTTCTTCAAAAACTGTGGATTGATCGAATTGAGCATAGTATTATTTTCGATAGTGGTATCAATCAATATTTCTTCCTCGGGTGTAAGTTTAAAATCATGTTCAACAACATCCTCATTCTTATCACCCATATCATTTATCGACAAATGCTCAAATGTATTTTCTTTATTTGACTGAGGTATTTTCTTAACATGTGCCAAACCATGATGTCCTTGAACTTTACCGCCTATCCTTTTAGGTTTTGGTGCATTTTTTATAATTGGTTTAACCTCATCAGAGTTAGAATCCTTAATTATTGAGATAATTGCTAATGAAACATTGAACAAGTTTTCAGTATAGTATTTATTAGCATCTTCTTTCGAAACGTCAGTGAGTTTCATGATCATGTTGACATTCTCCTTTGTCTTATCCCATTGCGAATTTGAAATGTTTGTCTGTGTATCGATTTCTGATTTGGCTTGATGCTGTCTTATAGCTTCGTAACTCAGGAGATCAAGTACTACATCATTAGCATCAAATTTGTCACCGTTAGCCTCTTTCTGTTGATTATAAATCCTTTCTATTTCATCTTTCGAAATATCCGGAAACAATTGGATCAAGTCACCTAACGGATCTTGTTTCTCCTCATCACTTTGGCTGCTTAATAATATTGAGCATGCCAAATTCACATCGTTATTGGAATCAACTAACGCCCTGCTTAGCATATCAACATCCTGGTCGGGGAACATCTCCGCAAGCACAACCAACGCACCATCGTCAACCAATGACATTAGAACACTTCTAATTGTTGCAATTTCCTGCCCTGTAAATTGCAAGAAGAGTTTCTGATTCAGCACAACCGATAATTCTTTTTAGTTTGCTTTCCAATTTTTTTTTTTTTCAGCCGTTCGATGACCTAAAAAATTGAAATTAATTTAAATTAAGTATAAAATATTTGTTAAAACTTATAGTTACATAAAAAGTATAATACCAAAAGATTGTAGAATCAAATTGAACAAAACATTTATAGCTAAACAACAAAAATAAAAAAAAAAATAAAAAAAAAATTAACTAAAATAATTATTACCACTTTCTCTTTTTCTTTATATTTACAAATTCTATTCAGAATTATGTTTTTTTTTCTTCTTTTATTTTTATTAATATTGAAGTCACCTGTTATTTTCGATTGATTGTTTAACCATGCTGTCAATCCTTATCTTTGAGTAGGCAGGGCCAGAAGGATGGCATTGTTCTAGACCGACCAGTTTCTCCATTACCTCGTTCACATCAAACTCTTCATTCTCCGAAAGTTGGCTCAGGTACTCCCATGTCTCAGGCACAGTCAACAGGGTGTCGTCAGGAAATTCATCTTGATACTGCAAAAACCTGCCGGCGGCAGAGTATACTGGTTTTCTTTCCAAAGCCTGTTCAGAGACGTTGTCGCGTTGGTTCACAGCTTGCTCAAAACACTCGTTCGTAGAAGGAAATATATACGTCGTGTCGGGACCCTCGATATTGGGTAAACTCTGAGAGCTGGGGCTTCCACCGTTCACCCCGGCGCCGCCGTAGACACCACCGTTATTTATACCAAAACGTTCCTTCTGCAGAAGCTTGCGGTTCTCTGCATTAATCTCCATATTCCACTTCCTCAACTTCTCCAGCTCCTTCAAAAGCTGGTCCCTGTCAATCTCGGACTCCCGGACTTTCCTCTGCAATTCCTTGAACTTGGCCTCTTTCCTCTCCCTGAACGCTCTCTGTGCCGCCCTGTTCTGCGCCTTCTTCTTGTCCTCGCTCATCTCCTCGCCCGCTTTAGCCTTGCCATTAGTGCTGGCACTCGCAGTACGCCGCCTGTTCGTGTTGTTCCCGTCCTGAGACATATCCATGTGTGGACTCAACTCGCTCTTGATACTGAACTCGGGCGGCGTCCGTAAACTCTGCAAATTGTTGTGAATCTCAATATTCCCAGGAGTAAGCGACTGTATCATCATGTTGTTATCCATACCCATCATCTGGTTGTTCATAGCCTGCTGCCCCATGTTCTCACCACCCATAGGCGTGAAAGGAGAGTACTCCATCCCAGACAGCTCATCGTACTTGTGCTCCTTGTACTCGTCCTGCAGCGGACCCTGCATCAAACCCAGCAAATCAAAATCGTTATTCATCTCTGTTGGTACTGTTTCCTTTTGTATAATCTCCTTCTCAAGGGATTCAAAAAGAGGTTCTGTTTAAAGAGAGGTTCTTCTTCTAATTTTTTTGCCCTTCATCCTTGCTCATTAAAAAAAAAAAATTCCTTCACAGCCGGTCTGATTTGTTCAAACAAAAATTTTCCCTGGTCTCTCCTGCGGTGTTTTCTGTGCACTGCCCGCAAGTCACCGGGAAAACGGCGATAGTGATTTTTTTTCCTTTCCTGGCTTAAACCGGAATATCCGGGTAATCCTTTTATTACCAAGAATGACGACAACGCAATGACGACAACGCAATGCTATACCATTACCATTACCATTACCATTGCTATAACCGTTGTAATCGCTTTTTATCATAAACTGTCATTTAGCTGCAGCTGGTGGTTTTTTATTACTCGTGAGTCACGAGGATTATTATATGTTTTTAAGCAGTTGTGGATAATGATATTTATTCTATGTAGTCTAATTACCTAGGCCTAGACCGTCTGTGACTTCGGACTCGAGTTTTGAGTGGTCTAGTGGGTTTGGTGCTGATTCATACACCGTCATTAGCGGGACTGCGTTGTCTGGTCTCAGAGTGCCCGTGACTTCGCCGCGTATTTCCACGTAGAACAGCTGTGTCAGGTCGTCCTCGTCCTGAGACCAGTTGTCCTGCACAAACAACGTCAGGGACTCGCTCCCGGCAAACTTGTTTCTAGGTAGATGGTACTCTACAAAATTATCTTCACGTGACTCCGGAGTATTCGCACTGCTGTTTACGCCGATGTTATTTGGGTGTTCTGTCTTGAAGTCTATCTTGGTTTCTGCTGACAGCGTGTCGAAATCCAGGTTTTTCTTGAAGTTGTTGAATATCTTGATGGTACGTGGCGTGGCATAGGCGCCTTGTGTGTTGTTACTACGGATGATCACCGAGAACAACTTGCATGTGTTTGTGAAGGGGATATGCACGATTAGCTGGCAATCGGCATCGCTCTCCAAATACCGGTCAATCACAAATTTATCCTCCTGTGTCTTAATAAAACTCGCAGCTAGGGACTCTGTGCCTCGTGGTACAGCATTTAAGCATTTGATTTTTGATGTGTCGATTTGGTCATATAGACTTTGTGCGGCTGTGGTTGGAATTGGGGCGTCATGATGATGATCATGGTGCTCGTCTTCACAATGATGGCTCATCCTTTTTATACTTTTCTTATTATCACGCTACTGCCTTCATCATCTTAAAATCCATCAGACGAAATCCATCGCTTTTCTTTTCTAAAATGGGGCCTTTAACTTAGGCCTTTTTTCTTGGGCTCGTGTGAGATTAAAAAACCTTTTAGATAGTTACTCAAATAAATTGAATCAAGCTAATTATGGTTAATATTAATTGAATCAAGCTAATTATGGTTAATATTAGTATTAGTATTATTATTTATTTTAATTTTTTGTAAAGGAAGATTTAAATATATATTTTAGTGAAACATGCATTACTATTAATTTATTTTATTTTTATCTTAAAAAAAAAAGAGAAAAAACTGAATCAAATACTTCACAACTCAAGATCATCTGGCATGAATGAAAAGCCACGGAACTCTTCTTGCTGAGCAGTTGTTAGAACTGAAGGCAACGGAGTCAAGGATGGTGGAGCAGACGTAAACTCTTGCTCGAAATAAGATGTATCCTCAGGTGATTTGATCTCTGGGATATATGGTGGCTTGACACGCAAGTTTAGCATATCATCAAAGTCAATATTACGGAAGAATGGTTCTTCCATGATCTCGAGAGCATCACGTGGACCAGCACCTAGACGCTTTTCTGGATCCTTTGTCAACAAACCTTGGAATATTTGCACAATGTCACCTGCCATATCGATTGGATACAAAGGTTCATCAGTCAAAATAGCATTGAAGACTTCGTCCTCGTCATCACCAGAGAATGGTGATTGGCATAGCAACATTTGATATAGCAAGACACCAAAGGCCCACCAGTCAACGGCCTTCGTATACTCTTGTTCTCTCAATAGTTCTGGGGCCATAAACTCTGGAGTACCACAGAATGTAGAGGTCTTGTTACCATACCACATTCCATCCTTACATAAACCATAATCTGCAATCTTAATGTGACCCTCTGGAGTTAACAAGATATTTTCTAACTTCAAATCACGGTAGATAACACCGTTATCGTGGAAGTATTTCAGGGCTAACAAAACTTCTGCAGCATAAAACTTTGCCCTTCTTACAGATAATCTCTGATTCTGAACATGCCACATCAAGTCACCACCACCAATAAACTCCATTGCAAAATAAATACGATTCTCTGTTTGGAAAGAACAGTATAGATTAGTCAAGAATGGATGCTTAGTCTTTGTTGCTAGCAAGAAAACCTTCTTTTCAGCTCTTGCACTCTCGATATCATGATTTTGAATAATATTATCCTTCTTCAATACCTTGATAGCGCATAATCTGCCTGTGTTCTTAGATTTAGACAAAATGACTTTACCGAAATTACCCTTACCCAAAACCTTCAACAAAATGAAATTGTCAAGAGAAACCTTTGGACGTCTCGAGGCTTTCTTTTTATTCTTACCAGAACGTTTCTGAGGTGAAACTGTAGTACTTCCAGTACCAGCCAAGTCAATTGGATCCTCAGTCAGTTGAGTCGTAATATCATTTTGCTGTTGTTCGAAGGCTGCACGGTTCATATCTCTGAATGGATTGTTGTGAGATCCATCCAATTCACCTTCTGCGTATTTTGGTTCTAAGTCTTTAACTGGTTCTTGTTTGGTGTATAGTTCATTTTGACCACCTTCTAGTCTATCATATTCATTAAACGCTCTCTGTTCTTCTTGCAGCTCTCTTTCCATTCTCTCACGGTGTTGCTTCCATAAAGCCAATTCATTCTCATTAGCTTGTTCTTGAGCTTCCCAGTCGTTTTGGTTATTTTTGTACATTTCCGACATGTTGTTATCGTAACCTGCATTAGCATCATTTCCGGAAGTGAATTGTAAGTATGCATCATTTTCATTAATGAAGTTATTCAATCTATCTTGATTCTCAACTTGATGTTGATTAGCTTTATCAGTATATTGGTTTGCAGCATAAGGGTGCTTTCTTGGAGATGGAATAGATGGAATGGATGCATTCATTGATTTACTTGGAGATGGGTTTGAGGCTACTTGTGTCAAACTAGATGGGTTTGTATTGCTTGCTGATAAACGAGATTGAGAAATTGGTGGCTTTCTAACCTTCTTCTTTTCTTGTGTACGTTTCGTATCCTCAATGGTCTTTAATATTTTGTTTGCCATTTCCATAGACATACCACAGAAATCAGGAACCAGATGAGCACATTGAGTGTGGCACATAATGTTACACTCAGTACATTTCCGCACTTTTTGCTTACCCCATGGTAGAATATAACCACAATGACAGCACCATTTAGTACCTCTATTAGATACGGGTTCAAATCTATGAGGGATATGATGATTCAGCTTGGCTTCAGTAGGATCAGTATCGGTACTAGTTTTAGAGATACACTTGGTTACCACATTGCCATAACATTTCTTATGGCATAAGAATTTACAATCTTGGCATTGGAAACCGGTGTATCTTAAGAAATCACCACAATAAGCACAGCACATAATGTTGTAAAAAGATTTCTGTACAAAATGGTGACCATGTTGTTCGAAAACTTCTTCCTTTCTGTTGATGATAGCACCATGTCTATGTAAACCACCAACCAAGTTTGATCTTTGTAGTTGAGATGTTTTGTGAAATCCAAGAGTTAATAAAATCTGACCAGCAGGTTCTAAAACAAACCATGTATTAGTAGTGATTTGAGCCTGGGATGTACCTCCTACTAGTTCTGGATTGCTGTCATTCAAAGAAACATTTCTAGATTCACTAGCGTATGTCCTGTTTGCAACACTTTGGCTGTTATGGTTAGATTTAGCTTGCACACCGGCTGCGCTAACCCAACCTTGACCATTCGTTTGCCCCACCTTTTTCTTACGAATTTCTTCTGCAATATCAGAGAGCAATAACCACATCACTGCGACGGGTGTAACAGTTTCGTTGACTCTATCATAAATAGTAATCTCGATTTCATTACCTTTATCAACTTGGATAGAAAAATCCTCATTCCAACGATCATTTCTTGAAGCCTTTGTTCTGGCTCTTACACTGTCATCAATCTTGAAAGTAATGAAAGTTTCGGGATTTCTAGCAAATACTGGTGATTGGATGTGATCTACATCTCTGATGGCGGTAACACCGATATTCAGAACACCTGTTAATTGTTTTTCCCTTAACTTTGGTTGTAAAATAGTGGAATCGTTATCATCGTGTTTGTAATATTGATCCAGATCAACGTTAATAGCTTGATATTTCTTCAATGCCTTTTTTAGCAACAAAATTCTGTTCTTAGACTCTAGAGCACCACCTTCGGCAGCTGAACTACTTCTTTCATCACCATCAATTTGGTATAACTTGGTTAGTTTGTTGTTGGCCTCCTGATACTGTCTCTCAACTTGTAACTTAAATTCTAATTGTTGCAGCATATACTGGATTTTTTGAGCAAGGGAGGGACAATCATACTTGACCAGATCAAGTCTGGAAAATATATGTTCCTCAGGAGCTGATTTTGTTAAGCTGCTACTAGCACCATTTCCGTGATCTTTAGAAGCTGCCAGGGTTGACTCATCAGTATTGTTCCCTTGGCTTTGGTTTTGGTTTTGCCCCAATTGCAGCTTCTTCAAAGTCTCTTCAAGATACTCGATATTTTGTCTTGCCTCTCTGATCTTGGTATTACATTTTTGAATAACCATGGTATTATCCGTCTGCTTCTTCAGCATGGTAGTACCCTTGATGATATTCTCCTCAACAGCAATCTTCCTCCGGATATCATTTTCAACTTGTGAATACATTGTTTTTTATTCTCTTGGTTGACAAATTATATTTCAATGTTACCTCAAATATTATATGAGTAAAATGAAGAAGCTTTGATTGTATCAAAGAGTCCTTTATTTTTTATTTTTTTTTTTTCTATGTTCAAAATTTGATCCAAACAATATTTTGTTGATATTATTGTTTGTAGAGAAATAAAAAAAAAGGAATACTATCTCTGAACTCAAAAGCTACAAGACCGAATTGATATTGATATTGAAATTGTAATTCAAATTCAAGAGAAGAATAAAAAATAAAAATAAAAAGTGCCTATTGTTAAAAACTCCCCTTTCCAAAAAGGCAAATGTTGTTCCAAAAATAATAATGAATAAAAAAAAAAAAAGTGAAAAATTTGGTAAGTTATGCCAGAGAAGGATGTAATTAAAGAAGAGGTGTTCTCAAGAATTTCTGATAATGACGTTTTTGTTGTTTTTGCTTTCTTCGATGGCTGGTTTTTCTTTAAGATTGGGCCAAATCGAAATAAAAACCGAGGAACCCCCCTCTCCTGCCATCAAAAAAAAAGCGAAAGCAGACAAAGAGAAAAAAAATCAGCGAAAAAATCTTCGCTGTGTTTTTTTTTGATAGATGGTGGTAATGTATAACGATGCTTTCATGTGATACAGGTCACGGTTTATCTTACCTCATATAAAGTACTATTCATAACTTTATCAATCGTGTGTGAGAAACACGGTGTCGAGTTGAGGACAAGAGGTGCTTACTGTAGTTCATGAGTTCATCCTATATAAAAAAGAGCACTTCTATAAAAATATGGGTAAAACAGGGGTTCTCATTAGCAAGGAAACAGTATTTTGTTTTATTTGTCCCTGGATAATAATACTTTATAGCAGTATCAATTTTACATAAAAGAACAAGCTGATGTTTCATTAATCCTTGCCTTGATATCATAAAATAAGAATACGACCTATATTGCTTTTTTCTCAGAGTCTTTCATCTCTTTTTGAGCTCAATATGAGTTCAAAAACATAAATCACATACAAAAAAGAAAAGAGGTGATCTCGTTCAGATTGGAAAACACATGTGTATTTCTTTTATCCCAACTATATACTTAATATATTATGTATAGACATTGTCATTAACCCTCTTCATGAGGATCATTATTATACTAAATATGGTAGAATAAGTAGCATTTTAATATAAAATTTCTTCGAGAACAAAATTTTTTTTGGAAATCCGTTCATTTGTATTACTGGAAAGGGAGAACTGAACAATTTTATGTCTTTGCATTAATACTTCAAGTGTTCTGCTTTGATTTCTTTAGGATTATCTTGTAATTTCTTTGCTCTTCTTTTCTTTTTT
Source organism: Nakaseomyces nivariensis (assembly GCA_017309295.1). Lineage (NCBI taxonomy): Eukaryota > Fungi > Ascomycota > Saccharomycetes > Saccharomycetales > Saccharomycetaceae > Nakaseomyces > Nakaseomyces nivariensis. The sequence goes on along the minus strand of JAEVGP010000004.1, from coordinate 783,188 downwards.
TGGTTTTTTTCTCTGGGTGCAAGCGCAGCCCGCGGGTGATTTACGCTTATGTTACATTTTCTTGGTAGGCCGGTTTCTTTGCCAATTTACTGAATCAAGCAATTGTAAATACGATATACAACCATGTGTATTTGAAATTGATTTGTGCAACAAATTCTGCAGTATCTAATTAAGAGATTTTCATTTAATTATATTCCATAGTCATTTTAGTGGAGATTGGTTTTTTTATCCTAACGAAAAGAAAAGAGAGTTATGAAACATATTCTATTTAATACAACTCAACGGGTCCATTTCCTTGGTGGAATATAAGCTTCAATGAAATATTATTAGAAGACAAAAAAAAAAAGGGGTGGTTCTTGGTATACTTGGCTATTGAAACAAAACTATCTCTGTATTAGCCAAAGGTTGGGACCTGATATTTTTAGTCTAGAGTGATGTAAATCATTTTATAACTCGATAAACCGCCGTACTGTATAAACTACATCTATTAATACATGAAACAAATGAAACAACCCAAATTAAAATATATACAAATTGTTATATAGATTGGCTCGCCCTCTTCTTATTTGTCTAATATTTTTTTCAGGTTTTGGTTAGTGCCGCTTTCATCAAGGTTAGTGAGTAAACGAACAAAAGTCTACTGACATCATCAAAGCATCCAATAAGTCATAAATCTCTGCACTAAAATAATCTGGGGGAAACAATATTGAAGGGCAGCCATGCTATTGGTTATCGTTTATCTGAATTGGATTCAATGACCTATACGATGCAGGAATTCATATATAAAGTCAAAGGTTGATTGGAATTTGCTATTCCCTTATTCAATACATTTTTTCTCATAATTGTTTATTTCATTCAAAAAACCACATCGATCAATTAAATCCAAAAGCAATCATGATCAGTACAAAAGTTTTACTTGGTTTGAGTTTGTTAGGCTCAGCACTAGCTGATCCACCAGATACCTGGGTGTTCGCAACAAACGAACAACATTATGTTTATGATGGTAATGTTGTTGGCGGTAACACCCAAGACACCGAACATTGGGATATGCACTTGCTATCTGGCGTTGAGTCTGTTCAAGTTAGTGGTGATGTTACCTTAAATCAAGGTTATTTCTCCTTTACTGCTGACCAACCAAACCAGGGTTTGGTCGTTGGTTACCATGGTGGGTCTATTACTGTTGACCAAAACATGGCTGTTGATAACCGTAAGTCTCCAAGTTCATTAGAAGTTACTATTGAAGGTTCCAGTTTTTCCTCTAACAAGGGTGCTTTTGCTATGTATGCTCAAGCTGGTCAAAGAAGTTCTTGTTGGGTCGATTTCACTAGAATCTTCCAGTCCTTCGATAACCAATTCTACAACATGGAAACCGTCACTTTCTCACCAAATACCAACGTCAACTCCATCAAATTGATCTCTTCAAATTCTAACGTTTACATTGGAAATATTTATGTTCAATTGGACTACTGGCAAGCTGACTGGGTCCCAACAACCGTTAATGGTACTGTCTGGTTTGATGGTGGTATCTGGACTGGTAGAACTGATTCTGCTTACTTCAGATCCCAAGACCCAGGTGCCGGTAAAAATGCTTTCATTATCAACGATGAAGCATTTGTCGTTGCCAGAAGCATTCAATTATTCGAATTTGATACCACTCCAAACAGTTACATTGCATTTAAGACTCCAATCATTTCTGCCAGCTACCAACCACGCTCCACCATCAGTAATAACATCGTTGGTGACTTGAATGTCAAGACGGCCAACAAGGAAATCAATTTCCCAATCTTCTCATACCAAAACGAGAAATATTCTACTGAGAATTTTGTCTCTGGTTCTATGGTCCTAAACAGAAACGGAACAGATACTACTGTTTACACACTTCAATTCCAAAAGAACCCAGTCACTCCTACCGTTTCAAGTTCCCTACCACAACCTTCTTCTAGTAAACATTGTTACTGGACATGTGTTTAAATATGCCAAAGAGTTTGCTATCATTGGAATGTCTTAGTTAATGGCACCATTATAACTTACAATACTTATTCACACTTATGCCCTTCACTAAATATTAGTTAACAGTAAAGTTTCTTAATCGTTCATACTGATTTATAGTTCATTTAAATATGTTATATCTTACAATTCAAAATTTAACAAATCACTTAACCTTCACTTCTATATCAAAGAAAACCACAGAAAAAATTATGGAGTATCTAAGAGGCTATTGTAAAGAGCTTGTCCACAATAAACCTTTCAGAAGCATCTGTTTGTTGCCGGTTACTTCAAAATCAAAATTTTTATCAACTAACTTGGTGCGCCAGTGAATTAGCAGCCAACTTCAATACATCACTTACTCATTGAAACTCAAAGGACATCTGAAAAGTGTTTGAAGTAAAATTTTCAACTACTTCTGAAAGTATATAGTACGTTGAAACTGGGAGACATATGATACAAAAACGAAAACACAACGTTTATGCTCTATTAAAAACTATAGTTATATTTACAGTTATTGGCAGATAGTGAGCAGCCAAAAAATCATCCTAACTCCCAAACCTACTTCCTTGCAAAAATAAAAAATGAGCTCCATGCTACCCTAACTTCCTGAGATGGACCGGAAATGTCGGTATTTTCAAGAACGTACCTCATTGCCTCATCTACTATATCTGGTTTATCACCATTTTCCACTTTCCAGTTATGATAGCCACTCCAAGTCCTAATGTAATCCATAAGTCCCTGTAATGGCATTGTGGCAATGATAGGTAATGGCTCCGATTCATATTGGAAATGAGAAGAGCGAATTGTTTCTGGTGTTATTGTGTGTCGTTTGATATCATGGAAAAGGTTTTCGCTAATAATAACATCTTTGTACTTATCCTTCAATATGGTTTTGCCTGGCTGCTCCCAATAATCTCCCATCTTTGTAGGGCCATAAGTTAAATCTTGAAAGTACCCATCTAGCTCTGGATAATCCACAAGTACAGCGTCAATATAACCCCAAATGGCCAATGTTCCACCAGTTGAAAGGTTATCATGAGCAACTTTCTGAAATTTTTCGATATCAAACCAATGCACTGCTTCAACACAGGTAATCATATCACATTTATCAGAACCAAGAAAGGAAAAGTCATCGTAACTAGCCTGCTCGAATTTAACATTGTCATATGAATACTGAACTAGCTTCTCATTGGCCTTTTTTATCATAGGCTTCGACATGTCACATCCAATGTATTTTTCAAATTTGGGTAAATAGTCATGTAATTGGAAAGTGGCTGTACCAGGACCACAACCTATGTCAACCAAACATTTCCATGGGCCTTCATGGTATTGTGCAAGGGCATCATAAAACTGACGGGGGTAAGTAGGACGGGACCTCGAGTACCTGTCAGAATCAAAATTAGATGCAGAAAACGTGGACATATTTGTTTTTTTTTGGCAGTTATATGCTTCTTTTTTTGTCTCCTTTGTTCTCCACAAATGGCAAAATATGTCCTGTGATAACAATTTCTTTGTCGCCTTGCCCCCCCCCCCTTCATTTACTCTTGAGTCATCGAACTTGCTTCTATACGAAACATCTATTCATGTGACCACACAAGATCATAATATATCATTAGTCAAATTGAATATTCACTTTAATTCTTTATGAAACATCAATTCTTCTAATGACTAATAAAAATCCATGATGGACAATACCAAGTTTTTGGAATATTTTTCAGTTTAGTTCTCTATTATATGAGAATCTCAGCTACCAGCTCTATAATAAGAAAACCTAGCACAAAATATTACAAATATTATAACAATAAAAAATGATTAGAAAAAGAATTTTGGCAAATATCGAATTTTTAAATTGGTTATTCAAAATGATCTACGTTACAATGCTCGAGAAGATGTGTCTAACAAAATTGTGTCAAAAAATAAGTCCGACCACACAGTTAAAAAGATGAAAAAAAAAAAAAATTTTTTTTTCAAGCAAAATGTTGCATTGTACTTTTCACGTGCTTAATCGAGATTATTTAAACCTTCTTTTAAACAATTATAACACACAACAAAGTTGGTCTGAGGCGTAAATATATCAATTCCTATATTCTACCCTCAATAAAAAAAATGTCATTCGTTTGTAAGACTTGCTCTTTGAAGGATGGTGCGGAAGACGTGATGAAACATTTGTCTACTACAAGACACAAGACTGTTACCGCCGATGACGATGAGATAGCCTGTGAGGAATGTGACGACAGTAACATCCACATGCTGAGGATAATTAGATTTGGAGGTGATGATATGAGACTTTTATGTAACAGTTGTTTCACTAAAGGGTACACTGAAGATGAGAGGCCGAGCACATTTTATTCTCTATCTAATGGTACAATTTTGAAATTTTGGGATAGATACCAGAAAGTTCGGGACTGTTGTTGTGGTTCATGCGGTGATGAGTCCCACTTGAATGTTGCAGCTAGTGGGAAAGTATTATGTGATAAATGTCTGAAGAAAGTTGACTCCAAATTAGCTAACACTTTTGTTTCCGAAAACTCTGGACAATTCCTATATGTGCTTCTAGGTATTAAAGAAACTAATAAGACTCCTTCTAGGAAAGGTAAATTTAAGAGGAAGGTGGGTAGAAGAGGTAAAGGGGGTCGTAGACCATCTAAGAGAAGTTCTAAGAGGTCAGACGGTGACCCAGATGCAGAAAAGAAAATGTCTGTCACAGAGAAGATTAATAAAGTTAGTAACCTTAATAGAATTGCCAATACTACCATCGAGAGCTCTAATGATATTACACTCAGTAATTTCGTTGGTATGAAAGCCCCATCACAGTCTAGTAGTTCATCAAAGCCCTTAACTGACAAAAAGAAGGATTTGGGCAAGGCTAATAAAGATAAAAGGGCTTCAAGCTCTAAATCATTTAACTCCGGCACAGGAAAATCTAATGATAAATCATCAAGGAATTCGAAATCTGCAAATAAGAAAAACTCTGGTTCCGAAGCAAGAAGATCACAAACAGCTAAGGAACAGGTAAAGGAAAGCTCAAGAAACTCTACTCAGGTCAAAACTACCGATAGCAAATCTATTCGTAATGGAAGGAGCAAGGAAGTAAAACCAAGGACCGATATTTCTAAGAGCAACGGTATTTCAAAGGCTAAAAATAGTGGAATTAATAATAAAACCAAGGAATCTAACTCACCTAAGGTCGATAAGTCGAAACCCGGAAACGGTATGAGCAACACTAAAAGGGATGCATCCAAACCTATAGATAGTAATAAAGACGATACCAAAAGTAAGGAAACTAGAACTAATTTTAGAGGTAAAGAGACGATAAAGGACAACAAGAAAGAGACACGAAGCAAAAACTCAACAAATCTAAAAACTAAAGATGTAAAAAGAGAAGATGATAAAAAATCCAATAGCAAAAATGATAAAATAAATAACGATAAATCTAAGAAAAAGACAAAAACCGATGATAGATCTAACAAAAGTAAAAATGTTCAAGAGGATAACAAAAATATTACCAATTCAAAGGAAAAATCTGGCCATGAACTTACATTAGAAGAAGGTGTTGTCCACAATGAATATCAGAAGTATAAACCCAAATTAACATTTCAGGATTTGAATAATTATTGCCAGGAATTTTCAAATGCCATTTTTATGGAGCAAAAATTAGAAAATGATTTCATAAATAATTTCAAAGTTAGCTGGCCTGTTAACCCAAGTGAAAATGTCTTTGCTATCATTATAAATACAAAAAATAATGAGGAAATCGAAAAAATCATGACCCCGCTTGATATAAAACTAAAAAAGGTTCCATTTCCAAAAAACTCTCCATTAATATTTTGCAAGAATGACGAAAGTGCAAAATGGTATACATTCATTAAGGATTCTGCCATGAAGGGGAATCAAATTACACTTCTTGTTGAGTTATTTGGCTGGAACTCTTTGTCGTTACCAATAGGTAAGTCATCAGACGATTTTAAATTTTTACCGGTTTCGGCATCTGCCAGAAGAGTCTTATTTGCAATGACTCGTATCAATAACCCAACTTTTATTGATATGTTATTGGGTAAGAAGCCAATCAAGCAACTGAAATTTAACAATAGAATTAATTTCACTACTGAACAATTCAATGATTCGCAAAGAAAGGCCATTCAAAATGTGCTGAACAATAAAGTTACCATTTTACAAGGTCCACCCGGTACAGGTAAAACTGCTACTATTGAAGAAATCATCTTACAAATGAGAGAACATTTCAACTCTTTCCCAATTCTGTGTGTTGCTGCATCAAATATTGCCATTGACAACATTGCCGAGAAGTTCATAGAAAAAAGACCAGATATCAAGATTCTGAGAATTGTATCGAAATCTAAAGAAAAGGAGTACAACATGGACCATCCATTGGGTAAGATTTGTTTGCATAACATTGTATATGGGAACTTGTCCCAAGAATCTCGTAACGTTATGATGAACCTCTCAATGGGTAAGACCAGTGCCTTCAGTAAAAATGCATTAAAAAGGTATTTCCAAGAGAAGGAGAGTATTGTCAATAGATACATCAACCAATACACAATTATATTTTCAACCAATGTTGCTGCAGGTTCGAATGAATTGAAGGTGATAAAGGAGATTCCAGTTGTGATCATGGATGAATCAACGCAATCTTCAGAAGTATCGACATTGATTCCATTATCATTACCAGGGATTAAGACATTTGTATTTGTTGGTGATGATAAGCAATTGAGTAGTTTCAGTGATATACCACAATTAAGTTTATCGTTGTTCGAACGTATTCTGATGAACGGTACTTATAAGAATCCTGATATGTTGAATACACAGTATAGAATGCATCCAATGATCAGTGAATTCCCAAGGAACACTTTCTACAACAAGGAACTTCTTGATGGTGTTTCTCCCGAGCAGAAACAACTGTCCAACATCAAACATCCATTATATTTTTACGACTACAAACCTGATGCCTCTAATCGTGAGCAACTACACCGTGTAAGACGCCGTGATGTGGTCACCGTGAGTTACTTCAACGAACATGAGTGTGACATGATCATGGATATAATCCGCATGCTCAAGTTTGAACGTGGCATTGAGCTAGAAGACATCGGTGTCATCACGCCGTATGCGGGACAAAGAGAACAACTAAGTACCCGAATCCAACGTGACCCGTTGATCAACCCTCACAAGCTGGAGATTGAGAAACAGAGCGAAGAGAAGGATCTGTTCAGTGTCAATGAACAGAGTATGGGAAGCAACAACACCATCTGCATCATCAATGGTCTCCAGGTCTCCACCATTGATGCGTTCCAAGGCCACGAGAAAAACGTAATCATCTTCTCGTGTGTCCGTAACAACACCAAGAACACCATCGGTTTCCTGAACGACAAGAGAAGACTAAACGTCGCATTGACCAGAGCCAAGAACTCCTTGGTGATTGTAGGATGTTCAGAGTTTTTACAGTCAACAACTACATCTCCATTATGGACTGACTACATCACTTATTTGAAATCCAAGCACCTGATCCATCCTACTCTACGAGAATATTAAGATTCTGTTTGGGTAACCGCGCTCTCGCCCCAGTTCCTTTTTTTTTTTAAAGTTATCTCCTTCAAAAATGACTCTCTCTCTCTCTGAGCCCTTCTACAGAAAAAGAAAAATTGAATCATTTCTACGTATTTTCTTTTGTACAGAGTAAAAATCCATACACCCCCGGATTCGTGTATAGAACAAGGTATATTTTTTCTTCTTTAATAAAAAGAACAGGAACCCAAAGACCGTGACCCGATCTACCCAATTTGAAGAAAAAAAAACAAAAACTAAAAATTGCAGGCGCGGGCGAGGTGGTCCCTCTTTTTGTTGTAAATGAAAATATTTTGGGTTTTTTAACTGATTTTTTCACGTGATACTCCGGGTAACAAAACGCGTTCTCATTGAAAGAAAAAAAAAAAATCAGCCATGACACGGTAAATAAGGAGGGGGGAAGGAAAGCGGATCACAAGATTTTTTTTTTTTTGGGTATATTTTGCCACACACAGAAAAGTGTGTAGGAGTGGGGGAAAGAAGATAAAGAAAGACAGAAAGAAATAGGAACGCGCAGGTGCGCGAGGCAGAGAGGAAGGGGAGGGGCGTTGAAATTTTTTTTTTTTTTTTTTTATTTTTTTTTTAAAGAGGGGGGGGGGCCTCATAGTATTTAAAGAGAAGAGGACAAGAAAAGACCAAAGGTAAAGAAAAAAAAAAAAAGAAGAAAACGATTTAGGATATTTCTTGACTTAACCGCGGTAAAAATTATAATCAAGATAAGAAAGAAACAAAATGACTAGTCGTGAAGATTCTGTATATTTGGCCAAGTTGGCTGAGCAAGCTGAGAGATATGAGGAGATGGTGGAGTCTATGAAGCAAGTTGCTTCTTCTGGTCAAGAACTGAGTGTCGAGGAGAGAAACCTTTTGTCTGTTGCTTATAAGAATGTTATTGGTGCGCGTCGTGCCTCCTGGAGAATTATATCTTCCATTGAGCAGAAAGAGGAGAGTAAGGAGAAGTCTGAACACCAAGTTGAGTTGATCAGGACGTATAGGGGCAAGATCGAGACCGAGTTGACCAAGATCTCTGACGATATACTGTCTGTTTTGGACTCGCATTTGATTTCTTCCGCCACCTCTGGTGAGTCTAAGGTTTTCTACTACAAGATGAAGGGTGATTACCACCGTTATTTGGCCGAGTTCTCCAGCGGTGAAGTCAGAGACAAGGCCACCGATGCCTCTCTAGAAGCCTACAAGACCGCCAGTGAGATCGCCACCACTGAGTTGCCACCAACACACCCAATTAGACTAGGTCTAGCCTTGAACTTCTCTGTCTTCTACTACGAGATCCAAAACTCCCCAGATAAGGCTTGCCATTTGGCCAAGCAGGCATTCGACGATGCAATTGCCGAACTAGATACCTTGTCTGAGGAATCTTACAAGGACAGTACTTTGATCATGCAATTGTTGAGAGATAACTTGACCCTATGGACTTCTGACATGTCTGAAGCTCAAGATGAACAACAAGAAGAACAAAAATAAAATGTAAGAAAGAAAGAAAAGTAAATTAAAACTTCATTTTATTCTAAAAAAAAATAGCAAAATAATTCTTTTGTCTTCTTTTTTTTTTTTTTTTTATTTTCATTTTTTTTGTTTACTTGTTATTATATTATTAATACGTACTTCCACGAATAAAAAAAAAACAACCCCTCCACAATTTAATGTCAAAAAAACTTCCCAGAGAAAGAAAATGAATACCAGATCAGGCAGCTAATTACTGAATAATGATAATAATATTACTCACTATTATTTCTTGATTCTTTATTTTCAAAACTTTTTCTTTTCGAGAGAAAAAAAAAAATAAAATTATCTTGCAAATATTAAAATTGTTCATTCCTAAGAAAATAAATACAAAATATCCATTTTATCTTTTTTGGGAATTATATAATTATACTATTACAATCCATCTTTATATCAATTTATTACTATCAAATATTATTATACCTTGATTTTTTTCTTCTTCTTTCATGACATAAACACTCTTACCAACAAGTATATAAATGTGGTGATATATTAGCATATTGTCAAATATAAAAACCGCTGACAAGCAATTACATATCTGAGTTGTAACAAATGAATAAGTTGAACACATGTGACCATATACGTACAACAGTACAAGGTTGGCTGTCGATTTTTTTTTTTTTTTGGTTTTGGCGAAAGGGGAAGAAAGACGACTAAACAACTCTCTCATCCCCTCATTTAAGAAGGATGTGATTTAGGAAGCTCGATTGACCAATTCAATTTTACATTGAAATAGAACAGAAATTAGAAACAAAACATGTTGACTAAGGTAATTGGGAGACCAATTGTCTCCAGAAGTGCGGTGACTGTGAGTCGTGGTTTTGCCAGTGCTGCAAAGGGTAAACAAGAGAATGCTGTCAAGGATGAGAGTGAATCCGTTGAGATCTCCCTGCCAAACACTTCTTTTGAAGGGTATATGCTGGAACCACCAAGTTTGAATTACTCTACTACCAAGGGCACTTTGTTGCAGATGTTTAAGGACATGGTTATCATCAGAAGAATGGAGATGGCCTGTGATGCGTTGTACAAGGCCAAGAAAATTAGAGGCTTCTGTCACTTGTCTGTTGGTCAGGAGGCTATTGCTGTTGGTGTGGAGAACGCTATCACCAAACGTGACTCTGTCATTACTTCGTATAGATGTCATGGTTTCACCTACATGAGAGGTGCCTCTGTCCAAGCTGTGCTTGCGGAACTTATGGGTAAGAGATCCGGTGTCTCCTTCGGTAAGGGTGGTTCTATGCACCTGTTTGCCCCAAGTTTCTACGGTGGTAATGGTATCGTTGGTGCCCAAGTTCCATTGGGTGCTGGTCTAGCCTTCGCTCACCAGTACAAGAACGAGGATGCCTGTTCCTTTACTCTATACGGTGACGGTGCTTCTAACCAAGGTCAAGTATTTGAATCCTTCAACATGGCTAAGTTGTGGAACTTGCCTGTGGTCTTCTGCTGTGAAAACAACAAGTACGGTATGGGTACCGCTGCTGCTAGATCTTCTGCTATGACAGAGTACTTCAAGCGTGGTCAATACATCCCAGGTTTGAAGGTCAACGGTATGGATATCCTAGCTGTTTACCAAGCTTCCAAGTTTGCTAAGGACTGGTGTCTATCTGGTAAGGGCCCATTGGTTTTGGAGTACGAAACTTACAGATACGGTGGTCACTCCATGTCTGATCCAGGTACCACTTACAGAACCAGAGACGAAATCCAACACATGAGATCCAAGAACGATCCAATTGCCGGTCTAAAGATGCATTTGCTAGAACTTGGCATTGCTACCGAAGATGAAATCAAGGCTTACGACAAGTCTGCAAGAAAGTACGTCGATGAGCAAGTCGAAATGGCCGACAAAGCTGCCCCACCAGAGGCCAAGTTGTCTATCCTGTTTGAGGATGTCTACGTCAAGGGTACGGAAACTCCAATCTTGAGAGGTAGAATTCCAGAGGACACCTGGGACTTCACCAAGAATGATTTCTTGGTTAGAAACTAAGCTTTCTTGTCAATAAAATAAGCAAAGGCACTAATAATTAAGAAAAAAACGAAAAAAAGTTTCATATTCTAAATTTATCTTTCATATCATTTTCTCTTCTTTCTCCAACTTCTATTATTATAATCCTTACTACTAAAGGTGTCATTTCTCATTTGAAATTTTTACTATCTCCGATTAGTATTGATACGTTTCTTATATTCCTAAATACTTTTAAATAAATATAAAATAACACAATAACATATATCCTGTATTGATGAATATACCTTTTCCAGCAAATATGCAAGGAAGTATGCAGTTTTAGATATTATATATGCCATTAAATTATTATATACTTAAACGAAAACTACGTGACACTGTACAAAATGATGTTTGAGATTCCCCCATGAGCGGTTAACGCTACGCCAAGCGCAGAAAAATGGAAGAGATTAGATCTAAGGAAGATGTTTCATTAAGCAAAGGTATTTTTTATTTCTGATAACAACCTGAAATATAAGTATCAAGAACCAATATTAAACAAGCACAGATAAATGTCAACTACCACTACAATTGAGGATCAAACTATCACAATTATTGGGATTGATGAGTTGCAAAACTCGGGGATAAATGCCTCTGATATTCAAAAGTTGAAAAGTGCTGGAATATTCACAGTTAATACGGTGCTATCAACAACCAGGAGAAACTTAGTTAAAATTAAGGGTCTTTGTGAGGTGAAAGTGGAAAAAATCAAAGAAGCTGCTAACAAGTTGATAAGAGTTGGTTTTATTCCTGCAACAACGCAGCTAGATATACGTCAAAAGGTTATGGCATTATCTACTGGGTCAAAACAGCTAGATAGTATCTTGGGAGGTGGTATTATGACAATGAGTATTACTGAGGTTTTTGGTGAGTTTAGATGTGGTAAAACCCAAATGGCTCATACATTATGTGTTACAGCGCAGCTACCAAAAAGTATGGGTGGTGGAGAAGGTAAAGTTGCATATATTGATACGGAAGGAACTTTCAGACCAGAAAGGATAAGGCAAATAGCTGAAAAATATGATCTGGATCCGGATACTTGTTTACAGAACGTGTCTTATGCTAGGGCATTAAATAGTGAACACCAAATGGAACTGGTTGAGCAATTGGGAGAGGAACTAAGCTCGAGCACTTATGTTCTGATTATTGTCGACTCTATCATGGCAAATTTTAGAGTGGATTATTGTGGTAGAGGCGAGTTAAATGAACGACAGCAGAAATTGAATCAACATCTTTTCAAATTGAATAGATTAGCCGAGGAATTCAATGTTGCTATTTTTATGACAAACCAAGTTCAATCTGATCCTGGTGCCTCCGCACTATTTGCAGCTGCTGATGGAAGAAAACCTGTTGGTGGCCATGTCCTGGCACATGCATCAGCAACAAGAATTTTGTTAAGGAAAGGTAGAGGAGACGAAAGAGTCGCAAAATTACAAGATTCACCCGATATGCCTGAACGCGAATGTGTTTATGTTATTGGTGAAAATGGTATTACTGATTCAACTGAATAAAGTTATGAAATATAATAATTTCCCTTTATTATGTTCAATGACTTGAAACAGCCTTACTTCGCTTCTTTCTTTGAGTTATTTTGTATTGTTTAATATAAAGTATATATTTATCACACTTTTTGGTTTGATTCGACTATTATTATTACTACTATTATTTAAAGGTTCAGGTCAGAAAATTTATCATGCAAAATTATGCCCAGGAAAATAGTGCACGTAGTGATGACAATCGGCTTCTTTGACTTGCATTATTACTTTGAGATAGATTTTCATGATCAGATAGTTTTGAATCTGATATACTATTGCTAGAGCATAAAGAGCAAGCTTCGATATCATTCCATGTGTGTGGGTACTTTCTTGAGAAATATGACCATGGTGAGTTCAAGTATTCATTCCTAAGAATATCCAGCCGAAAGAAACCGATTCGATCAATCCCAAAGGCGTGGTATAAAATATAGTCATACCATTTTAGAAAATGGTTCTTCTTTTCTACATATTCTAGTTCAGATTCGAAGGGACCAATTTCATCATTTAATTCTTTTTGGAACACTATATTGGCTACATCGGACAATCCTAATTCGGCAACTCTGTTTTCGTATTCGTATTTCTTATAGAATGGTGGTATATCAATTTCTAACGTGGTTGTACTTGACTCCAAGAAAATGGGCTCGTTTTCTACCATTATAACATTTCTATTTTTTGTTGAGCTTTGATTTAGAGTTTTTGAGATTGATGGAGACGGTGCTAGAAATTTATTATTATATTGTTCATCTACTCCAGAATACTCGTCATCAAAATTATCTAAGTTCTGTAAAGGATTGATATCGCTTTTTATGTTCCTTTTGAAGGCGGCTAGCTTTCTATTTTCCTCCTTTGGCTTGTTTTGATCAATGTCTTGCAACGTTGTCATCCTTAATTTGTTAGTATTCATTTTACCTTTATTATTCCAACTAACATGAATTTCATTTGAGTTTTCCGGCCTATATTTTACATTTTCGTCCACCATCCTTATTAGCATCAAGTATTTTCTTTCCTTTTTATAATTAAGAGGTAAGTAATTGATAAAAATACTGCTGATTTTTGAATACTGACTTGAATAGCCCCATTATAATAACCTATAATGTTGTTAAACAAATTTAAATATTATTTTACTGTCCTTTATGAAAATTGATTTTGTGTTCTGTTATTGCTGTGAGTAAAAACAAAAATAAATAAAATAGAAAATGACACAAGTTAATACCAAAAAGAATAAAAAAGTTTACTATTAAAATCTATATAATATTACAACTATTTTAGAAAATACTTTAATTCAAGTATCCTAAAATAATGGATGATCATCCAATACTAAAATATCAGATATGAGTTTAAACAAAAAAAAATAAAAATAAAAAATTAATCAAAGAATGCTTAGTAGCTTTTCTGGAGGGATACCACTACCGGCCATGTTGTCTGTCTGACTAGAGGTGATAACTCTAGCTTCACTAGAAGATCTGGGTTTCATCGATATGGCAATAATGGCTCCAAACAAGCCTAAAATTATGACTGTGGCTAGTGAAAGAGCCAAAGAAATGAGAACAATAAAACCTCTTTCAATTCTATAGTGTCTCTCCCTGTGCTTCTCGTGTCCTGAAATATCCGTTGGTGTCGCTGTCGATGTGGATGTGTGAGTGGTAGAAGACATGGCAAATACTGATTGAGGAAGCGTCATGTTTGTATTAGAAAACTTGGAATTATCACTGTTTGAAAATAATGATGGATTTCCAGTCTTTGAAACAGAATTAACATAAAAGTAAGGGTACCATGTCTCAAAATCATATAATAGACCTGTCAATCTACCATACCTGGTCGTATTAAATTGACCGCTAAATAGAAGAATATCGTCATTTGTTGAGTTTGTAGTAAAGGCTTCAATATCCCGTATTTCAAAAGATGAACTGATATCGGTGACAGGCAATGTAACCCACTTAGAGTTGTTGTAGAACATACTAATTTCGTTGTTCCACGCCACAATACTGCTTCTATTGGTAATTAGAAATCTCTCTAAATGTGTAGAATTATTAGCTAACAAAGAAATGACTTTCTGTGTTGACATGTCCAATTCCAATATGTTAATATGATTAGTTGAATTCACAGTGATGTTACCTGCTAAGATGATACTAGTATCATTAAATACAGCCATATCAGTGATAGCACCTGAGATCGAATTATTTTGAAATGGTGCCCAATTGCTACTTGTATAGTTGAAAAGACATAAACCCACGCAATTGCTATCTTGTAATGAAAAGTTCCCACCGACTAGCAGACTTGAATTTGTTTCAAAATTTAAAACAGAATTGATAGTTTGACTATCTCCAATTTTCACGTTTGCAACCTGTTCGAATCCATCTAATTTGAATAATTTTAAATCTAGACCCGATCCATTAACCGCAGTTGCTACTAGGATTTTTTGGTTATTGTTATAAATCAATGGTGTAATCAATGATGGAGATGACCAAGGTAAAGCCTGGCCATCAGATAGTTCAAGAGAATATCGAGAGTTGGCTTGGGAGCCATAAACAGATAGGGAGTCATTTAAGTATAACCCGGCATAGAGGCTGCTTGAGTTGGAAATATCAAATGTGTTGATTGTAGAATTTCCAAAAACATTTAAGGAAGTATTACTAAACTCTGTAGTGTTCCTCAAAACCTGACCAAACAACAGTAAATCTTCATTCAGATTCTTACCAGCACTGCTTATTCTAATTATTTCAGTATCATTATTTTGGTAATGGTCATCATTCAGTTCATAAAAAACTTGATCATTATTTATGATCAATAACTCTTCAGACAATGTCACATTCAAAATGTTTTTAATATCCGATATATTATTGAATGATGGTATTGAAACATTGTCTGTGATAATTAGTGAGCCATATGAGTTCCCAGAATAATGTAAGTCTCCATAAATAATTATTCCTTTCAAAGCTGTAAATAAATTAGAAATTTTGCCCGTAATCGAATATTCACTCTTTTCGATGAATTCAGAGTCAGTATAAACTCCAGATAACAAACCATTTGATCCAGCAAGATAAATAGTATTATTCAATTCAGCAGCAAATATTGAATTTCCGGTACCAAATTTCCTATAGCCTAAAGTAGCTAGTGAAGAATTATCTATCTTGAAGCTTGATTGCCCCTGATAATACTCAGTAGCATTGGATGGTGAATATTCGAAAATACCATTCAGAGTTGTGTTATCACCAATTGACAACTGCTCATTAATATAACCATCATCAATTGAAGTACGAATAACCTCAACTGTCCCTGCAACAAATGACATTGTAGTAGTGGTAGTTTGCAGTCCTGAATAGTAATTAACAGTAACAACAACAGAATCCATTAACTGTCCCGAAAAAATTTGGTCATACTTTAGCTCGTTGTTATTTTGGTACACGAGGATAGAACTCAATATATCATTGCTTTTGTTACCACTTACCGTCACATTGACAATACCCCGTGAACTACATGTGTTATCTTTCAAACAACCTGGTGTGACTAAATTGATGGTGTAGTTACCAGGTACCACAACATCTACTAAGTACGATACTTCGGGTTTGGCATCTTGGTTAGGAATATACGTCGACATCAAGTAACTGTTATCATTTTGTACTGTAAAGAAATTACCACTCAAGAGAGATGAATATGAGTTACCACCCATATATGATTGGCAATTTGGTTGATTGAAAGAGTTGTTCGGGAAAATAGGAAATGATTCCTGATATAATTGGAAACCAGATAGACCAACATTACTTTGGTATGAATTGCCAGCCACAAACTGTAGTGATGATGTTGGTACTTGGTTAACAAATGCAAATTCTTGATACTCAGAGGTCCATTTTAAGTTTGTGCTATTGCCATTGATAAAACGAATAAAATCTCTTTCTGATGTCGCATTATCACTAGCCCTTTGTAAAGCCATTCTTGTATAAAGCGGGCAATATTCGGTACATGATTTAAGTTCGTGAGTCATAGGATCTAAGTATGTTAGGTTCATAATACCACCGCTTGGCATCGAGAGAAGCCTGAATAATGATATTTCGTTATCAGTATTAGGTGAATTGTAAATCCTGATTTTTGACAGAGTTAGAATATTTGGAAAGTTACAGGTTAACTTACCTGTAGGTCCGGAGTTTAGCCATGCTTCCTTGCTAGGATCGGGACAAATAAACTGACTCGTATCAAGAGTACCATCGGCGTCCCATGTTGCTTCTCTAAGCGAAATTTGTGTACCCACCTCAATATTTTCAATATTCTCTGAATAATTCCTTGAATTATTATTGTTG
Organism: Nakaseomyces nivariensis; assembly: GCA_017309295.1. Lineage (NCBI taxonomy): Eukaryota > Fungi > Ascomycota > Saccharomycetes > Saccharomycetales > Saccharomycetaceae > Nakaseomyces > Nakaseomyces nivariensis. The sequence goes on along the minus strand of JAEVGP010000004.1, from coordinate 766,275 downwards.
ATTAGGTATGTAGAATTATCAAATGTTGAAAAATTACCGGTGAACAGAATATTTTCATTGTTTAACTTCAGTATTGAGTTAATAACAGAATCATTACCAAACCCTAGGAAAGGTAATAGTGTTGTGGAATTGTTAGATGAATCCCATATCACTGCGCTATGGCCCAAATCAGAGTTGACTTCAACTTCAAACTCACCACCAAAATACACGAGGTCTCCGTCAACCAATACTCCATTAACATCTCCAAGCTCTGTATTGAAAATACTTTTCACAGATAAGTCAGAAATGTTGTACAGTAATTGTTGTCGCAGATTCAAATTTAAGAATGTACCATCACCACTTAATATAAAAGAATCCCTCTTAAATGGCGTTATATGCGTGATATTTGTAGAGTTGTCGACATCTGCCAATTTCAAATATGTGTCATTTGAGTAGTATATCAGCCTGTTTGTAGATATGTCAACATTTGGCTCAGTAAAATTCTGCTGACCATTTGTTTTGTAGAAATCAAATGATGTTATAGAACCCAATAATTGAAATAGTGGCCCTGTTCCTCCGGGTGGTTCTATTGACGGTATATTAATATCTGTCGCGTTTAAAAGCTTTCGAAGATTTTCTAATTGACTTGCTATAGCTATATTGAAAGCTATCATCCATAATAAAATCGTTCTCATCCTTGATATATTTATGTTTATGTTTATTAGTATTATTTTTTTTTTGTATCCTGTTGAGTTTAACTTTCACCAAAAGTATAACAAAAAGCAAAAGTATTTATAATTAGTAAGATCCCTTTTTTTTCTATTATCACAAAAAGACAAACGTTAAATTATGAGTAGGTACTTTTTATTTGAAATTTCTTTTTTTCTTCTTTTCTTCTTTTTGCTTTTTATCTTTATGAATTAATTCTTTCTATCTCTTCTTAATTTAATATGTTTTATTTGATTAGGGTCCTTGTCTTTCAAATGAAACTTTTAATTGGATCATGAATAAGAAATCTCATCACAATTCCCCCTCCTCTCTCTAGCTGCTTCAATTATTTATTTTATTTTATTTTTTTATTTTTTTTTCGTGTGTATGCTTGGTTCCGGTCCACTGGAGAGCTTCGAGAACAAAATTTGTTACATCATCCGAAATAGGAAATGCAAAAACAAAGAAAAAAAAAAAAGAAAAAAAATTACAGCGTATGATGTGATATTCACCTGACTGAATCAAAGTGGGATCTACGTACTTTTCCGGATTAGGAGAAGTAATGAAAATTGTTTCCGTTAAGTTACTTTTTTTTTTTTTCTTTCTTTTTTTTTTTTAAATTGATTTGCAAGATAATTAATATCGTTTGATAATTTAATTTTTCGATGCAGCCATTCAATTATTTGTGCAGGTGATTATTAGAATAGGGTTTGATTTGATCGGGATAAAATTAAAGGAAAGTGGTTTTATATTAATAACTTTTCTTATTCCTCTTTTATTTTTTTTGAAATGTTTCATTTAATTAGTTCTTTAACCCCGTTTTTAAATCCAATTTTGATAACCAAATCTTTCCTTCGTAGACCAATCAAGGCCATGCTCCAGGTATTCCTCTCTTGTCACTCTTGTGTGCTGGTACGATTCTGTCTGTGCGAATTCTGACATGGCTTTCCATCCAAATAGGGATTTATCAAATGTGGATGTGGGAACTTTTGCTCTGCATATCCAATCTGTAGGCAACTGTCTCTGCAATTCGGATACTAGTCGATTTGCAAATCCTGGTAGATTGAAATTACCTCCTGTGCACACAATATTACTTGCCATAATTGGCTTTAGAACTTCCGGTAGCATATGGATGCTCTCCAATATAGTCTCTATGAGTCCTGGTTTCAATAATTGCGTTAACTCGGGGTGGAAAAAGACTTCTGGGATGGAAAATCTTTCGTCTTTCAAAGTTAATATCTGCGAGTTTTCCGGTAGGGATTGATTTGGCTCTCTTACGTAACCTTGAAAACTGGTCTGAAAATCAGGCAGAACATAGTCTATAGTGTCCCTTTCTTTTCTGTTAAATGCTTTGAAATATGAAACAGGATCAACAAACAGACATTTCTCCTTGATATTATTTACCAAAATGGTTTCATCCATAACATTGTAGTGTCTGAATGATAACGTTTCTTTTAGAAGCCCATTCAAAAAGCGTCCACCTATATCAAGCTTCTTCACTGCTTTGTAGAAAGGAATACCCTTGATAATAGGGATGACCCATGTACAGTTAAATCCAGAATCTATCACTAAGCTAAAATCGTTGTAATCTTTAGACTCGCTTGACGTCACAGTGGTTTTATTCTCTTCCTTTCCAGAGATGATCTCCACACTCTCTTCATCCTTTTGGAATGGCATAAAACATGCTACTGGGGCTTTATAAACAGAATCAAAGTCATACTCTTCGAAAAAAACTTGATCAGAATTCTTACTTAGTTCAGGCAGAGTCATACATGTTTCTGATACAATCAAATGCTTGGAATGGAGGTTCTGCAAATCTATTCCTTTAAATTCATCAGGATTGAACAAACAATAATCCCATATACAACTCTCTAATTCCCATGATGTTAATTGACCTAATTCATGCGGCCTCCTAAACAAGACTGATGATATATCCTTTATATTATCAACTTGGTTGGATAAATGGGTAACCCCATATTTATCTTTTGCGATGGCATTCATTGCAACATAGGGTTCTCGTTCCCCAGCAAATCCAAACTTTATCTTATAAGACCCATTATCAATTACAATCGGTCTATCTTCCATCATAACCATAATTTACTCGGATTCAGTTGATCTCTTTTAAATGATTATATTTCTCTTTGTTTCTCACTAAATTCCTTTCTTCAATGTGTAGCAATAATTAGAAACAAGATTAAGCAAACTTTGTCAGTCAGACCTTAGCTGGGAACTGGGATCTTGCTCTAAGATAATCTATTTTACTCGAGTTCATCAGTTTAATTCAAAAATAGAATGTCGTAATTAGCTTTATTATTATTACTACGACCTTCTATTTTTTTTTGTTAATGCTAGTAACTCTGAACGGTTTTCACGCTCTAAAACATTTTCTACGGTTTTCTGATCTCCTCACGTGCTTTTAAAAAACAAATAAATAAATAAACAATAAAAGTTTAAAAAACATAATTTGGGTTAAATAAAAATCTAATTTAACCCTAAAAAGTCCATTTAAACGCTCCGCTGAAATATATGCTACAGCAATTAGCTGCACAGTATATCAAATTTATTACAGATTCATATATTTTCCTAAAATTATTGTTTTCATTGGCCGATAGTAAGAATTAGGAATAGAAAAAGAAAAAAAACAGTGCAGAGCATAAATCATCAATTTCGTTTTAACGCCATAATAATATCCAAATCATTTAATTAATATCAGGATTTTTCTACAAAGTACTAGTAGATCATGACTGAGCAGCGGGTGAATAAGCGTCAAAAGGTTGCGGAACAAGGAAATGAAGAAAACGTTACGACAACTCCTGGTGGGCCGGCAAGCAAAGTAAATAGTCCCAATAATACTCGGACTCCGCGTAAGTTGTTGGGGTCTACCGATAATAGATTTTTCTCGCAACCTGCTCCTGGATCATCAAATATTCTAATACCGACATTATTACCACCTGATATAGAGAAGCCATCAAGTTCTCGAGGACGAGAATTTAAATCATATTCACAATCTCCACCAAGATCGCCGGGCAGATCACCTACTAGAAGATTGAAACTAATTGAATTGTCACCTGTTAAAAACTCAAGAGTAGAACTGCAAAAACTTTATGACAGCAAGAAATTAGAAATCAAAAAACAAAGATTATTTATACACCAATTAGTATTACAAGATTTCAAGTCTTATGCAGGAAGACAAGTAGTAGGTCCATTTCATACTAGTTTCTCAGCAGTTGTTGGGCCAAATGGTTCCGGTAAGTCTAATGTAATTGATTCCATGTTGTTTGTCTTTGGTTTTAGAGCAAGCAAGATGAGGCAAGATAGGCTATCAGATCTTATTCATAAGTCAGAAATGTTCCCAGATTTAAAATCTTGTAGTGTTGAGGTGCATTTTAAATGGGCCATCGATAAAACTGACGATAATGCTGTTATTGACGAGCAGAAAGGTGACCTTGTTATTACTAGAAAGGCCTTCAAAAATAATGCTTCTAAATATTATATCAATAATAAGGAAAGTAACTATACGGAAGTTACTACTCTTTTGAAGAAAGAAGGGATTGATCTAGATCACAAAAGATTTTTGATTCTTCAAGGTGAGGTAGAAAATATTTCGCAAATGAAGGCAAAAGCAGAAAAAGAGAATGATGATGGTCTATTGGAGTATTTAGAAGATATTATTGGCACTTCAAAGTATAAGGAAGATTTAGAAAAACTCTCTGTTGAAATTGAAGCCCTTAATGACCTCTGCTTGGAGAAGGAAAATCGTTTCAATATCGTTGATAGAGAAAAGGATTCCCTTGAATCTGGGAAAGAATCTGCTTTAGAGTTCTTGTCTAAAGAAAAGGAGTTAGTTTTGGAAAAATCAAAACTATATCAATATCAACTCAGTCAACAAAATGATAAGTTAACTAATACTCTGGGGAAAAAGACTGAACTTTCAGAAAAGTTAAGGGAATTTAATGAACAGTTTGAAAAGACAACTGATGAAATTTCAGGATTATCAGATAATATTAGTAGTCTAAAGAAGGAACTTAATGATGTAAATAACCGTGAAAAACAATTGCAAAACTCTAGAAGAAATTTAGAAAATCAAAAAGTAGGTACAGAAGAATTAATTAATGATTTAAACAAGAAAAGGGATGAGCATGGTTCTAAAGAAAATGACCTAAAAGTGGCTATAACAGATAATACAACAGAAATAGAAAATTTGTCTGAACAGCAAAAGAATCTATCCACAGAATTAGAAGAAATATCTTTTCAGTTTACTGAGGAAAAGAAGAAACTGGAAGATATTAAGTTAAAACTCCGGGAAAAGACAGAGGTATATTCTATAGAAATTGCAAACAATGAGAAAGAGTTGTTACCGTGGAACTCTCAATTGCAACAAAAGAGAAAGGAGATCAAAGTAGTTGAATCGGAAAAATCTATGGTACAAGAAAACAGAAACAAATTAATAAACGAAATTGAATTGCTAACCGAAGAAATAAAAAAGGATGAGGAAGAGTGTAAAACTTCAGAAAGAGAGATTTCATTGTTACAGAAACAAAAGGAAAAAACGGTGAAGGATATTGAATTAGGTGAAAGTGAGTGCAAGAAAGCTCAGGAGTCATTAAATTCTATAAAGCAAAAAGTAGAGACACTGAGACAAAAAGCTCTAGAAATGAGATCATCTCTATCCGTGACAGAAAATAAAAACAAAGTTCTCACTGCTCTTACGAGATTGCAAAAAACTGGTAGATTGAATGGCTTTCATGGTCGCTTGGGTGACTTAGCAGTTATTGAAGAAAAATATGATATTGCCATTTCGACCGCTTGCCCCAGACTTGATGACTTGGTAGTTGAAACTGTAGAAACAGGCCAGAAATGTATTGAATATCTTCGTAAAAATAACCTTGGTTATGCCAGATTTATTTTGCTGGACAAGTTGAGACAATTCAACATGAAAAAAATTAATACACCTGAAAATGTACCTCGTTTATTTGATTTGATTACTGTTAAGGATACCAAATTTTTGAACGCATTTTATAGTGTCTTAAGAGACACTCTTGTTTCCGAAAATATGACCCATGCAAACAGGGTTGCCTATGGAAGGCAGCGTTTTAGAGTTGTTACATTAGATGGTAAACTCATTGATATTTCAGGTACAATGACTGGTGGTGGTAAAACTGTCTCACGTGGGTTAATGAAACTAAGAACCGCAAACAGTTACTCAGACACATTTTATTCTCCTGAGGAAGTTAAATCAGTTGAGAGTGAATTAGTGCAAAAAGATAAGCATTACAAAAATGCCTTAGAGGCATACCATGAGATGGAGGAGGAAGTACGTCGTTTGAAGGATAGAAGCCCTGAAATTGATATCGAAATAACCAAAAAAGAAATGGATATAGATACTATGAATAATGATATCAATTTAAAGAGGAAATCACTTGGTGAAAAAATTGAAAAACAATCTATGTACTCAAAAGGAGATGATGAAATGGCTAAACTGGATTCTAAATTGAAGTCTCTAAGGGATGAGTATAAAATGCTTGAGGGGCAGACTAAAGCAACCAAAGAAAAGATAAAGACTTTGAAGGACAAAATTATGGAGATTGGTGGTGATGAACTTCAAAATCAGAACAGTCTAGTCACTAGCCTGTCTTTGAAGATTGAGGAGAATACAAAATTATTGAAAAAAACAAAATCTCAAAAACTAAAAAAGGAATCTTTGGTAAATAAATTGAAAAGAGAAATTGAGGAAATAACAAAAGAATCAATAGACAGAGCAAAAAGTCTAGAAAGAGCTGAAAATGAATTTCAAACTATATCATCAAACTTAAGTGAAACCTTAAAAGATATACAAGCTATTACCGATAAGAAATCTGAAAAAGAGGAGGAATTGGAAAAGCTTGAGCATCAGAAAAACAATATTGAATCGGAATTAAACTCTAGCAAAGCAGCATCCGTCGATTTAAGTAACAGACTAGAAAAAGTAAGAGGTCTGGAAGAGCATTTGAAGCGAGAGATTGAAAAAGCAAACCAGAAACTTTCTACTCTTGAAATTAGAGACGTGACTCAATTACTGGAGGCTATAGAAGAAAACAGAAAGGAGCCATCGGAAGCACCTAATACAGAGATTGCTGAAGAACATACAATTAATGATATGAGCGTAGAAGAAGGGCAGGAATCGGCTATAATAAAAGAAGCCAATGAAGATGGGACTGTAGATGAATTAAAAGGAGGTGTCGAAAAAAGAAATGAAGATGGGACTGTAGATGAATTAAAAGGAGGTGTCGAAAAAAGAAATGAAGAAGATATTGAACATAATGATGAAATGGAAATTGATCAACAAGATTCCTTTATCGCACCTGGTATTCCACGAATACCCTCAGAAATACTAAAAACAGTTGATATTGAACAAGTAGAACTACATATTGGTCAATTGGAAGATTTTGTTAGTAATTCAAATGCAAACATTGATGTTCTCGAGGAATATGCAAGAAGGTTGTTGGAATACAGGAAAAGGAAGTCTGAATTAAATAATGTGGTACAACAACGTGACCTAATAAAGGAAAAACTAGAAAGTATAAAGTCTCAAAGATATAATGAGTTTATGGAAGGCTTCAATATAATCTCGATGACTTTAAAAGAAATGTACCAGATGATTACATTGGGGGGTAATGCAGAATTAGAACTAGTGGATAGTCTAGATCCATTTTCTGAAGGTGTCACTTTTAGTGTTATGCCACCTAAAAAGAGTTGGAGGAATATTAGTAACCTTTCTGGTGGTGAAAAGACTCTGAGTTCTCTTGCTTTAGTTTTTGCTCTTCATAAATATAAACCAACGCCTCTTTACGTGATGGATGAGATTGATGCAGCCTTAGACTTTAGAAATGTTTCCATAGTTGCAAATTATATCAAAGAGAGAACAAAAAATGCACAATTTATTGTTATTTCTTTGAGAAATAATATGTTTGAGTTAGCAAAACAACTTGTTGGTATCTATAAAAGAGAAAACAAAACACAGAGTGCAGCTGTTGTAAATAGAGATTTAGTGGTAGCAGTAGGGACCGAGATCGAATAATGCAAAATAAGAACTTAGTTATTGCTTTAAAAAGAAACTAAATAAAAGGCTAAAAATATTCCGTAATTGTTTTGATATTGAAGTTATGTAAAATTTCCTTTATTTAGACCTACCTAAAGTTTTAGCATATTGCTTTTGTGCTACGTAAACAATTTTTTGTACTGGTGTCACAGCAAATTCATGAGTGTATATTGGCAAATTTTTAGACTTAAGACCAAGCCATTCAACAGGTGGTGTGGCTTCACCTAAATCTCTAATTTGAGGTTTCTCAATATGAGGTTCTTCAACAGCTTTGTATTGCCATTTACTAATGTTTTCCTCTTCTTTGATTCTCTCTTCGACATCTTTCTCGCTAGATCTCGCTGAGCTACTGGTTAAACCTTGTGACTTACGAACTGCAATTGCTTTAATATTCGTATTCCACATAGCTTTCACAAAATTAATAGCACCAAAATTCCATCTAACTGAGACTTTATCGTAGAATTTACAACCGAAGATATATTCTAAAATATCACTTTTTTCTTCCTGCCAGGTAGTCATATTGACATTCATCTTAGGAATCTCGATAATTGTACTACCCTTGATCTTGGATGCATAATCCATATAATCTGCAACAGAAATAGTCACTAATGCATCTTCGTCTAGCTCTTGTTTAGTGGTGCATAAGGAAAAGGTCCCGTCATACACTTCCATGTTCAGTAAAGTCGTCAGTTTGTTTCCAGAATGGGTTTCAGACCGTGCAGACACACTGACAACGTTGATTACAATCAACTCCACATCAAATAATGAAATAGGAGATATTTGTAGCTGCAAAGAACATACACCAATAGATAAATCAGTTCTCAGCAGTTTTAGAGACTGTAATATATGGCGATAGGCCTGTGGGTGATTCGTTTCATCTGTTGTAGAATCGTTCATAGTTTCAATGTAGCCAATTCTGTTATCCTGGCGCATACGCATGATAGTGTTATAGATATCATATAAATTTGCCATGACCAATGCTGTTGAACATAACTTAATTTCTTCGCAGGAAAGCGCAACCTTTAAGAGATCTGGGGCATTTCCCACCATATCTCTCTCACTGTGTAGTTGAAATAATACGTTATTCACCGTACCTATCAAGAACATATGGTAATCGAATGCAGCCTTAATTTCTACCTTATCTGTGTTAACTGATAAAGCCACCAATGGGATTGCATTAGGTTTCTCACCATCAACCCAACTAACTTCAGATACCCAACTTGCACCATCGATATTTACAATACCACTTAAACGGCCTTCGGATGTTACTAATAACTCATCTATAAATGCGTGAAGTATTTGTCTTTTGTTAATATAGTGATCAGTAGCTATCCACGTTTTCTTCAATCTCAAACCTAAAAGACCAAGAGAAGGACCAAGGTCAATATCACCTTTAACATTGGTGAATATAAGGGTAAAACACCATGGTAGTTCTGTTTTTGTTTCTGGAGCAACAGCTTTTTCTTTCTTGATATCTTTTGGGGTTTCGACCTCTTTTGTATTTGCTGTTGTTTTTGGATTTAGGATTTCACTTAGTTGCCACACATCTAAGAAAACATAAAGGTTTTGAAGTTGTTTGACATTGAAAAATAGATCAATATCTGAAATTAAACTGGTCCCATAGGTGTGAATCCTATCTGTGTGAGTGAAAAGCATATGTAAATCAACGTACCCGATACCAAACGAAGTGCTGGTTTCACGGGAGAACAGATGTTTAATAGATGCCTTCATATCTTTTAAAGAGAATAGAAGAGTCAATGGCTCTTCTGAATCCAAATGATTTGTACCTACAGATATAGTTAAAGCTTCAAAACCGACATCGGCTTGAATTTTTGCCTTAGGTTCACAACTTAAACTCAATTGCTGTTTAGCAGATGTTACTGTAATTGCCAAGTCATATTGTCCTAGTAATTTCTCGTAATCAATAGTTTGTACAGGACTAACAGGCTGTTCTTGTGATTTTTTGTTGTTATTAGAAGATCCATAACGAGCAACCACATCTTGAATATCATTAACTAAATCTTTTATTAATGATGCACATGAAGCGTATAGAATATTGTGTGTTGGGTCGATATTTATTAGACAACGAATCCAGTGTGGTTTAGTTTTTTCCTCCTCATGACGGTATATGAGATCAACCGAGATAACAGGACTCTTCACTTCGATAGCTGGAGTAGGACTTAACTTTCCATCTATTAATTTGTAGACACTGTAAGTACCACCGTTGTATTTGAAGCGGCAGTTAACAGCTCTAATAGTATTCAAGAAATTATTTGAATTGCTTGAGCTTCTTGGTTCGGAATGATCACTAACCTTTGGAGTCTCCGTAATTTGCTTCGGTTTGTCCACAATTAATTCTCGCTTCAGTTTTTGGAACATTTTGAAAGAATGTAAAGCAGATTCTATAGTTGACATAAAATCAGATAGATATTTAACATCCAGGGATTCACCTGTAAAATTCACATAAACATCTCTCATGTTTTCTACAATCTTCCACCAATACACAATTTGCATGTTAGGCAGATACCACCTGTTAAATAAATCCTTAACTTCGGTAGTGGGGAAAAATGTTGCCGATGTATTACCTTGCGCAGCTGCAAAATAAGAATCAATAACTGTTAGTTTACCATGGTCATCTTCGTAAGCTGAAAACAGTCTATTATAACCAGCAATCAACCCCTTGGGTGCACCAATTTCATATTCGAACAGCCAACCAATACAGAAGCTGTAAGACAGAAAATGAACAGAACTAATTGAGGACAAAATTGACATATCACTGCTATTAGAATTACTCCTCTTTCTCGGAGTTAATGTACTCCACAATGATTTGGAATGATGATCCATATAATGTTCGCATACTCGAGATATTTGGTTACTTCCCCATAACAATCTAACCAGTGAGTCTGGAGATAAACATATTCTTGAATGAGCACTTTCTATTTGAATCGATTTACTATTATCATTTGTTCTTTGAAGAGTAGATATTTTAACTGAGAAGTCCAGGACCTTAGATAGACCGTCCGGTAAAGAACTTTCCTTAATTAAGAAAAGAATATTTTCTACTGAAACGTGACCTGAGAGATCTAATTCTTCAGTGGTATTATTATCTGATGTATTTGTTAACGATGTGATTAATTTATGGAACTCTAACACAAAGTAAGAAGAAGCCATAGGAACCAAAATACCAAAGTAATCTAGATTCAGATCTACAGTCCAGTTATCCTTGGATTTGACTGTACTGTCAATAGAAGATTCTCTACTGCTATCATCACTTTCGTCGATGAAGAATAGTGGTCTGAGAGTTTTTAGTAGATTGATACTTTCCATTGCAACCCTTTCATCCTTTAGGAAACTAGACGCTATGTTTTTAGGTTCTGAGAACGTCAATTTCACCATATTTGTTGCTATTCCAATATCTACTAATCTAGGCTCAGAAGTAGAAACATTGACTCTTACTTGAAGTTTTTTGATGGATAGTCTCAAATATTGTTCTTTTGTTTGATCAGATGTGAAGAAAAAATCAGTATCACGGACATTAACCAACCAGGAGTTAGAATCGAACTTGTTGTAAAAAAAATCAATTTGTCTAGAATTTTGTTTCAAAGCAAAAGGCGATATCGGCATAATATCCATACTAACGTTGGAAAATAAGCATGATGCAATAACATTACTCTTAGTAGGTTTGAAGGACCGGGATGGTTTCGAAAGACGTTCCTCGAGATTTAATTGTTGCTGCATTTCATCCACTTTGTGTGCTATGTCTTTAACGGCAACTACCAAAACTTCAGTTTGAGTCATGGTTCTAAAATGCATACCCGAAGCTCTTGAATATATTAACATAGTTGGCCTTTGGGCCCAAGTATCTACGGTAAAAGTACCATAGAAATCATTAACTCTTCCTTCTGCTAATATAGAGCTAAAATGTTTCAAGAATATTTCAGTTTTCTTTGCAAAAACCACAATTGAACCAGCTTCGGCAGTTGAGTCTTGTAGATTTTCCCATAACACATTTATTCTTCCATCGGTTACTGTTAATACAAGTTTAGTTTCGTCCATTGCCAATTGTAAATCGCAAGTTCCTACCATTAAGGCAGTGTTGACAATGAATGGAGTTGGTATCTCTTCTTTTGATTTCCTAGTAGCAGTTGTTCTAGTGGAGTCATCTGTTAGAATTGGGACCAGTTCATGGAGCTTCAACAACTTAGTCGAGACCTTACCTTTTATTGATTCCACAGTTCCACTAATGTCATATAATTCTTCTTTAATCGCTCCATCGGATTGCGCAGGTGTGAGATCCACAAGTAACTTAGCCTTTGTTACTACTATACTATGATCCACATCATAATTGGTACTATACACTGTCAGGAAAAAATTGTTCACACTCATCCTAAATAGCTTCCTTAAAATTTTCTTTTTCTGCTCAGGGTTATCGTTCAAGAATAATTTACCATAGATATAAGATCTGGCCACATCTGAAAATTCCCAGTTTCTCCAATTTGAAAATATGGACATGAAAATACTTCTAGCATCTTGAGAGGGATCAAATTTTCTATCTTTCAATGGCTGTCCGACATTCAAATACCAGTCTTCTGGAAGATAAGTTAAAATATGTCTCAAACGAGTAATGATTTTCCAACTTTTGTTTTCCCTAACATGTCCTCGGGAAAGTCGCATGATGAACGCAGGTTTAGTAATAACATATGGATCATGACTAATTTGATAATACTCGGATGCTGCTGTAAGTCTTGAAATTAATTCTTTTTGTGCCTCAATTCTGTTATCCTGAATTCGATTATATGACTTAATCATATCAAGAAAGAAAAATTTCTGACGAATAACATATTTAAATAGCCATTCGATCTGAGAGTCATCTACAGTTATATCAGTACTGTTAACACTAATTGAATTGGCTTGTTTATCCTGAGTTGAGGTCCAAAATTCGAATCCCTCAACCCCAACTGAAATTGCTGGTGGCCTTTCATGTGTGATCTCATGAGCTGGATGCTGACCGACTGTTAAGCGAACTGCTTTGACTTTACTCAGTACCGTCATTTCTATCATATCCTTATCTGAGTTCTGTTCGACAGTTTTTTCAGCTAAAGCAAAGTCAAGTTTATCAAAAAACATAGAGACACTATCTCCTTCTTTTTCACCCCAAAATAGGTTGAAATGAGTAATTTGGACTTTCACATTTGTCATGGTAGTAACACCTTCTTGAATATTACTTAAACGTTTTACAATACCAATTTCAATGCTATCAATAATATGGACAGCATCCTGGTCATAAATGTGGTTAAGTAGTTTTTCAATTGTTATATGAAGAACTGGGTTAATATCAATTATCAATGTTTCAACTTTCACAACGTAATTATCGGACTCAACAGCTTGCCTGGAAGGAGAATTAGAAATAGATACTTCTAATTCATCGCCAATACCTGTAATAGCTCTGAAAGCTTTGATTGCTGTAACCTCTAAGTTTTCTCCATTCTTCTTACCAACCTCATATTTCCCATCGAAAATTCCCATGTAGTCTTCTAACAAATCTTCCATAACAAATTCCATTGTTTCTGCGATAAGCGGTAGAGGTAAAGGAGGAAGCGAATTCGATGGCGCAATCGCCCCATGTAGTTCTTTGTAGATTCGGGAGTTTTGGTAAGATTCTGGTAATAAGAAACTACAACGATGATATGGAGCATCATTCAGTGCAATATAGTCACGTTGGATCTTTCTATGTCTGTTAAAGTCTTGTGTTTGGATAAAATTTGTGAAATTCATATCTACCTTAAATTTGAACAAGCACATATCGTTCTCATCGTTCGAGAATATGTGAAACTCAAGGAATGGAATTTTTATATCCATTCTTTTGGAATATCTTTCATTTTCATAATCAATAACAGTAAACGATAGCCTTTCTATTTTTAAGTCTGCGTGAGCAGTAGTATCCACATCATTTAAACGAACGTCAACCGAATTGACAAATATGGTAAGAGACGTCATGTCATCAATAATTTCAGTTTCATATAATAGAATATTCTCTAAATCTTTATACCCAAAACCTATCTTATAAAACGCACCAAAAAGTCCTTGTAAGAAAAACATATTGGAATCAATTTTAAGGTGTCCCAGGTCCATGTCCCATTGGCAAAAGTAAGTTGGTTCTGTAGGTGGTAAACCATACATTCTATGTCCATGAATATATAAATCTGAGATAGAACCATGTTTTTCAAAGTTTTGCCCATTATTGGTATGAACATATTCGTAAATTTCATCAGCTCTTTTACCAATATATCGCTTCATTGAGACATCACACGTTGTGGCTAAAATATCCATATAGTAATTACAACTACGAAGATCAACAATCAATTCACCAAAATGGAGAATAATACAAGGATCTGCGTTGTAAATTGTTTCTGGTAGAATTAAGGCACCATCCCATACAGAAAAAGTAAACCAAATATCGGTTTCATTAGAAGTTCTCTTAAGGTCAGATCTTTTTAATCCTTGCTTTTTAGTGTTAATGTTTTCGGTGGAAGTGGAGGTTGATGATATTCTCGAGACAGATTCATAGGTACTAATACTTTCTTCTTCTTTTCTATCTTGGGTAAGGATATTTTCTAGGTCATTCGCTTGGATATTACCTGTGTATTCTTCAGATGTAACAAAATGGAAGAATTCCCCGAAATAATTCATTTTTACATTTGTGAGATACCGTATAACAAAACCATACATATGCAATGCTGTTCCTCTACTTGTACATTCAACAGTTAATGTGTCGACATTGTCAATATCCAGCTCTGAATATATTAAGTAGGAACCTGTAATTTTGAAATCATAAGATCTACCAACCTCTTTATTCCTCATGAATTCGTTTAGGGTATTCCAAGGTGGAGTATTCAACATAAGTCTAAACATAGGTGTACTCAGTTCATAATCGATATCAGTGAATCTTGAAGTTATTGTTTTCTTAGGAACTGTAACATTTAATGCTAAATCATCACCGTGAATTGAGAGATAACAATTTTCGTTGAAGTCCAACGGGTTGTTAACAATATTGTGATCGTTAACATTCAGGTAGAAGGAATAGCCTTTCATGTTCCATTTGATATTATAAACAAATGGTCTGAAAAGTTCATAGGGAGTAGGTTCTCCTGATGAAAAATCTGTTAGGGTATCAGCAATTAACGTGACATGTTCTCTAAGCAGAAACAGTTCTAGTTGTGATGAGTTCATTATGATTGTCCAAGTAGCTTCAGCATTCCAGCCGAGTGGATAACCAATATCGCAATTAAATTCAAATATTTTACTTTTTAAAAAAATATCGTGATTAACACTACTCCTGATTTCAGTGTCTTTTAGCTGGATATCGATATTATTTTTGAAGCCGTCAACTGTAGGACAGAGAGCTAGGTCAAATATTGCAGAACTTTCTCGAGAAAAAATAACATCAATCCAGCCAAAAGGTCTATAATCATCATTAGTATCTTTGTAGTTTTTCAGAAATTCAACATCTTTACTACTCTCCCTGGTAGGTATTCTCCAAGTTACGTCATCTGTAGCATTAACAGCAATTCTCACAAATGTAAAAATACGTCTAGAACCAGGTTTCAATTTTTTTATAGGTTTGGCATCTCGAGAAACAACTGGAGATAAAAGTGTTTGGATATGACTAACTTGCCTTTGAGCCCATGGACCATAACATATTGTACCACCAAAAATGTTTATTTCAAAAATGTGTTGTGGTGGTGCACCATTATTACCAACATCCGGACCGTCGGTATGTGACATAGGTGGGTGTGCACCGTGAGGAACCCAACCTTCTACATCGTAATCATGGTTTATGAGTACTCTAGGGCTCTTTAAAATATCAGAGAATTTTGCATATTCATGACTGGAGACATCGAATTCGATAACATCAAAGTCGTCAATATCCCCAAACATTTGACCTCTATACATGGATAAACCCTTCCATTTGTGCATGAATTTATCGTTCTCATTCGTTCTTATTCTCTTTTTATGTCGTGGAAAGTATACAAATCGTAAAACTCGAGTAAATCTGTGCCATAATCTTGATATTTTTTCGTTGTTAAATTTTGATGTTTGTGATGTCTTTGGATCAAAATTTATGTTTGACTTCATTTGTACATGAAAGTTCTTAAAGGCGAATTGGAATTTCAATCTGTAAAGATCAAGTTTTGAAGGTGCCTCGGCAACGTCCATCAATGCATCTGAACTATCAAAACCAATTAGCATAACACTTGGGGTAAATTTATTACCTAATAATACAGATCCTTTGTTGATATATATCTGTATGGGGTATGCTTTGAAGATTTTTGGAAGGCCTCTAAATGTATCACGAGAAAAACTTCTATCATTGGCTACAGAATCCGTCTCTGTAGAGTTCGAAAGCGATGAACTCTCATCAAGTTTGTCATGGCTGCTTCCATCACTATTTGAATCTGTAAAATTATTATCATTCATAAACTTGTCAAACTTTTCTCTTTCATCTTTGGATAGTACATTAATTATGTTATCATAAGCTACTGTACGGTTGTAGATAAACATTTCAAAGCCAGAACACTCCAACAGAAGCCTGCACGGCAGCTTCAACTGCTTCATGTTAGTATCAGCCTTAAGCTCATCTGCAATCATATCTCCAGAGCCGTTTGTTCGATTGTTACTACTATTGTAAGAGTTATGGTTTGAATTATTACGCAACTCCTGCGCCATAGCATACTCAGATTTACGGGTCTTGTGCAACCAGTACCGCCATGTCAGTGTACCTTCCGCTATGGATATAAGTCGGTCTTTGTCGATCATTGTTACTTCTTTAAAGAAAACTCTTCCCGCCAGTAATGACACATTGATAGACCCAATTGTGACTTTGATCTGGTAACGTCTCCATAGAGCATATTCGAATATCTTTGTCAGCACATACCCAAAATATCGAGATATGTAGAAGATATCTGTAAGCGCCACAATATCTAGTAAAATCCACACCACTAGAAACACCCAACTAAAATCCTTACTCTTGGTGAGTGATTTATTCTCAAACTCGGCCGTAGGTAGATTGACCATTGTATATAGATGATCTCCTCCAGTTTATCAAAATAGGGTTATAGAAAACGTTTCTTTGTCTTTAGCTCAATACTTATCAAATAGAAATAGTGTAAATCTGGTGTGTTGTTTGTTTTAGATTAAGGCTTTTGAATTTGTATTCATATACTCTATGTTTTGTTTAGATGGAATTTAAGTATTTTGGCAAGGCAATCCATCGGTTCAATTTCCAATTTTGTTTGGAGTTTTCACGCCGCGTAAGGAAAGTTTTTTTTTTTGGGCTTTGCGACACTCCAACTTCAAATTTTGAGTTCAGAAGATACAAAGGATCTACAATTGGGATTAGGGGATCTTCAGGATAAACTGGTAGATTGTACACGCATTTCAAACACGCAAAGCAAGCAATCCTTATGTCGCTGTTACAAGTGGTCTTTAGAGCATTAAATGAGCGTGGGCTGATCCAGAAGCTGTTGAAGCAGCTGCCTAGGTTGGCTAATTTACTAATGGTCGTTTCTGTAGCAATGTTAGCGATATTGCCCATGGATGGACAGTACAGGAATACATATATATCGGAGAATGCGTTGATGCCGGCTCAGGCATACAGTTATTTTAGAGAGACAGAGTGGAATATACTAAGAGGGTACAGGAGTCAGATTGAGCCGCTACAATTCCAAAGCATTGATGAAAAGAATACTATTATGAGTGAATGGCTGAATGAGATAGGTGTCAAGACCGCAGTTTATGAGGATCCGGAGTTCGGGAAGACTCTGTATGGTGTTTTGCATGCATCTAGAGGTGATGGTACCGAGGCAATGGTCTTGGCTACACCGTGGTATAATATCGATGGCGACTTCAATATTGGTGGTACAGCACTTGGTATCTCTTTGATCAGATATTTTAGCCGTTGGCCAGTATGGTCTAAGAACATTATTATTGTTTTTAGTGAGAATCCACGTGGTGCTTTAAGATCATGGGTAGATGCCTATCATACTTCCTTAGATTTGACAGCCGGTTCGTTAGAAGCTGCACTTGTGCTTGATTTTCCAGGAAATAACGACTTCTTTGATTATGTTGAAATCTCTTACGACGGACTCAATGGTGAACTTCCAAACCTGGATTTGTTAAATGTGGCAGTGTCAATCACCGAGCATGAACACATGAAGGTTTCTTTCCATGGAATTCCAATTAGTGAAATGTATCAGGGTGATTACTTCTCACGTCTGAAAATCATGTTCATGGGTATTAAGAACTGGGCTCTAGCTGGTGTGAGAAAAGTTCACGGTAATGAAGCATTCAGTGGTTGGAGAGTTCAATCGGTAACCTTGAGAGCACATGGATCTTCTGGTGAAATTGATATTACTTGTTTTGGAAGAATTCCTGAGGCAGTTTTCAGATCGGTTAATAATTTATTGGAGAAGTTCCATCAATCTTTCTTCTTTTATTTGTTAATGGCACCAAGAAACTTTGTTTCTATCAGTTCTTATTTGCCAAGTGCCGTTATTCTTTCGGTTTCATATGCTGTGGTAGCTCTTGATAGTGCAATTAATAACCCTTATGTTGGAATTTCCTTCGTTTCACCATACACCTTATACGCATTCATGATACTTTCTGTTACAATTATTCTAGCTTTTATTACATCGAGATTCCTTCTGTTATTCCCAGTTGAAGGTCTACTTCTCTACCCAAGTGTTTTACTTGCTATTATACCACTAATACTTGCTAATCAAAGGATTAGTATCACAAAACAAATTATTGCTTATAGATTAAAAGCGATGAGCTACTTGTATTATAGTTTGATTCTAACCTCACTTCTTATGGTTAATTTTGCTTTGACAGTTATTATTGGCTTGCTGGCATTCCCTCTAGTGTCTCTGAGAGTGGTCACCACTAAAATGCCATCGGATCAACTGAGAAAAACTTCAGTGAGAAACACTGTTATTTTATTAGTAACTAATCCTTTCATTTCTTTGTGGTTATTTACACATTTCTTTGATGATAACTTGAACCAAGGCTTTGGTTTCTTGTATAATCAACTTTTGTCCAGTTGGACTGATCTTGGATGTTGGACATGGTTTATTTTATGTCTAGGATGGTTACCATTATGGCTAGCTTGTGCCTTTACTTCAATTCCTACCATTTCTTCTCCTACAACAGATCGTGCGCCACTAGATAATAAGAAAGAGAATTAATGAAGAGAATAAGAGCAAAAGAAAAATAGAACATGTAATTTATAAATACATTGCATTAGGTAAATAGCACGAAAATTAAATTTTATAAATTTATTTAAATATAAGTATGTATAATAAAATGCATTTGAAACATATAGACAAAATAAGATAGAAAGTGCATCAGCGATATAGTACAAAAACGATTGGGCAGATGCAATTGAGTTAAACATACTTTCTTTAATGTAATTTTCTTTTGAATGAATGACACCAGAAATTTGAATATTCACGAAAGTTTGGTGAAAATATACAATGCTATTACGTTACCAATTTTATTGGATTATGTGTTGTTATCTTCTTTATAAGGTAAAATACAGTAATCGACGCACATTTTTGTCATAGATACAGAATTGCCAAAGAAAATAATTGAAAAAATAAAGTTAAAGTGATAAATAGGATAACATCATGGAGCCAATACATTGAGTTTAAAAAAAAAAGAAAATGAAAAATGTTAATCACAATACGTGACTACTGAATTTAGAGTCCAAAACCAACATGAGAAAAAAAAAAAGTAATAATAATTGTAAGAATATTGACATGAAAAAAAATCAAAAAATAGTGTATCGTTCTCAATACAACATTCAAAATTGTTTATTCATGGAAAAAAAGGAATGGAAATTTTTTTAGTCCTTGTAAGTGTTGTAGAATTCCTTATGGAATTGAACCCAGTCCTCTATCCATTTTGTCCCTGGAGCCAAGAAGGTGGTTCTCAAGTGATAAGTACCTGGTTCTTGACCGAAACCGGAACCTGGAACAGTACAGATACCAGTCTTTTCTAACAATGATTTACAGTAGAACTCATCTGGACTCATATCTTGATGATGTGCTTCTTGAATTGCCTTGTAAGGTAGCTCTAACTTGGGGAACAAGTACATTGCACCTTGTGGTTTTTGACATTTGATACCATCAAGTTTGTTGAAGGCTTCATATAGTAAGTTGGCTCTCTTGTTCAGCTCAGTGTGAATATCTTGACGTTCTTGTTGATCTTGTTCATAGGAAGCTTCACCCTTTTGTGGTGGGCAAACCATTAAATCTACAAGAGCTTGACCAGTAACAACTGGACACAATGAGATAGATGCCAACTTCAAGACGACTTGTCTGATATCGTGAGAGAAACCAACTAATTCCATGTAACCACCTCTTTGGCCACATTCACCGGAGACACCCTTGGATGTTGAATGTAAAGAGGCCAATTGGACGTTATCATACAGACCTGGTTGTTTCTTTTGCAATTGTCTCAAGACTTTCTTCATTGAATGGAACTTGACTTCTTCGAACACGTTCTCTTGGTACACTTCATCAGCGATAACAATGATACCGTACTTAGCAGCGATTTGGAAGATCTGTTCAATTGCTTCGACAGAAAGCACGGCACCGGTTGGGTTACCTGGGTTAATCACCACAAGAACGCTAGGTTTGACGTTATTTTCAATAGCGTCCAAGATAATGGATTCCAGTTCTTCAGGGTCGGTAGACCAGCCGGACTCCTCGTCTAAATAGTATGGCAGAGCATGGGAGTTCATAAGAGCCAAAGTGGCTGTATACAATGGATATTGTGGAATTGGAATAAGGACACCAGTTTCTTGGCCCTTACAGAAAATTGAGAGCAGATAGTCCACGGCACTAGAGGCACCCGCGGTCAAAAATATATCTTCTGGGTAAGAGATGATACCATCGTCTCTTTTAGTGATGAAATCAGCAACTGTCTTTCTTATTCCCAGTACACCTTGGGAGGATGAATAAGCACCAACAGAACCACCGATATCATTCAATAACCTTTTGGCACGGTCAATGGCGTCTTTTTTAATCAGGTTCTGACTTGGATTGCTCTCCAAGGTCTCGATAAGTTCAGGGTATTGCAACAGAGATAGCACCTGTCTGTAGAAACTCAATGGTTTCTGTTTCAGTTGTTGTGGATTACCGATGTTAGCATTGATAATATCATTGAATGGCAGAGCGTGAGGGTTTTCCATCAACTCTGTCTTCAATTCTTCAGCCCTCATTGGGATGGCACCACGTACCGCGTATTTAGCATTAAGCACATTTTCGTTAACATCCTTTAGTGTAACTTGTTCGGCAGGCAAAAATGGTAAGTTGTTGTGACTATGATGGTGAGTCTCAGTGTTCAAGAACGTCTTTCTTAGTGTAGCACTTGAAGAGGAGTATCTAGTGTGCAAAACAGGCGATGAGGCCAAAGATCTAGATAGTTTGGAAGCGACGGTTGTGTTCTCATCCAGATTAATAGAAGAGTGTCTCTTCCTAGGGAAAACTGAACTCGAGTGAGAACGACGACATAAAGGAGCGATTACTACGTTAGGCATTTTAATTGTTTTATTGGTTTTATTACCACGAATGATACTGTAGCGTAACATGTTTTTTATCGAAAAATCAATTAATAAAATTAAAAAGCTGGATAGATGGAGATAGAGAGTATTATTTATATAATTTGATACCTCTTGGTCTTTTCAAATAAGAAAGTTGATATCTTTAAAAAGGCTCTTATTTCAGAAGAGAGTGAATTAAATAAAAAGTCATGACCATTATGACGTATTTGTTTATTCCATCTCTCTCTCTCTCTTCAACCCTGCTCCAATAAGAAAATTTCGCATAATGCGTCACAGACTCAACATCTCTTCGCCCATCTCAGTATTTCCCTCAAAAGAGGCGTCTTTACCCGGAACCCACTTTCACTTTTGATGACCCCCTTCCCTCTCGCTGTCCCACCCCTCTCTCTTCCCCTCCTCCGCCGCTTCGCTAAGCTCCCCCCTCCTCGTTTCACGGGATTTTCTTACCATTCATCTCTTATGATTGGGTTGATAACCCGTTTAAAAAAAAAAATTGTTTCTTCTTCAATTTTTCGGGTCGTCTCTTCCGTTCGGTTCGTTGATTTCCCCCTCCCCGGGATACGGATCCGTAATCTCTCTGCCACGATTGTTACCACCGATACAAAGAATAAAAAAAAAGGGAGATATTCATTCCATTGTTCGGCTTTAAAAAATACAAAAATACGTCATTTGCCATGACTCAAAAAAAACAATACATTTTCCTTAAAATGCGGGGACTAAGAAATATACGTAGCATTGGAAAAAAGAAAAGGTGTTATTATTTTTATTTCAATAACAACAACAGCAATAAAAAAAAAAGGGGGATGGTATTGTTAACAAATACATGTACAACGTCTCCATATTTATTATTTTTTTTATGTGACAGGTGCATAACCAATTGACTCCCCCGCATTGTTTTTTGTTTGTTTTTCTTTAGCCCTCTTTAACGATTACCTCTTTTGGGGATTGTGCCAAAAATGACGTATATTTCAATAACGACAATAAGTACTACTAAAAGGATCTGCAATAAGAGAAATATTGCCATAGTCATTTATTTAATAAAGGGTTTAGCTATATCACTATTCACAATTACCGTGGAAGTGTTTCTGTTTTCTTTGGAAAACGGAAAAAAACGAAGAAACGAAGACAAAAAAAAAAGTAGATTGAGAAGTGGCAATTGCTCTATAGCCCGTAAATGCGGTTCCAAGAGTAAATACCAATAGTAATAACTGGAGAAAAAAAAAGGTAATGAATTATTATGAGATATTGGGCGTAGAGAAAGATGCGTCTCAGCAAGATATTAAGAAAGCGTACAGGAAGTTGGCATTAAAGCATCATCCGGATAAGAACACTGATGATGCGGAGTCCGAGGATAGTGTTGATTTCAAAGAGATTACTTCTGCCTACCAGGTATTGAGTGATGAGACTGCAAGAGCAGAGTACGATATCAAACTGAAGTATGATGAAGAGTACGGAAGTTCTTATGGTCCGTACGGAGGAGCTGGGGCTGGAGCTGGAGCTGGAAGGTTTGGGGATGATGATTTTATGAATTTCTTTGCTGGGTTTAGTGCGGGTGCTCATGGAGGCAGCGGTGGTAGGCCGCGTCAATATTCGCGGAAATCTCCGGATACCATAATCACTCTTGATGTGAAAACCAGTGAGTTGTACTGTGGTAAGAAGACCAAGTTTAGTCTGAAAAGAAAAGTAAAGTGTTGTCGATGTGAAGGGACAGGTTGGAAGAACTATCATAATATTGTGCATAAGAAGAAAAAGGATAAGAGTTTTTTTATGCAGCAGTGTGGTTCCTGTGAAGGGCAAGGTATTAAGCAAAGACTGAGACAGCTGGCGCCCGGGTTTGTGACTACGGAAGTGACAGAATGTAGAACTTGTAAAGGTAAGGGACGTGTCAGGAACCTGCCTAAACAGGAGAAAAATAAGTGCCCCGATTGTATTAACTCCGAGCATATTGGTCTTGCTACAGAAGAAAAAATCGTCACAATCAATATCAAAAAGGGAACAATGGATAAAGATGAGATTATATTGAAAAATGAAGCTGATGAGGATCTCGAAAAACCGGAGATTGGTGACCTTGTTATAAAAATTAATGAAATACATGATCCACAGGACGATATTGTTAGAAAGGGATACAACTTGTTGATAAAACGTCAAATAGATTTGGCTGATGCTGTATGTGGTTTCCAAGAGAAATTTTTAGTAAAAACCTATGATGGTAGAATCTTGAAATGGAGCTCTAAGAGGGGTAAGGTTATCAGACCCAATGAAATCGTTAAAATTTCTAATGAGGGTTGGCCAATACGAAGTGAAGATAATGATAATGATTTTATTAAGAGAAGTGGTGATTTGTTCGTAATTGTGGATATTGTATTCCCACCTGATAACTGGACCATGGAAATGAACGACTATATGACATTACGAAACATCATTCCTTCGAGTGAATCGAAATATCAGCCAGTTGATATCAATGAGGAAAGTGGAGAAACCCTAAATGAGGAAGTTATTGTGGTTTCTGAATGTGTGAAGGAGATTCCGGACTGTCCTGAAATACCAAGTTTCAAAGATACCTATGATAGTAATAAGAACAAGGAATCGCGCTTCTGGACACCAAATTGTACATATCAATAATATTTTGCATGATTAGAAAGATAGTTACTCTTATGATTAATTAAATGTATACATTATATATATGCATAAGCATCCTGTAAATATAGTAACGGTTCTTTCATTTTCCTAAAAATGGTAACGCAATAAAAATACAAAATTTGAGATAAATGCAAAATACTTTTGAATAGTAAAATTATGAAGTGAAAAGGGAGTGATTAATGCAACAATGCAACAAAATAACTTTGTTTATATTTTAAAATTTACTTATCTAGTCCAGCAGATCAAGCAGTTCTTTGTCACTTAGTCCTCTTCCATCATATTCTGCTTCTAGCTCTATTGATTCTTCATCATCATTTATATCAACATGGTTAACTTTTGGTAGTGTGGTAGTAACCTCTTCTGTCTCTGAATCATCCTCTGTACTTACGATTGGGATGAGTTTCATAGGCTGTGGTTCTACTTCGGAATCCTCATCATCGTCATCATTTACTTGTAATCCGAAGGGAGACGACTTTTTGTAAAGATTTGTTAACTCTTCAGAAGTAAATGGTTCGTATCCATCTGGAACATATTCTTTCTCGGCTGGTTTCTCGGGAGCATATTCTATCTCTCTATCATAGTCTTTATCATTAAATATGTTGCTCAGTCCCTTCTTACCACTTAATAAACCTGTACTGCTTTTGGATTGATCTACCACTCTTTCACCTTTCAAAGCGTTTTTAAGTTTTAGAGCCAACGGATTATCTTCTTCATCTTCTTCCTCTGACTTCTCGTCACCACTCTCTATATCTTTGAGTACCAAACTCTTGACTCGACTTCCAGTATCATATCCTAATACTGACCCGTACTTTTTGAATTTTCTATTATTATTGTTGTTGTTGTTGTTGTTGTTTAAGCTTATTTTCCCTTTCTGAAGCAAATAGCTTGAGCTTCTATTATTATTGTTATCTTTACTTGCTAAAGGAAGTCTCTTGCCGTTATGCACGCTTTGAATCGACCGCGTCCTTTTCAGCATTACTTGTCCACCAGGCGTAGAGGGAACCTTTTCATCAAGCAAAGTACGAACTTTATTCTCTTTTTCAGTATCCATTATACTCGTTGTTATATTTATCAGTGTAGTTATTACTGTGCTTTTGAAAGTAAAGTTTTATTTGTATTTAAACAAAAAATCCTTTTTATTTATTTTGATTTCAATTCCCATTTTGTGCGCGCGCGTTGTTATTTTTTTTTTTTTGCCTGTGGTCTAAAAAATAAGAGAACTTAGACCTCATCAATTCCTTCAGCATCAAAAAAAAAAAATAGAAAAAAAAGTATAATGAGAGAATGTATGGTAATGTACTCAAACTTGTTGACCAACTACCTATATTGCCATTGAGTAAAGATATTGTTCACCGTCACTGGGCCACACTGACGACAAAGAGGAGGACGGACCTGTTTGCTACCTTAGTGAGGACATTAGTTCCGTGTGAACACAAGCCACAACCGCGAGAACTTCTATCTCTGATACGACATATACACTATGTTATAGAACCGCAATTATCCAAAGATAAACCTAGACATCTTTTATTATATGAGTCTCCTGCATATTACCGAGAAGCGCTTGGAGAATGGCCTAGAGTAAGTGAAAAACAGCTGTTGGCTAGAATTATAGACAAATTGCAGAATAAGAAGACAGAGACTATTGACCACGATATACGATCGCCTATCCTGTTAGCGATGTTTGCACAATACCACTATCTATTACAAGATCAGATTTTGATACCTACAGGCAAGACAATGAAGAGAAGAACACAGCTGGGATTCACATACCAAGGATATAACGATACTTCTATAACTTTTCATCAACTGTCGCCACTAGGTGACTTAGAACCACAAAGGAACTACAATAATAGAGCTCGGCGGCAGTTAAACCAGTTATACAACTTGCTAGATATAAGTTACCCAGCTATATCTACCGTTCATTGCGATACCTTAAAGAATCAGCTGATACAGAAAAATGTATCCAGGTCTACGAAACGTCTCTACACCCAGTTGCTCGTACAGGGGTATACTTTTAATGAGGAGGGTAAACCCAACGTAGAAATACAGTACAGTCGTATAAGCATATGAAAGAAATATCACGTGCCTGCTTTTTAGGAAAAACTTTTCTTTTTTTTCTGTACTCAGAAGCACCCACTATCTTTTCCACAGGAATACTGTGTAGTGGAAAAGGGGTGTGGTATGTACGATGGTTTGTTACATGATCAAGAGATTTGTTTTACTTTCGCTTTTCGCTTAAGTGACTCAATTTGCTCTACACCACAATTTCTGTATCATAATGTGTGGTTTCTGCGTGAGTTGATTGCAAGACCGGACCATAACAATTATCATTATAGTCGTGTAATGTAACTGCAATATCCACAATTGTGGCGGTTAAAGGAAATCAAAAGAGATATAGGACAAGTCTAATAGAGATAGAAGGGCTTAAAGAAGATATAGTCAGCTAAAATAAAAAAAAAACAAAACACGTGAGTAATGTTACCTCGAGGGAAATCAATTAATGGAAAAAAATATTTTTTTTAATATGTGGAAAGGAATCTCGTTAGAACGAACTTGTTTTTTTTATTTAGTGGTGGTGGTGGGTTTTTGCATGATACGGTATTATTTGCCTTCTTCCTATCTATCTCCCTGTTTCTATCCGGGACCTTTCTCCTTGGGCGGTTGAAATTTGTCATTTAAATTTTTTATTATTCTTTTTTTCTTTCCTTATAAAAGAACTATATTTCAATTCATTCCTATGATTTTTCTCTTCTTTTGATCAGAGCAGTAGAAAATTAACTAGCAATCTCAAGTAGAAAATCCATAATGGAAGAATTGGATAACCTTGAATTGGAATATAACCAGTTCAAAGCTACTGAGAATGGAAATTCAAATGCAATTTCAAAGGAAAATGATCAGGAGAGGAATGATATTGGTCAAGAAAAGATTGATTTAGATAAGACGTTTTCTTTGGAAAAAAATAAAGTTAATGGTGGTTCTCCCTTCTCCAATGATACTTCTTTAGAAGATAGATATAGTATTCCAGCTTATGATGAGAGTACTGTTACTTTGAAGGATTATTATGATCATGAACTAAGTCAATATACTACTTGGAGTGCTGTACGTAATTATTTTGTGTCTTTGTTTCCAATTATTAAATGGTTTCCACATTACAATCCAAAATGGTTTATTAGCGATTTAATTGCTGGTATTACAGTTGGTACGGTGCTAGTGCCCCAATCTATGTCATATGCTCAGATTGCAACATTGCCACCAGAGTATGGTCTATACTCCTCTTTTGTTGGTGCTATGGTTTACTCTTTCTTCGCTACGTCAAAGGATGTCTGTATTGGTCCTGTGGCTGTTATGTCTTTGCAAACTGCTAAAGTTATTACTAAAGTACAACATAAACATCCAGATATGGTTAATGTTTATACGGGGCCAATCATTGCTACGTGTCTTGCGTTTGTGTGTGGTATAATTTCAACCGGTGTTGGTATCTTAAGATTGGGTTTCTTGGTCGAATTGATTTCTTTTAATGCTGTTGCTGGTTTCATGACTGGTTCTGCCTTCAATATCATGTGGGGTCAAGTTCCAGGGTTGATGGGTTATAGTAAAAAACTTAACACCAGAAGAGCTACGTATCATGTGGTTATTGATACATTGAAACATCTAGGTGATACTAAGTTAGATGCGGCTTTCGGTTTGATTCCACTATTTACTCTTTTTTTCTGGAAATGGTGGTGTAGCTCTATGGGACCTAAGCTGGTGGACCGTTACTACCCTGCTAAGAATTATCCAAAGATGAACAAATACTGGAAGACATTTTATTTCTACTTTTTGACTTCAAGAAATGGTATTTTAATTATTCTTTTCACTGGTGTTTCATATGCTATCACAAAGGGTGTTCCAAAGGATAAACACAGAATTTCAGTTTTGGGTAAAGTTCCAAGGGGTTTGAAACATGTAGGTGTTATAAAAATTCCTGATGGTCTACTAAGACATTTGGCGGAAGAGATTCCTTCCTCAATTATAGTGTTACTTTTAGAGCATATTGCTATCTCAAAGTCATTTGGTAGAGTTAATGATTACAAAATTGTCCCAGATCAAGAAATTATTGCTATTGGTGCTACTAATTTGCTTGGTACTTTTTTCAATGCTTATCCAGCAACTGGTTCTTTCTCCAGATCTGCTTTGAAGGCTAAATGTAATGTCATGACCCCATTGTCTGGACTTTTCAGTGCTGCATGTGTCCTGTTAGCTGTTTATTGTTTGACCGGTGCGTTCTATTACATTCCAAAGGCTACTTTATCTGCTGTTATTATACATGCTGTTTTTGATTTGATTGCCTCGTACCGTACCACATGGGCTTTCTGGAAAATGAACCCATTTGACTTTATTGGTTTCTTAACCACTGTCATAATTACTGTCTTCTCCTCTATTGAAAATGGTATCTATTTTGCCATGTGTTGGTCTTGTGCTGTCTTGTTGTACAAGAATGCCTTCCCAGCTGGTAAGTTTTTGGGTCGTATTGAGATTGCAGAAGTCATCAATCCAAAAATTACCGACGATGAAAGTGCTTCTCTAGATGATTCTTTTGAAGCTGACAATGATGGTTTCTATGAAAACTTTAATGAAGATAAATTGGGTAACTCTTCCAATGATGCTCAGAAATACAACACAGATGTCAAAATACGTAATATTACTGGTAGCAGTAACTCACTAACCACGCGTTCGCAAAAGATAAGGTATTATACCAAATGGGTTCCATTTGATCATGTTTATTCGAGGGAATTGAATCCTTCGGTAAAGATACAACCGCCGCCACCAGGTGTGATCGTCTACAGATTGGGTGATAGTTATACTTATATCAATTGCTCTAGACATTATGATTTGATATTTGATGAAGTGAAACGTCAAACCAAGCGTGGTCAGCTAGTGCAATTGAAAAATAAGTGGGATCGTCCTTGGAATGATCCTGGCGAATGGGAAGCTCCAAATTTTGCCAAGTGGTTGAAACCAAAGAAATTCTTAGCAACATTCACTAAAAAGGTTGTTGACGTCGATAATGAACACAGTGAGGACGATATCGAACATTTGAATATTCCAGAAAGACCAAAAAAGAACGATAAAGATGATAGACCATTATTAAAGGTCTTATGTCTGGATTTTTCACAAGTCTCCCAGGTCGATGCTACTGCCTTACAATCATTATTAGATTTGAGAAAAGCAGTTAACAAGTATGCCGATAGACAAGTAGAATTCCATATTGTAGGTGTCTTTTCTCCTTGGATAAAACGTGGTTTAATTAACATTGGGTTTGGTACCACAAATGAAGAATATAGTGATGAATCTATCATTGCTGGTCATGCTAGTTATCATGTCACAAAATTCTCTGATACCGATTCCAGTGCCTTCGATGAATTGGACTCCTTAGAATCTCAAAGAGTCTCGCTTTCAAGCAAGGTTAAAGTCCTGCCAGCTTCAGGTACAAACTTGCCATTTTTCCATATCGATATTCCAGATTTCTCCAAATGGGATATCTAAAAATTATCGTCAGCTAAAATTTAAATTTCGTTTAGCTGCATTTAAAATCAAAACAACTTTATATGGGATTGCAAACAGATCAAACAACTGTTTTGGAATTCAATAGGTTTATCCTTTCCAACTTCCTTATACATAATTATATCTGCTTTTTCTAAATTCCTTGTACTTTATATATTCAGTTTAATCTTAATGTTTTTATTAAAAAAAAAAATCTTTTTCAAAGACTTAACAAGAGACATAAGCAAGCAATGAGCAATGTAGATAGATACATTATTAGTGATGTGATATAATAGAAACTATATACATGTATACCTTTAAGAAAGTGAAAACACAACATTCATATGACTTCGTGGCCAAGCTGGTTAAGGCGTGCGACTGTTAATCGCAAGATCGTGAGTTCAATCCTCACCGAGGTCGGTAATTTTTTTGAATCTTTATTTTTTCCTAGAAGCAATTTTTTAGTTACCCGGTTGGCAAAAAATTGTAAGTTTAAAAATTAAATAAGCCCTGTAGGGGGCTCGAACCCCTAACCTTATGATTAAGAGTCATACGCGCTACCGATTGCGCCAACAAGGCTTATTAATTGCGTTAGTTTCAGAAGAAGATTAAACTATCATATTAGGCTTGAATATTGATCGTTAGATATCAAACAATTTCTGTCAAAATATGTATATTAGGATATTTTTAATACATGTCCTATTAATTGTCAAAATAGTTATTGAAAATAAAATATATAGATTTTCCTATTATTTAAGTTTCTTTTGAGTTTCGTTCATCCATTTCTGAACCTCATCTCTCTTAGCCTTAACGTCAACAAAACTTGGTGTATAACTCACTTCCCCATTTGGATCACACCCAACCAGATTGTCAATGTTGGTAGCTTTGTTCAATTTAATATCGGCTAGGTATTGTTTTGGTCCTACAATCTTCTTTTCACCACGAACAGGATAATATTGTAAAGTTTCAAATGACAGGAGAGAACCCAAAGCAAACAATACCATTGCACACACAACTTCAAATTTGATATCTAATGGTAATTTAGTCGAGGTACTAACACCTTTCTTGACAATTTGATTGAATTCGTAGCTAGAAAACCCAGCATGTAACAACTGTAATAATGAAAATGTTTGTAGAACCTTAGATATTATACTCATTCTTCCTATTTTCTCTGTGATTTTAGATTTATTTCTTTTGTAATACACGGTTAATATACCTAAATGACCCTCAATCGATAGTTTCTGATTGTTATAGTTCTTTTCAAGAGTCAAAATTGTAATTGCTGGATGGTTGAAGCTGTTCATCTTTTCAAGATTTCTTGTTTTTCGCTCTCGCTCCTTCGGGTTTTGCTTCTAAATGAAATATTTATGTGAAAATGATAGCATATGGAAATAAAATAGCTGTAGAATTATCATATTATAATAATACTCGAATTGAAATATTTACTTATAATTATCATTTTAGCTAGTATTACTATTTAGATTTCACTTTTTTTTAAGGCACCTGGGCATAAGTGACAGTTTAGGATAAGTATAGGAGATCAAAATAAATTCAAATATAACTGTGGTACTTAAATTTCAGAAGATTGTTCAATCATCTCAGGAAATCCGCTTGGTTCCCTTACAGGGCTTTGAGCTTCTTGAACAAGACCAATATTTCCTTCTTCTGTACTGATATTGTTTGTGGCAGGTCTTGTTTTGTTGTTGTCGCTGTGGTTTTCATGCGATTCGAAGATTGTGTTGTCAATTACTCTCATAAACAGAGGGCCAATTATCTCTTTATTGAGACCAATTCTGGTGACCAATTTACTGTTTAAAAGATCCAATTTCATCAATGCCTTCAGCTTTATGGTATATAACAGTAGTTGTTTTTCGTTATTTTCAAATAACTCAATTCCAGCAGTATCATTGAAGATAACATTTTCATCGTCAAGTCTATCAAGTCTCAAATCATGATTATTAGCATATAAACTTTCTAGAAATAGAAAGACTTCTAATAATACATCGTTTAAAGATTCATTTAATGACAAGGGTAGATAGGAATTAAATGCTTTTCTCCAATTAGATTTGTTTTCTGGAATATTCAGTTCAAACATCTTTAACGATAAAATAGCATCAATATAGGTATTTGAAATAGACCACTTGAAATACATCTGATTTTCTAATTCGTCTTTATCAGTGAGTTCTGTATTAATAGAGGTCAACAAGTTCCCTAAAGCATAAATAGTATGGGCAATAGAATTGAGGGTTTGTTCAGGGACTTGGTTCTCATTAATATCATTATCGTCATCAGGAATTATATTTGACCAGTCATGTATATGCCAAGAAATAAAGAGTCCTAATATTCTGAGATCAATTGAAGTTGTAAAATTGGAACTCAAGCTTGTAGCATACTTGGCCACACGAGAAACAAACAGAGTTAAAAATTTTTCTATGAGGTCATTGCTGATATTTAGGGGATAATTCTTTCCTAGCATTGTGAGTTTATTGATATAATTTTCAAACAAAGACAATGCAATGTCGTTGAAAGTATCGGAATCAACTTGAGAACTTGAACCCAATTTTTCATCCATAAATTTTGTCATTTCCATTTTTATAGATAGGATGGAGTTTCTCCATTTTTCATCTATTGGAGAGGATTGAAATTTAGCTAGTTTGGTAATTGCTGAGCTGTAGGATTCATAGGCTAATTCGTTTGCATTGTTGGATAATGGATTCTCTCTGAAATTTTTTTCAATTATATCAACTATCTTTTTCAGATCATCTTCACAACCTGTTTCGATCCATTCTTCATAGTCAAATATTTGTAGTATTCTTAAAATCGGACCTAGTATGTCGATAGACTGTAGTGGTAATGTTGTAATAAGTTCATATAAATACGGTAAAACAGATTTGCTGATTAAAGATTTATTCGAACTCCTAGCCGCATGACCACCTTGACATAAACCATTCAATACAGTAATGTAGATGATAGCGTTATTTCTATCATTTGGTAGCAATGGAAGATCAGAAAAATAAGTTTCATCCCTAGTTCCAATGTCGTCCTCTTCAAAAATGTCTAAATCGGAAAGAATATTGTTTGATTCATGATCAATTGTTAAAAGCCTACAAATATTGGACAGATTAGATCCAAAATATGGAAACAAAAATTCAGCAGCTTGGAAAAGCGTGTGCACTTTTTGGGCAGCAGTTATACTTGACTTTTCTCGTAGGTAGAAGGAAAGTGCATTGCTTAGTAATCTCATAAAATACCCAATTTTGAAGAAAGAGTCACCTGGAATGCCTGCTATCTTATCTGGTATCGTTTGATTCTGTAATGTTCTTTTAACTTTTTCTTTAGTGATATTTGCCAGGAATTTGGCAACAGAAGACAAAAATCTAGAAATTTTGCTATGAGAAGATATTTTAACATCTTTATCATCAAAAATCAAGCTTGAAATCATTAGTATTTCTTTATTATCTAGATATCCTAAGGATGATATTTCTACCAACACATTCACTGCTAAGAGACGAATTTCGACATCTATATCCTTTAATGAGATATCTAATAATATTTGCTTAAATCTTTCGTAAAACTGTCTCATTGCTGTATTTTCTACGGCCTTACCTTTGGGTCTTGAAATAATGGCTGGTAGAGAACGCAGAACTTGTGACCTTACTGAGGAGGAATCGTCACTCAATAACCAACCATAATACTTAAGATAAGTAACCTTTAGAAACTTCTCAGGATAATTTTGAATCCATGTTGTTAGGTGTTCAATTGAAATGCATCTAATTGAATCATCTACGTCTTTGAATCTATGAATGAATGTCAGCTTTGCCAAATTATCGATAATAATTTCCGATTGAATTTTGTTACCTTTAATTTCTTCAATAGAATTAGTTAGTTTGGCAATTGTTGTTTTGTTGGGCCTCTTTTTCTTCTCTTCCATTGTTATTTGTTTATTCAGTTTGGTCAAATAGTCTTTCTCTAGATCAATAGTATGTTTAGTGAAATAGTCTTCGAAAAGATAAAGGGTTAGAGTGGATACATATCTGAAGCATCTTATCTTGCTAACAGAAAAGGCGGATAACCAGACAAGCAAGTCTGTTATCAATGAACTTAAAGCTGATTCTTCCTCTTCATTTTCTTCGCTATAGAAGTTTTCAATGAAAAGTAATTGGACATCATCTGCAATTTCACAAAATTTGTACATGAATTCCACGAAGTTATTGTATAGCGGTTGGAACTTTGCCTTCTTCTTGAAATCTTTGCTCATTATAAGGTGAAATTCATGTAATTTCTGTCTCTGAAACGCTAGTTGAACTTCAGTTATCGTATCTCCTGAAGATTCATTGCTATGGATATCATGTTTCTCAACTTGAGTCAATGCCCCGCAACAATTAAGAATCAGGTTGATGAAGTTTTGAATAAATTCATCTCTATCAGTTCTATAAGTCTCCAAAAATTCTCTTAGTAGGTCATCTATAGATATGTCTTCTGCGGTAGCTAAAATATCAAATATCTCAGTTGATTCAAAATCCTTAACCATTTCTAAATATTGCTCTTGATCTGCCTTCAATTCTGAATGAGATACATTATTTCTATTGGTTCTCTTAGTATTAGGTTTAGATCTTTTCTTCTGTTGTCTGGTATTATTGCTATTACGCGATCTAGTCCTCTTGGAACCACTTTTTCTTGTCTCCTCATGATATTCATCGTCCTCGTCATCATCCTCACTCTCTTCCTCGCTACTACTGTCATCGCTCTCGATATATTTGGAAGGAGCTTTATTTATTGAGCCTTCATCATCATTTCCACTCTCTGATGGACGTGATTGTAACCTAGCAGATCTCCTAACGGTATTCATTATTTTTGGGGATGTATTTTTTGGTTCTCCGCTTAAGATAATATAGAGCTTATGGATGTGATGTGTTTACCCCTCCTGACTCCTTACTGATTTTAAATTACAGTATTTGTTATCTGACTAAATAGGTCTTCTAGGTCAGGTAGTTCTTTACTGCTCTAGTAATCTGTAAATTGTGTTTTAAAATCATTCAGATCTAAAAATGTAAACATAAACTTCAGCTTTCGCGTCTGTTTTCTTTCCTGACCAAGACATTTCTTACGCGTTCTTATCACGTGAGCTATAATGTTGGCATCTTGATATATTAATAATTATAATGAAATTTCACTTAAATAAATACATAGATATAGATATAGATATGCAGTCTTTTGGTTTGTATTTATGATACGGTATGAGCATGGTTGATGGGTAATACAAGTGTTTCTGAAAGAACTAGCCCATAAGAGACAACATGTTAAAGCCGACTAGGATGCAAACCAATTGTATGGAGAGTCTTGTAGATTCACTCATGGAACTAGATTTGTTGGTTGCTAGTATTCTTGGTAAAATACCAGTTGTAGCCATGTAGATAAACCCTCCTGCGGTGATAGGCAGAAATCTATCGGCTTGAAGCGTGGAACTGTTGCCACCAATCTCATTTAAATAACAACTGATACCTGTGCCAATAATGGCACTTAGTGCAATTGTCAATTGGGCCTTTAGGGCACCCCAGAACGAGAAACCGTTGGAAATCATGATGCTAAAATCACCAATTTCGTGCGGTACTTCATGGCAAAGAACTGCAACTGTCGTAGTGACACCGGTAGCAGTTGAAGTATAGAAGGAAGATGCTAGGACTAATCCATCAACCATATGATGTATCAAACCAGTGATAACATGCATATATTTAGCGGTATTGACGGCTTTGTGTTCATGATTTTCTTGAGAGTCCTTCTTCTCCTCCACTTCGGTGGTTTCAGAGGAATGGTTATTGCTGTGAGAGTGTCCGTGTGAGTGACCATGGCCATGACTATCATCACCACCATTAAGTATCTTAATAACTTTATCCATCAAAAGGAACCCTAAAAATCCAAGAAACAAGTTGAAACTGGCCTCCTTTGCAGGAAACATTTCAAAAGTCTCCGGTAGCAAATGGTCAAAAATATCACCCAGGAGAGTACCCAATGCAAATGCTTCTAAAATTGTCATTACCATAGAATCCTGTGTTTCAGTGTCAATATCTTTCAAACCCGGAATTAAGAATACTAGAATACAAGGGGCAGCCTGAATAATTGCCGTTGCTAACAGCGCATTCACCCTAGCACCATATTTAAACACATGCTTCATTAATATAGATGCAATTGCTTGGTTGACAACACCTGGATTACCGTCCTGGTGTGAATGTGAATGACTATGCCCATGGGAATGTCCGTGAGAGTGTTCACTCATTTTATGGTCACCATGACCAATACAGGCTTTTAATAAGGCCGCTGCTAGAATGCCGAGCTTCATTTGTAGTCTATCTTTCTAGTTCAAGGATTCTTCGTATTCTTATACTTCCTCTTCCTTCTTCTTGTTCTCTTATAAGTTCAAGTTCTCTTTTTATAGAAATTTTCGAATTTTTTTTGTTTTGGTCATTTGGTTGCTTTATTCCAGCAACAAAAAAAACAGTGTAAATCGACAAAATAAAGACAATATTCAACCACGTCCTTTTACTTGTATTTTATATCAAGCTCCAATAGAATTTATTACAATATGAAGTATTATATCTACTTAAATATTATGTTTACTTATTACAACACCAACGGATGGTATGCCTCTTGGTTTATTATGGAGATAGGCTGTACTTCGGAGTTTATCAACTGCGAACAGAGACTACTAGCGTTTTCAATTTCATTTCTAATCTCACTGTTATCCTTTATGAGGAAGTGAGATTTTAGTGAATCAGTAGTCTTTATAGTCTTGTAAATTTTCTTTGCTTTCAATTCGTTATTTAGCTCCACGGTTTGTTTGTTCAAAGAAATCTTGTCGTTCAGCAGTTTTTCACTGTCCTTGAAGTAGGTCGATCTATTCTTAGCGAGTTCCTTTCCAGACACATCCAAAGTAGCGAGGTCTTTAGTGACTTTATCCACCACAAGCGAGGTCAACTCCTGGATTTTATTAGTATCAATTATATCTTCTGAAGTGTAGGAAGGATTCTCACAATTTTGCTCTAAAAGTGCAATGAATGCGTTCACTTCACCTTCGGAAATGTGGCCACGGTTTGTGATTCTCTCGGTATCTTTCTTCACAACGTCCTTTATATATTGGTCTTCAATTGGCAACGTGATGAATTTCTGTACGCATTCCTCGACTGTCTTGTAGTTGCCCACATGGTCTGCGATCCGATCCCATTTATCCTCGTACAGTTCAATACCTTCGAGAAGTAACAGGACCTCATCATCGGTCCATACCATGTTATTATCGTTATTCAGGTCGTTCAATTTCAAGAAGTCCGAGGCCTGGAAGTTAGAGCTGAAGTGACCTTCTTTGTAGCAACGAGGACATATGTTCATCTCCTTGGCACGCAGGTTGTGGTACACGGTCTTACCTATATCGTTACCGCAGGTATAGCACACGTATATCTTAGGTTTCGTCAAAGAGTGTGTGGAGGAATCGGAGATCAGCAGGTTGTAGTCTGTTGTTGAGTTGAACGTACGTTTCTGCAACGAGATGTCGACACCCATCTCCTTGTGGGGCTGCTTATCGAAGAACGGCTCTAAACCTTCGGGGACATCCAGCACGGTCTTGTAGTTACCAAAATACTTCTTCCCACGCAGCGTCTGCTTGGACCTGGGGTCGATCTGGTAGTTTATCAGTCCCCAGTTCTCGAGAAACGAGTGTATTTTCATCACGGAGGCCACGTCCAGCACGAGGTTCTTCCGCACAGCGGTAATGGTCAGATACTCATACGGTGTGAGTCTAAACGTGTTCACCATGAAATTCCGCGCCTCCATATACGTCTCCTTGTTCTTGTAGTTGTCATTGGAACCAAAGAAGTCCGGCATGGCCTTGCGTTCCAGCTCGTGCACTTTACTGAGATCAAACCACGCGGCAAACGACGGGATAATCACCGGATGCGTCTGTTTAGCCATAAACCTAAAACTCTTCTCTTGTAACTTACGTGCTTCATCCACATAATCAATTTTCACGCTCACACTCGTGTTTGTATTAACGTCTGCATCATTACCACCGGCAACACCGGCAACACCGGCAGTAGCTTCTGGTACCTTATGAGAGTTCTCCATTTCTTTGCTTGGCCTTATTGAATTAAATAAAGAAGCGATTTGGGGTTTTGTTCAATTGCCAATTTCAAGTACAATGTAATGGGCTCGTTAAAAAGAAATTTCAAGGAAATGAAAACAACTACAAACAACAAAATGTCCGGGTAAGTGTCACGTGCAATATAACACTGTACGGTAAACATATACAACTGTATTTAAAAGACATACCACCCATACATAAACATATACACACATATATATTGTGCAGTACTGGGCTGCTAGGGGGTTGTTTGTTCCAGTTATATTGTGAGAACATCTACATCATGCAACACGACTAATAATAAGGGGGGGGCAGAGCGTTGGTCCCAAAAAAAAAAAAGCAATTTTTTTGTGTGTGCTCTAATTAAGACGAAAGAAAATCGAGAGAGAGAGTGGAGGGGGGAAGAGTCTTGAAGGGATGGCGATTTCTATTTAAGAGAAGTTTTCTAAAGTAGTTAATTGATTTGATTGCCAATACAAGAGATATTAAACAAGATTATATAAAGAGATGGTTTCTGAGGAGTGTAGCAGTGGACTTGCTGCTTTTCAGGAAGCGGTGAAGGGAGCTAGTCCGGATGATTTCTTGCAGTTTGGTGCAAACTATTTCAATGGGAAGCTTGAGGAGCAGAGGAAGATGGGCCGTCGGAGTGTTGTAGGTTTCAAGTCTCCTTTTTCCAGTGGTGATCCGCACTCCAAGGATGTACATGCCTCTGCTGATCCGCACGATAAGGGTAGTGCTAACAATGGGACTTTGTTCAAGGGGAGTTTTGCTGGTGCTGCGTTTGGGAGTGGAGACGACCCCAAGAGTCAGCAGTTGAGGAGCGAAGCTGGTGCTGGAGCTGGAGACGGAGACGACAAGAGAAGGATACCTAACAACTTCAATGCTATGAGACGGACGTCTGTGAGCGGTGAGACGTTGCAGCCGGACCATTTCGACGACTGGCAGCCGGACCACTACCAGGAGAAGAGCGAGGAGCAATTGAAGAGACTGGAGAAGTCTATTGGCAAGAACTTCCTGTTCAACAAGCTGGACAGTGATTCTAAAAAATTGGTTATAAACTGTTTGGAAGAGAAGCGTGTCTCCAAGGGCACCGAGATCATCAAACAAGGTGACGAGGGTGACTATTTCTACGTAGTGGAGTCAGGTACCGTGGAGTTCTATGTCAACAACGAGATGGTGAATACTTCGGGCGCGGGCTCGAGTTTCGGTGAGTTGGCCCTTATGTACAACAGTCCTCGTGCTGCCACCGTGGTGGCACAGACAGACTGTACCTTATGGGCTCTAGACAGACTGACTTTCAGAAAGATTCTGCTGGGCTCCTCTTTCAAGAAGAGACTCATGTACGATGATTTGTTGAAGAGCATGGACGTGCTAAAGTCCCTAACAACTTATGACCGTGCTAAGTTGGCCGATGCATTAGACACAAAGATATACGAGGCTGGTGATGTTATAATCAGAGAAGGTGACCGCGGTGAGAACTTCTACCTGATCGAATACGGTGCCTGTGATGTCACAAAGGAGAAAGACGGTATCGTGGCCCAACTAAAAGACCATGACTACTTCGGTGAAGTCGCCTTGCTAAACGACTTACCTCGTCAAGCCACCGTCACAGCTACAAAGAGAACCAAGGTCGCAACTCTGGGCAAGAGCGGGTTCCAAAGACTTCTAGGCCCTGCAGTAGAGGTTCTAAAGCTAAATGATCCAACCAAAAAGCATTGATTCATTTATGTTTTCTTGTCGTTTATTTTAAAAATTCTTTTCATCCCCCTTCCCAGAAAAAACAAAAAAAACAAATTCATAATTAAATTAAATATCTCTCTAAAGTAATATATGTATAATTCATACATAAAGGTAACGTTTCCTACGCTATAAGAATGTTATAAATATTAAAATATCTTGAAATCCGTATTTTATTACTAAATAAGAAAGAAGAGGCAGAAAAATCATTATAAAAAAAAAAAAGGGATTCTGACATCAACTTATCCCAACAACAAGAACACAAGAACACAAGTTTACCACAGGAAACTGAACGAAATGGATGAGAAATACGATGCTGCATTGGATCTACTGCGTAGACTAGATCCATCCAACTTGAACGAGAACTTAGAGAGAATTATCGGTCTTGAACCAGAGTTGGCCGAGGACCTTCTGAGTTCAATTGATGTGCCATTGAAGGTGGCCCAGGACAAGAAACAGAGTGGTAGAGCTTACCTCTGCTGTGACTATAACCGTGACGTTGATTCGTACAGGTCCCCTTGGTCTAATGAATACTTTCCGGAGCTCAGTGCAGCTGATTTGGAGGAGTCTCCGTTCCCTTCCAAGGATCTGAGAGAGCTTGAAGTACTAGCCAACGATTCTTTTGATGTGTATAGAGACCTGTACTACGAGGGTGGTATCAGCAGTGTCTACCTATGGGATTTAGATGAGGAAGGAGAGTTTGCAGGTGTCGTGTTGTTTAAGAAAGAAGGTGCTAACAAGGAGGTCTGGGACAGTATCCATGTCATTGAAGCCACTCGCAGCGATGGCGATATGTTCACTTACAGGGTCACTTCCACTATCATCCTGTACTTGGAAAACGGTAACCACAAGACCTCTTTGTCCGGTAACTTGACAAGACAGACAGAGAAAGAGAGCAAAGTAGACTCCCAGGACACTCACCAGGCCCACATCACCAACTTAGGTACTCTGATCGAAGAAGTAGAGTCTCAATTGAGAACACAACTGGAAATAGTCTACTTCGAGAAGACGAGAGATATATTCCACCAAACAAGAACCCAGAAGTCTGCAGCAGCCGAGATCAGCAAGAACAACCAAGAGGAGATCGTAAAGGGTCTGCAAAACTTGTGAAATACCACATTATCTTGTAGCCACTAATATATATATACATATATATCAAATAAAAAACTATAAATTGTCAGATGTAGTATACTATTGTGTAAATTGTCCGTTTATACGACGCAGCTAATGAAAAAAAAAGCCCCTGCAAAGCTGGCGACGATGGAAAAAAAAAAGTTGAACAAAAAAAAATAAAAATTGTAGAAAGATATTCAAAAAAAAAAAAAAATAAGGCTACGTGATCACCCTTTATCAAATCGAATAGCAATTCTTGGAGAAGGCAAGTGCAATCCCTTAATAACTACTTGATTAAATTCTCTTTGTTCTTTCCGCTTTTGTTTTTGGAGGAATTGTGGCAAAAAAAAAAAATAGCGGATTAACTAGACGACATAGCGAAAAAGGACAATTGAAAGGATTCACTAAGATATAAGATGAGGTGCAGAGTTTGGTCTGAAGCTCGTGTTTATTCTAAAGTTAACAATGAGAAGAATGAGGAGTACTGGAACTACGAGGATGCGGCTGTGACATGGTCTAGCAATGTACAGGATTACGAGATAGAGACCAAGGTGGGTCGTGGTAAATACAGTGAGGTGTTTCAAGGGTTACAGCTAGCGAGCAGGAAAAGTATAGTTATCAAGATGTTGAAACCGGTGAAGAAGAAGAAGATCAGAAGAGAGATCAAGATTCTGACCAACCTTTCGAACGAAAAGAACCCTCCTACACAGCATAAAATGGACCTCGAGTCCTATTATTCAAATAAAGACGAAAATATTCTTAAGCAAAGAAGATCATACATTTACGACATGCCGCACTTAGGCCACGAAAATATTATCCAACTATTCGACGTGATAAGAGACCCTATTTCTCGCACACCAGCATTAATTTTTGAACATGTCAATAACCTGGACTTCCGTGTTCTTTACCCAAAACTATCCGATATGGATATCAGATACTATATGTTTGAACTTCTGAAAGCTCTGGACTACTGCCACTCCATGGGTATTATGCACAGAGATGTTAAGCCACATAATGTCATGATCGATCACAAGCAAAGAAAACTGAGATTAATCGACTGGGGTTTAGCCGAGTTCTATCATGTTAATATGGAATACAATGTCCGTGTTGCCTCGAGATTTTTCAAGGGTCCTGAACTTCTGGTCGACTATAGAATGTATGATTATTCCTTGGATCTATGGTCTTTTGGTACAATGCTGGCCTCAATGATTTTTCAAAAGGAACCTTTCTTCCATGGTACTAGTAACACTGACCAACTGGTAAAGATTGTCAGGGTATTAGGTAGCGATGATTTTGAGAAATATCTGATCAAATATCAAATCACACTTCCTAGAGAGTTCCATGATATGGACCAATATATCAGAAGACCATGGCATAGGTTTGTCAACGACCAGAACAGACATTTAAGTGATAATGAGGAGGTCA
The DNA here is from genome assembly GCA_017309295.1 of Nakaseomyces nivariensis. Lineage (NCBI taxonomy): Eukaryota > Fungi > Ascomycota > Saccharomycetes > Saccharomycetales > Saccharomycetaceae > Nakaseomyces > Nakaseomyces nivariensis. The sequence continues at coordinate 724,320 of JAEVGP010000004.1, read as the reverse complement.
TAGATTTGTTAGACAATTTATTGAGATACGATCACCAGGAGAGATTAACAGCGAAGGAAGCAATGGGCCATCCATGGTTCGAGCCAATTAGAAAATCGGAGCAATCTTAGAAGAAAAGTACTTTATCTTAATAGCAATTATAATTTTTTTTAAAAAAAAAAAATGGAGATTAATTTTCATCTCATATATTTCTTTTCTTTTCTCACATAACATAACATAACTTAAGCACAGAGAGAATAAGACAATATTCTTTTCTTTTTTTTTTTATGTATCTTGACATCATACAGTATAACCTAAATAGTCTAGTTGGCTACATTTTCTAGATTTTAGAGACTACAGATTTTTTATCTTTTCTTTTCAGCTCCTTTCTTTTTTCTCCCCACCTCACCATGAGTCTTACCAACAATGATGACATCCCGTGAAAAAAGAAAGTTTTATCCGGTAACCAGCGTCGGAAACTATTAGTTCCGACTGATCACCTATGAATCCCTGGATGTCATTAAGGCTTAGTGTTTTTCAATAAAAGCATCAAATCCAAGTTTCTTTTTAATTTGCATTTATTTTAATTTTTTATTTCAACTTTTTATTATTTTTTTTTTTTTTTTTTTCAACTTGCCAGTTTTTTGTTATACCTATGATACAATTATTAATTTTTTCACAAATGTGTAGTAAATATTTATATAATTATTATATTGAGAAATAATAGAAAAAAACAAACCTACCAATATTAAATAGAAAAAGTAAAACAACAAAACTATAGTAACCTTGAAACAGAAAAAATAGATCATCGTAAGATAAGTTCAGATTTTCACATAACATTAGGCAGTGTAAAAGTAATCGAGGATAAAAAACAAATGTAGTGGAGGAAAAAGTAACTGTCAACTAAATATTTCTTGCCTTTAGAATCGATATCCTGCATTATTTTATACACCAAAAAATGTTAAAATGACCGAAAATATTGATGTAACTACTCACCACCCATAGTTACTATTAAACCTGCTTCGTTAACCTCATTAATGTCCGAGTCAATCATTAGCATTTCTTCAATCATTCTCAATGATTCTTTATCGTGCTTGTCACATTTACTAATATGAGCCTCTGAGAATTTTTTGAATTTGCTAACTAGCTTTTCGTAATACTGAAGCTTTTTCTTGATTACACTATTCTCCTTCCGCAGTTCATCATAGTCCTTTTGTAATTGAATTTGGGCAACCTTTTTTCTTTGTCTACACTTTGAGGCAGCAATACGATTTCTTTCCAACAATCTTGCCTTCTTCCAAGCAGATGTACCAGGAATAGGTTCCCCATTAGAATTACCATTAGATGAGTTTGGCTGTCTATACTGTTGTTGATCAAACGAAACATTTGATTGAATAAACTCGTACTTCCCTCCACGCTCCATACTCCTAAAATCATTGCTGTTTTTTGATGAGTCATTGGTTTGACTTTGTACAGAAGCAAGTGGAGACGCAGATAGTGATGGGGAAATCTTTCCCGGTTGTATAGACATCTTCTTTCCATCATTTTCCATGGCATCTTTCGATCTCATCGTTTCCGGGTTGAAAGTTACGGGCATACCAGATTCGGGTAGCGGTTGAGAATGTGCCATTATGTGATCAGCTGAGCCAACTGATTCTTCAGAAGGAATGTAATCACTGAAATTTGGTCCATTATCGTATCCGTTTTGTCTTCCGAAATACATTTGCATTTGTTTCTCTTGGTTGTTGGAATCACCGTTTAGTTTCGGTTTCTCTCCAGCAGCATTGTGATTTGGTGGATATGGATATCTATTAGCTGGCATTGGAGGAGGCTGGGTATTGTATAAGTTTTCTACAGTTTCTATGTCCTCTCCAAGCTGACTAATTTGACCATTAGATATCGAGATTCTTCTCTTTGGTGGGCCCTCTGGACCATAAGATGCTGCATTCTGGAAAATTGGTGGACTAGTCATCGGAAGGTGAGAAACATCAACTCCAAACGGCTGGTAGAAAGGAGACAAATTATTCTGAATTGCCTTGTCATTTAGCAGATTAGGATTGTTATTCATCGCTTCTCTCATTTGTCTCATTTTGGACATCTTCTGGTCCTCAACAACCTGTCTCTGGTTTTGGGCAGTTACACCACGTCTGGAATTAACACCATACATACCACTTCCGTCATCCTCTCTCTTAACAGCAACCTGAATATTCGATTCCTGTAGAGATGCCGAATTAGGTCTCCTTTGTAGCATATTACCAGAATTGCCATTCTTGGAAACCTCATGAGATGTATTTATAGTATTATCTATACCACTGAGTCCCGAATTTCTGCCACCGTTTGTATTTCCTATATTTACAGCGCCATTTAAGTTGCTACTGCTGGTGCTATTACTGTCTCCATTGCGATTTCCGTTAGTTAAACCCTGGTTAAATTGTTCGAGATCAGTACTCACGTTATCATTCATTGCCGCCTGCGGGCTTCCATCTAAAGAGAATCCGTTCATATTCATTTGTGACATTATCATTCCAGAATCATTACCACCAACCATATTACCCCTCATAAACATATCGCCAAAATACTGTTGATGAAGTTGTTGCTGTTGTTGCTGCTGTTGCTGCTGCTGTTGCTGTTGCTGTTGCTGTTGCTGCTGCTGTTGCTGTTGCTGCTGCTGTTGTTGCTGCTGTTGTTGCTGCTGAACTCTTTGTTGTTCTTGTTGTCTTCTCTGCTGTCTTCTCTTTTGATAGGCCATATATGAAGGGTTGGTGTTCACGTTGTTTAGGGAGTGCAGATTATTCATGTGCATATTCATTAATAAGTTCATATTGAATGCGTTATTGGCTGCAACTGCTGCTGCTGATGTCGCATCCATAAGGTTTCCGTTTTGTGGGTCTTGCATTATGTCCCCATCGTCAGTGTCCACATTGGTATTGTTATTGTTATCATTATTATTACCATTATTGCTATTGCCATTAGGATTACCGGTACTGCTCATGCTTCCTTTGGTTTTCCTTCTCTTTGACTGTTGCTGTTGTACCATTTCTTGGTCCATTCTCTCGTTATAATGGCTGCCATACATTTTTAGTAATCAACTCTATTTTTAGTTTTATTAATTTGTCTCAGTTAATATTTTAGTTTTTTCCTTTATCAAAAAAAATGGGATGGTATAAAAGGTTATAGCTTTCTCCAAAATTCTTCTAGAAAAAAAAAAGATGAAAGACGAAATATATCTATTAGGAAGGCTTTTGACGTTTTCAGAATCCTTTTATCAAATAGTTTTTTGTTTTGTTGGATTTTGTTTTGTTTTTTTGGTTTTTGAGTAGTATTCACTCCTTGTCTTTTAGTCTTGCCTTTTTTTCTTCTTTCCCTTTCAAAGAAAACTTTCACGTTCTTTTTAATCAGATACGGTTTTGAGACTGAATTTGTAACGTTCTTTTAAACTTCGTACACTTATTTATCTCCTTCACTTCCTTTTTATTTGTTTTACTTATGTTGTTAATTTCGTTGGGTCTTCCTTTTTTTTTGTTTAGTTTTTTTTTTTTCTTCTTTCTATTAATTCATTACCCCCCCACCACATAGGAAAAAAAAGGAATTATAAGAACTACTCTCCGAAGTTTTATTACAAATTTTTCTCTTTCTTGTTTTTGTTTCGGTTCTCCATCCCTTTCCTGTAAGAAAATCTTCTGGTAGCTGGCCTTTATTTTTTTTTTCTTCTTCAGTAAATTTGTTATTCAGGGCAGCGATCATTATCATTTGCCTCCCTCTCGTCTTATTCTCCGGGATTTTCTAAGTTGCAAAAAAATATGGAGCCATACAACGACGAACAATAGCAGAACCCTGACCTCATCCGTGGAAAATTGAAACTCAGGTTGAGAAAAAAAGTGCCAGTAAGTCAAAAAAAAAAAAAATAGCAGAATTCAATAAAAAATGCTATGACTTTTTTTCCTTTCATTCTCTTCAGGCCCTTCTCTGCTTTGGATATGGATTTTGATCTCAGAAAAATGGGCTTTCTCAGATATGTCCGTACCATATTTCTGGTCTATTCTTTACTTCTGTTACAGAATATGCCGTAGTAAAAATGATAGGGAACATCTAATTTTCAATTTTTTTTGTTTTCACAATGGTATTCATGCACGAGGGAGGAAATCAGGATACACAATTCTCAGAAGGGGTCGTACCGATATTCTTTCGTTTTTTCGTTTTTGGTGTAGTTGCGATTGGTAAGAATTATATGATGTGAAATAGAGTTTGTTTTCTGCTCACCTTTGTTCCCCTCATTCACCACTACGTCCATCGCAGAGGAAGAAACAAAACCATCAAAAAAATTTTTTTTTTTTTTGTCAGGATACCAAAAGAAGAAAAAAGAGTTACACAACGGAAAAATAACAACGCCTGTTTTCTGAAGCCGCACCTTACCAGATAGGGTGACTGACAGAAAAGCGGAGATAAAGAATCGGATGCCGGTTTTCAAAACGTCTTGATTTCTCAAGTATTTCTCTTTTGATTTTCTAAATAGTATCGTTGTTGTGGTCAAAGCTAACACACAAAGGAGATACACAGTTATTCTCCAAAAATACAATTTTTTTTTTTTGGGGAGGGAGGAGGTTTATGACTTTGGTGATTTAATTTTTAGTGGCCAACAGAAAACAAAAAACATAGTGTAATTTATATAAGTCCGTGGAAAATAGAAAAAAACAAGCAAACCACTAGCCGCCGATGTTTTTCCAGCACCTTCTTTCAAAATTTGCAAAAGAAATCCCTTGCGTAATCCTTAATCAGTAAAATACTGAACTTCTAAAAATAGATAGACATAACCATATTTTTTTCATTGTTTTTTGTATGGAGGTACTGGATTTTCATGAGAATGAGCTGATTAAAAAGCGGGAGATTATAGAAAAAAAAGTGAGTTCAGGGGTAACTAAAACAATAGAATTAGCCGCCAAGATCAATGAAACGGGTTTTCTTCCGTAATTTTTTATTATTTTTTTTTTGGGGAGCGGGAACGGGACCGGAGGAATGTGACCTCCGCGGTTAAAAAAAAAACTTGATTTGTTCCCCGTCCCTCCCCCCTACTCTGTAAACATAAAAAGGTATAAAAGGAGCAGGAAATTTCATTAGTTTTGTTTATCACTAAATCATAGAGATTTCGAATCCTGTAACTCATTTTGTCATCTTTCAATTTTTTTTTTTTTGGCGTGATAGTGTTATTTCAAATAAAATACTTCTAGAATACTATTCACATATTGGATGGAAAAACGATCCTGTCTATAACAATATGGAACTAGCATATAATTTAAAATGGTTTTTTGCATGTGACAAAAAAAATAAAGTATGTACCTAACAACGGAGTAATCACGACTATAAATGACGTCATCCATTCTACTTTTTCTCCCGCTTAAACACTTTATCGCTAATTCGTTCGAACGAAACAAAAATTCATTTAGTATTTTCTGCTCTTCTATAGGCAGTCGTATAATCGGATTTTTGCTCTGTTACACTACAAAATTTTTCTCAGAAAAGTAAAAAATTTTTATTTTTGGGTACAGTCTACCCAAAAAGTGCAAAGCCCGCGGGCAACCTGATGGGATTACAATTAAGGAAAAAAGAAGAGCAGAACCACTAATTTTTTATTTTTTTTTTTTTTTGCATCGTACTCTCTCTGTTTCGTAGGCCTAACGAGCAAAAAAAATAATTTTTGTAGCTGGAAAAGTAGAACATAACGGTTTTTATCTTATTTTTTTTTTTGCTATTTTTTTTAATTTTGTGTTTACAAATTGATTAGTTTAGAAGGCAAGACTATATTTGAATTACAGTTTGATAAGAACTATATCAAGGACAGCCATTCATCTCATTACCAGGGACGAACTGTAATATAATAAAAAAAAACCCTTTACTTTTTTTTTTACTTTTTCATTTTTTTGCTTTCATTGTTCTTATAGAGCTCTACCTACCTCAATCACTTTTTAAGGCACTATAATTGACCAATCTTAGTGATATCAAATATACACAAGAAAATAAACTTACGATTTTTGCTTTTGCTCTAAATCCGTCTTCCTAATAGAAAAAAATATCAGTGGGTGAAATTTTTCAGAAGAAAAATACCTTACGAAAACATCCTTTACTGAAAATCAAAAACTTTCTGTTATATCAAGTTGATTTAATAGAAACAAAAACAAAAACAACAAAAGGAAGAAAGAAAAACAAACAACAACTAATCATTTCTGAAATTACTTTACCATTGTTGGATGATATAGAATCTATCTCACAAGTATCAGAAAAATGGCACACAGAAAACTCCAACAGGAAATTGACAAAGTTTTCAAGAAAATTAATGAAGGTCTGGAAATATTTAACAGTTACTATGAAAGACACGAAAGTTGTACGAATAACCCATCTCAAAAAGATAAACTGGAATCTGACTTGAAGAGGGAAGTCAAGAAACTGCAGAGGCTTCGAGAACAGATAAAATCATGGCAAAGCTCCCCTGATATAAAGGATAAGGACTCGCTCCTCGACTACCGAAGGTCAGTAGAAGTAGCGATGGAAAAATACAAAGCAGTTGAAAAAGCTTCCAAAGAAAAGGCATACTCAAACATCAGTCTTAAAAAATCGGATACTCTTGGCCCACAAGAGAAAGAAATTAAAGATGTTTCCGATTATTTGTCGCAGCAAATAGACGAAATTGAGAGGCAGTATGAAGCTGCTCAAGTAGAAATCGACAGACTTCTTGTTCTCAATAAGAAGAAGAAGACAGCATCAACGGCGAATGAGGAAAAAAAGGATCAGTTGAAAGCCCTCCAACTTAGGTATAGGTGGCATCAACAACAAATGGAACTTGCTTTAAGATTGTTAGCCAATGAGGAATTGGATCCTCAAAAAGTCAAAAATATCCAAGAAGATATAAATTTCTTTGTTGAATCAAATCAAGACCCAGACTTTGTTGAGGATGAAACGATATATGACTCTTTGGATTTGCAATCTAATGAAGCAATTGCACACGAAGTTGCTCAATATTTTGCTTCACAGAGCTCTGAAGATAATCTGGCGAACAATGAAACTAGTGGCCCAATTGATTTAGACTCGATAGATACATCTAAACTTTCTAAAAAAGAACTAAGGAAACTAGAACGTGAGGCTAAAAAGGCTGCGAAAGTTGCCGCAAAGAATGCTGCAATTGCAAGTGCTAACGCCCCACCAACAATAACGATTCCCGCAGCTAAGACACTACCAACTGAAAAGTCTCCATCCTCAGCTACCAGTGATAACAAAAGTGATCTCAAAAGTCAGTCTTCATCTCCAGGTCTGGAAAACATAACAACAAATACCACACCAAGGAGTCCCACCGGTAAAAGCACGATGGTATCGACACCAACCTCTTCAAAAACACCCGTTACAAGTTCTACAGCTGAGTCAACCGAAATTAAAGGTGGTCATACTCACATTCATCAAAGCCAAAATGGCACGACGAGTTCTTCTATTTTAAAACCCGCCGTAGTACCAGCCCGCCCCGCTGGTGAATTGAAATGGTCTGTAGCAGCTTCTCATGGTATTGAAAAAGAGAGAAAGAGTAACCCATCCTCTACCGTTCCACCTAGCGTGTCACGTTCAAATTCAACAGTTCCTCAAGGAACTGAAACTCCTGTTGCTAGTACTGGTGCTCTCAGGACCTCGATAAACACTCCAAAATTACAAGGGGCTACTTTAGCGGAGAGATTGGAGAAAGCTCACGAATCTGCTTTGTCGAGTCCAATTGTCACATCCAATAATACCAATGATGAGGCCGAAAAGGAATTTATTCAAAAGGGAACTCAATCTACTGACAATGAAAATGACCGTGAAAATGACCATGAAAATGATGAGATTGAAGAGAACAATGAGCATATAATAGAACCAGAGGAAACTTTCCATAATATTCCAATTTCTACAACACCTTTACTATCAGATGGATACAACTATGACAATGCCAGTCATTGTATCCAATCTTCTGTAGAGGAGAAACTAGAGACACCAGAGGAAGAATCTGCTAAGGAGAAGCGAAAAGAGAATTTGAGAGAAGCTCTCTTATCTGATCATGAAGAGTTGTTACTACCGAATGGTATCCAAGCTTTTATTATGGGAATGGAGCTATCCAATAACCACCTAATAAACAAGACCAGGTGTATATATAATAACTCTACCGATTTCTGTAGAGTCAATAGGTTAGATCAGGTACCACAGGGAGTGAACCCACCTTCACCTCTAGATTCATTCAGATCAACCCAGCAATGGGATGCAACCAGACACTCTCTATGGTCTACTATCACAGGTGATAAAAAAGATAGTTTTGACGGGTTGCTGAAGAAATTTGAAGAGCTTGATATGTTTACTCTTTTTTACAACTACTATTTCGCTATAACACCTTTGGAGAAAGAAATTAGTCTTAAGGTTTTGACTACCCGTGATTGGAGAGTTGCAAGCAATGACGTAATGTGGTTTTTAAGACAAGGTGAACCAAAACTAGTTAATGACAGCTTCGAGATTGGAGACTATAAGATCTTTAAATTGGATGACTGGACTGTTATTGAGAAAGTCAACTTCAAATTAGATTACTCTATCTTGAAAAATGGGAGAGTCGCTCCAATCAATGAAGAACAAATTGATGAGCCTAATTCACAAGCTGAAGAGGAAAACAAGTTATCTCATGGCCAGCAACTTCTACAGCAGTTGAAGCAAGGCAAGGGAACTGCATAGTCTATTCTTTTCTATTTTTATTCTCTTCTACTATTTAAATTTGTATATAAACAGAAATTTAGACACTATTTAATATTAAGGACGTTTCGCATGTTCAATCAAAAACAGTTTAATCTATATTGTATCACTATCGAGAGTATATGATTCCATCAGTCCATATCACTATTTTATCCATCGATGTAGTATAAAATCCAAAATTTTAATTCATGCGTATATGTATATATTATATTATCTGGTATTGAAGAGAGAGCTATACTAAATGTAGTCAACACACTATATAATCAATAGCAATGACCACACAAAACCAGTGATTAGGGCAGACACCTTGGCAAACCACCAGACATGTTGAATAGCAAATGGACACAAGGAAAAATGCCACATCCAAGTTTGCTGAATTTTATCGAAATGACCAGTAATCAAACCAGTATTACCATAAAATTCACCCATCATAGCTCTAACAGTAATTTCTTGAACATGGGCACTAACATCCTTGTTATTGACTGGGTCTTTAGCACCAACCCAAGTTCCATTCTTGTGTCTGCTATAAATAGTTTCACAACCTTCATGATCATGTCCGGTAAGAATGATACCTGGCTTATCGTTGTGAAATACAAGGTTCATGACCTTTTGTGTGGTTTCATAACTTAAGTGATTTTGAGATCTTAAAAGATTGGCCTTATATGGTTCTCTTTCAAAATCTTCAGGGTAGTACCTAAATTCTGGACCATCAACACAAATACCTTCTTCCTTGTAAAAAGGAACATGAGAAAGAAGAATTGTACTACCGTCAAACTGTCTTTCAAATAGCTGATATAAGAATTCCCAAGTTGCTTCAACGAATTCAGGTTGCAGGGCTGGACCATCCAAAAGTAAACTATTTAAAACAACGATACGCCAAGCATGGTCCGTACCTTGATTATATTCGATCCAATAATTGTCCTTACCAAATAACTGCTGATATCTAGACATGTGCTGGTATGTAGCATCTCCTGAATAACCACAGTCATGGTTACCAGAGATATTGATAAACAAGAAATCCTCCTTTTCTGGGTCCCAGGAATGAACATCGGAGTAACCAAATGGGAAAGACATGTTATTGTTGTACATTTCAGAGAATTGGTCTCCCCAGGAGCTCCAGTCCACCTTATAATTACCATCTTCATCATGATTCTTTTCTTTAGCTTCCTTTAGAGAAGTTAAGTCCCTCTTAAAGATACGGCTGATATACCGCTGAGTTCTGTTATAAAATTCAGAATCACCAATCCACTGACTGGAAAACAAGTCACCTAGTACAGCAATATGTGTGGGATCTAGTCTTTTCTTCATCATTGAGTAGATGTGTCCCAGATAGTAATCATTACCAAAGATGTCAAGACGCGTGTTATATGGAGTATTCTTGAAAATACCTTTGATTTGTGGATCACCAAAAGCCATGAAGTGAATATCAGTGATCTCACTCACTCCATCATCTCTAATTTGTGGTTGTTCTGGTTCATTCAAACCGCGTAAATCATCGAGGTAACTCTTCAAATAATAGGAAATTTTACCACCTGTAGATAATTGTTCAACATCCGCATCACGGTCAACAAATCTCCCCTTCTTATAACGTGCCCAGGAACAGCTATTCGAATGGAAAGATGGATATGTGTAAATGAATACGTTCGCCACTACCGTCAACACGGTTGCCAAAATTGCAAACTTCTTCAACAACCCACGTAATGACATAATTGAAATCCTGCTTATGTCGTCCGCCTTATAATATAAAACCCTTTAGGGAAGTGAGTTACAAGTCCAATGATTATTAGTTTTCAATATGGCAAGATAAAATGTTTAGACGTGAGGTCTTTGATACATCCTCTTGATTTATCGCTAAAATCCGATTCAACCATATACGTAGCAAGTGATATATTACCTAATTCCAATTGGATTTGATTAAATTATTCTAATAACTCTAAATATTTATACAAATTACTACACAACTTAGCGTCTGTACTATTATTTTAATTTTATACAGGATGTTTGAAGAAAAAATAAAGAGGTTGAGTTAGAAAAGAAACGAAGATCAAATACTTATGTTCTTTTTTTCTTATCTTTACACAGCAACTCTGTATCTCTTCTTTCTTTGCCTTTCTTGTTGACCTAGGATTAACTCTTCAAATACTCTAGCATCCTCGGCTTCTTCGGCAGTTCTTCTGGCCTTGGAGAAGTTGTCAGCTAGGAACAAAAGACCCTTAGCCTTCAAACTCTTATCATGCTCGTGTCTGTCATTTAAGATTCTGTTACACACTTCTCTTAACTTTCTCTCAAGTTCATATTTAGACATAGACCACATGACACCCAGGGCTTTACCAGCAACCATGTGTTCAAACTTGGCACGCTCTTCAGGACTCAATTGTTCAGGGTCCACTTCACTCAAGCCTTGCATGGTCTTCTTAGCTTCCATACCAGTGTGCAGCAAACTGTAAGTGGATTTGACATCCTTGGCACCATCTCTGAAACCGGTCAAGAACTTGGAAACACCCAGGGTCTTCCTAGAGAGCAAGTAGTTATTAGCCTTGGTTCTGTATACAGTTGCAAGAATGTGCAACAGCTCAAGACCAAAACTTTCCAGCTTCAATTCTTCCACTTCTTGAGTTAATTTTGCCTGGAACTCGTCCAGATGGTTCTCTTTCACGGCAAGCACGTACCTGTCCAACTTGTCATTTAGTTTATGGGATAGCTCCTCGATTTGCTTTAAGGTATCCTCTCTTCTTCTCCGCTGCATATCAGCGATCTTATCACGTTGTTCCTTCGTTAGCTTACCGTCTGCGTTTCTAGCACCGTTAGAGTTAGCTGCCTCACCATTCTGTGGAGCCCCAGAAGGAGAGTTTGGACCACCTGGTGCAGTACCATTCAAGGCCTCCTCCGCAGCGACTTCTTCCAAGTCCTTGAATAAAGAGAACTCACCAATCCAATCTTTAAACCCATCACCACCAAATATAGCAGTGAAGTACTCAGAAGGATCAGCAAAACCTTGCTGAGGAACAGCCTGTTCTTTACCAAACTGATCATACTGCTTCCTCAACCCCTCATCGCTCAGCACCTGGTAAGCCTCACCCACGGCCTGAAACTTCGATTGCGCATCCGGATCATCCGGATGCTTATCAGGATGCGTCTGCATCGCACGCTTACGGTAAGCCTTCTTAATCTCAGCAGGTGTGGCATCAGGAGCCACACCCAAAATGTCATAGTACTCAGTATCCTTAACCATCGTTTTTTTGTTTTGAATTCCAACGTTCCTAAGCTGTAATTCAAATAAACAAAGAATTCCAAGTCAAAGAAGAATATGTCGATGGTTTTGGTTTTTATAATCCAAATGTTGGGTCCCTTTTTCTAATCAAGTAACCCCTATGTTTCTTTTTTTTTTTTCTTTTTCCCTGCGATGTCCCTCGGCCTCGAGCACACTTTGCCCTTTTCCCTGTAAATCCCAAAATTTTTGTTTCGTTACCACACAGCCTAATGGCAACTGCCACACACAAGACAATGCAAATCATTGTAATCTATCACTAAATCACTAAAAAATATTAGGTAAAGGGTAAGGCTGTAATAATCGGAGTTTCTCCTGTTTTTTTGTTTCTTGGTTCATTGTAGCATTGTTTCAAGGTGGTTTCTGAGGTGTAAGTAAGTAATTGTCACTTGCCTTTGTAATGTGAGTAATAGGAACCGCACAGTGGTGGTCGCTGTTTTTGCTATGGTTTCTCTGTGCGTCCACAGGTAGTTACCTATCTTTGGCAAGTCGTCATCGAAAAACGCTTCTCCTCTCATGTAACACCCTATCAAAACCAGTATCACAGCGAGATACATCAGTCTCTTGGCCATGGTATACAGGTTCATCAAGACTCTATACAATATGTAGAGAAGGGCTAACGTAGAAAGCGTGACGAATACGGTGGGGTACTCGCGGCTGAACTTGACAACCACGGGAATCAACAGGTGGATGAAATTGATAAGCTGTGCCAAGACATTGACGATAAATTCCTGGATGTTCTCCTCGGGATGTTCCACCTCTTGCATGATCTTCCTTTTTGTTCTTTCGTTCTGATTATATCTTTCTATTGAAATTGAAATCACTCTACAAATCTTCAATTTAACATTGTTTGTTTACAAATTTTTTTTCTTTCAGAAATATTTTTTTCATCTTAAATAACACAAAAACGAAATCTAGAACAAAACAAAAGCTGTCTGTAGTGCTCGTATTATTTAAATCATTATTCTCATCCAGTTATCAATACTTTTATAAAAAAATATCAGTATTACACTGTTATTAAATACTTCAGCTAAGGTCCACAAAGTGATAATGTATGATCCACATCAACACATCCAGTTAATGGTTGTATAGTGTAGTGGTTATCACTTTCGGTTTTGATCCGAACAACCCCGGTTCGAATCCGGGTACGACCTGATTTTTTTTTCCAGAAATTTAATTTGAATACTTGAACTATCATAACATTATTTTTTTTATTATATAATGTTGCATATAACTATATCCTATTTTATTTTGTAACGTATTACTTTTTTATTTCTATATAAAAAGCAGGATTTTGTTTCTATTCATATAAGAGCAGAAGAAAATAAAATAAAAAAAAAATATAATAGTATTTGAATAGATTAAGAGATAAAAGAAAAAAGGTATTATTAATATTATTATAAAAGAGAAAACTTTTCTTTTTTTTTTCTTTTTTTTTATTTTAATTATTTGGATGGAACTGGTTCATCATCGTCATCCTCTAGGGAAATACCCATATCATCGTCTTCGTCAGCCTTTGAGTTTTTGTTAGACTTTGGGGCTGGAGCTGGGACTTCGGAATCCATAGAGTCTACGAATTCACTCATTAGCTTGGCGGATGCTTCGTAGTAAGCCATTTGAGCGGAGGCTAGTTCCTTCAAACTTGGCAAGAAGTTAGAGTTGGCAAGGACCTCTTGCATAATGACAGTTGCATCTTCAGTAGCTTGAGCGAATTGGTCCTCTAGGGTCTCCATTTGTACTCTTAGTGCAGCTTCTTTCTCTGGCTTAGCATTTTGTAGGTTGGTTCTAGCAACATCGTATTGCAATCTCTTGTATTGAACATCCTTACGGGCCTTGTTAGCTCTAGTCATACTTTCAGCCAGTTTTTCCTTTAGCACTTTGTTAAATTTAGTTTGGATTAATGTATCCTGTTGCAATCTAGCCTGGGCAATCTTGGTTTGGACGTCACTGTAGTTCAATAGCACCTTGGCCAACTTGTTGTCAGCTGGATCGTCAAAACTCTTGTTCAAGTACTCGCTGGAGTTCAAAGCTACTTTACTAATGGCGTAATTCAAGGTCTTTGGCTCCTTAGTTGGGCCTGGAGCAACTAGGATGTTTTGGGCCTCGGTAGCAGAGGTAGCTTTACTCAATTCTTGGACCTTAGCAGCCATGTTCTTGGAAAACTCATTGACAGACTCGCTCACGTATTTTGGGTAGTCGTAGGATTCGTTGTCATAGACAGCAGTAATTTGCAAAAAGTGCTCATACACAAGCTTGACGGTATCGACCTTGTGCTCCAATTCCAAGTATTCCTGAGGCAATTGAGAAATGTCAGTGACTTGGCCCAGTCTCTCCTGAACCATACGCTGAGTGTTTTGCGCCATAGTAGGAATGTTGCTAGACAACTCCTGTGTCTTCTGAGACACAGTAGAGGACAAATCCTCCCAATTCTTCTTCAAAGAATTAGTAAAGCTGTTAAAATTAGACATCAATAATAGTATATTTAGTGTTCTTTACTCTGGTTCCCTCTCAACCATAAAAAACAAAAATAAAGTAACCAATAGTTGTTGTGTCTTCTTAAATCCATTTTCTTTTTTTCTTTCTTTCTTTCCCTTCCTTTCCCAAAAAAAAAAACCCAGGCGTTTTTCTGTTCTTAACAAAAATCCGGGGAGCCCGATAAAGCTTTGATCAATACTGAGGGAACTACAAGTTACATCTCTTTAACTTTCTACAGCAGCAATCGGTTAAGGAAGTACTATAAAATCACAGACATTAACGTCATTAATTTGTTTTCTAGTTCCTTATTTTTTTTTTTTTTTCTTGAACTTATTACGGGCTCTACTGGTGAAACAAAAATTATTATATTTGGAGTACTTTGCTATGTTTGTTCCCAGGGTTTCGTTACGTGGTTGGGTGAGGTGTTTGAGTACTAGTAAAATACTGTACAAGAACAAGTCTAATTCTGTACTTTTGGGGTCAGATAGGCTCAGACAGCTTGAGTTTGACAAGCATTACAAGATACGGTCTAATATTGAACTGTTGATCCAGGACTACGCTAAGAAGCCCATTCCTCCCTTGACTTTCCAGTACTTGACTGACTACCATCCTCCACTTTCCAAGAACGATGAGTACATGCTGACAATTAAGACTATCAACCTGCTGTTATCATATACATGCAGACGACTCAACGCTATACAACAACTGCCCTATGTTGCAGTAGTTAACCCTAGCATAGAGCGGAGTTACTCTTTATATTTGAAGACATTGGAGTCTTTGTTGTCTATTGAGTTCCCATACGCACTGCATTGCAGAGAAGCTATACATGGCCTGCTGATAGAGTTCCTGGACGATCATCAGGACACGGTAGAAACTTTATCTCGTGGTCTGGAGGAGATCATGGATTATATCCCAAGAGAACTTATTTTTGACTTTTTGGATCACCATTTAAGAGATCGTATCGCCATGAAGATTTTGGTGACTCATCATTTATCACTGGCTAGCTATGACCCCGAGAAACATAAAAACACTATCGGGACCATACACAAGGATTTCCCAATCGCTGGCATAGTGAAAAGAGTCTCTGAGTTTGTCAGTGACCTATGTTTTGTGAAATATGATCATCTTGTTGCACCAGTCAAAATTGTCTCGGGTGAAGACGTTACTTTCCCTTGCATTCCAACAATTCTCGAATACGTCCTTACAGAGATCCTCAAAAACTCATATAGAGCCCATATCGAGAACAGTACTGCATCAAGGAATCTGGTCGATAAACCAGTAGAGATTAATATTGTCAAGAACAAGAACTATGACGAAGAACTGGAGATCAGAATCCGTGACTTTGGCGGCGGGATTCCACCAAAAGTAGAGGAGCACATCTTTGAATACTCTTACACTACAGTAGTAGCCAACAAAAAGGAGACCGGATCCAGTGCCTATGTGATCCCAGGTGAAGATATCAATATCGTCTCCGGTATGGGGTTCGGACTTCCCCTGTGCAAGGCCTACATTGAAATGTTTGACGGTAAATTGGAAATCCAAAGTCTCTGGGGATGGGGTACCGACGTGTATATCAAATTAAAGGGACCATCAAAGAAGATGTTGGAACCACCAAACAAAGAAAATACTTGAAATTCAAATACTTTTAGTATAATCTGTCAGGTACCATCCTTACACCACAGCTTAACGGGAGTATTTTTCAACAAAATTTTTTTTTTTCACTCAAATCAACAAGAATTTTTTTTTTGTTAAAGATTCGATTACAAATTGAATCAAAAAGAAAGGAAGAAAGTTAAAGACTTGGTTATTGACAAAGTATATTGTTGTTTTAAACTCTAATATTCTGTGTTTCTGCAATTAAACGAAGTAATTTTCTTTTCCTCGCTTACCTTTTTTAATTTTTTCCCCCTGTTATCAGTTTTATTGATTATAAGTCACTATGGATGGTATCAAAGTTTTAGCCACTTTTGCAGTTGCAGTTCTCTTTTACAAATTGTTCAAGAATGCTAAGGGACAAAGTACTAGCGTCAAGGAGCCAGTAGTTGCATTGAGCAAGAGCGAGTTCAAGGAATTTGAGTTATACGAGAAAATTCCTGTCACACATAACACTGCCAGGTACAGGTTCAAATTGGCGCACCCTGAACACGTGTTAGGCCTACCTATTGGTCAACATATTACTGTTAAGGCAGAGATCGATGGTAAGACTGTTAGCAGATCATACACACCAACATCTTTGGATCACGAAAGTGCTGGTTACTTCGAGTTACTTGTCAAGACCTACCCAGAAGGTAACATTTCGAAGCATATCGGTGACTTGAAGGTTGGTGATAAAGTTAAGGTCTCCGGTCCTAGGGGGTTCTACGAATACACACCTAACGTTCGCAAGCACTTAGCTATGGTTGCTGGTGGTACTGGTATCACTCCAATGTTCCAGATCATCAAGGCTATTGCCAAGAACCCAGATGACAACACCAAAGTCACTTTACTATATGGTAATGTTCGTGAGAGTGACATTTTGCTGAAGGAGGAATTAGCAGAAATGTGTCAATTGAAGCCAGATCAAATAAACGTCGTTTACTTGTTGGATAAGCCAGAGAATGAGAACTGGGATGGCCGTGTAGGTTATGTCACCAAAGAATTAATGGAAGAATGCTTTCCAGCTCATTCGAATGACGTTCAATTATTGATTTGTGGTCCACCTGCCATGGTCTCTGCAGTCAAGAGAAACGCCGTCGCTATGGGTTTCCCAAAAGCCAAACCTGTCTCTAAGATGGATGATCAAATATTCGTTTTCTAAAGAAAAAAAAAATCTAAAAATGTGGACATAATGAAACATATAAATAGAATAAGCTACAATATAGAGTATAGTAAATAGCAAGCAAGATAGCAGTATTACGACACCTTCTGATCAGGTGCATGACGTTATAAACGTGATATCACCGGCAACGATGTTAACGTGTTGAAGTTTTCTTCGATTTTTTTTTTTTTTGGTGTCGATCAAAATGATTTTCTCGAAATAAATAAACATTATAAGGTTATACTTTTAGTCATTTATATCCTTTTTAAATAATAGTGTTAAGGTTAGTAAACAACAAGTTATTGCTTTTATATATCCCCATTACAAATTTTGATATTTTTTCGGATCGATATTTTACTCTATTAGTATATTGAAATAAAAGCAGAAAGGAAAATAAAAAGGACCGGTTTTATTACAAGTACGAAGAAAAGCTAAGAAATAATTTGACAAGTGTTCTATATTCAAGCATTTATTAAGTTTGGTTCATATCTATATACATTTGCATTGAATTTTGGTTTATTCCTGTACCCCCTTCTATTCCTCGTTTAATTACCAAATAGCATATTGCATTAACATAAGACGACCAAAAAGTGACAAATCTGTTCCATTTTTTTCATCGTTTTTTCATCTATCTTCATTTTCTCTTACGAATTAATCACTAATTTTAATTATTGCTCTTCCAACAAAAACACAAAATACTTTAATTATGACATCTGTTCCAGTTAAAAAGGCATTGGGTACATTACTTCGTGATCCAGGTAACGCCACATGTGCTGATTGTAAAACTCAATCTCATCCACGTTGGGCCTCTTGGTCTCTGGGTGTTTTCATCTGTATCAAATGTGCAGGTGTTCACAGATCATTGGGTACACATATCTCTAAAGTTAAATCTGTTGATCTGGATACTTGGAAAGAAGAGAATTTGAAAGAGTTGGTACGTATGCGTAACAATCAGTGTGCAAATATGATTTACGAGGCCAAGATTCCTGAAACTTCAAAATTCCGTGGCAAGAACCTAGGGAATGATACTAACTTGTTACAAGAGTTTATCAGACAGAAGTATGAACGGAAGAAGTGGACCGATACAAGTGTGGACCTGGCGAACTGTTGTAATGGTTCATCCGTTCCAGTCACCACCGCCGCCACCAGCATGAATACAGCAAACATCCAGACCTCCTCTTCTAATTCTTCCCTTGCCTCCTCTGCGATTTCTTCTTCGAACAATTCAGAAACAA
The DNA here is from genome assembly GCA_017309295.1 of Nakaseomyces nivariensis. NCBI lineage: Eukaryota > Fungi > Ascomycota > Saccharomycetes > Saccharomycetales > Saccharomycetaceae > Nakaseomyces > Nakaseomyces nivariensis. Next base: position 705,821 of record JAEVGP010000004.1, on the reverse strand, counting down.
ACTCTGAACCAAACTCTGAAATGACCAAGAGTAATAGTATATTAAACTTGCAGACAAGAAAGGATGTAGAGAGGAACACTGCTCCTAAGACAAAGAGACAAGAACCCCCACAACGTAACGACTTAAAGAAAAGCATATTGTCATTATACTCTGCACCATCAAATAAGAGTACTAGTAATCCTAGCATGTCATTTCCACAATTGGCCAACCCACAACAACAACAGAACTCATCTACATTATCTATAGATGATGACGAACTATTTAAGAACGTTTGGTCATAAAAAAAGATTGGAGATGAATATAGTATTTAAATAGAAAAATAATAAAATAAATATGGTATTAATTTTTAAATTGTGTTTTTTCTTAGTATTAAAAGATATATGGGAATAATTAGAGAAAGTATTAAATTAAGCTAGTACCAGCTATGCAGAATAAAAAAAGTATTAAAAAATAAAAAAAAAATAAAAAATAAAATTCAAATGCGTATTGTTTTTGTTCGTTTTCCTTTTTTCATTTCGTTCAAATCATTATTGTAGATAAGGCACTTCACCTTTATATCTGTTCATCACAGTTCTATGAATACCGTAGTAGAAGGCGCAAACAAAGAAAAATATCGTCAACAACATCTCAAAATCTTGCATATATTTATGATAGTTTGTATCTTTTTTTTTATTTTTGAAATTTCAGTAGTGTTTATATTTCTTGTTTTTTTTGTAGTTTAGTTTTTTTTTCTTCTTTGTAGTTCAAAGATTAGAATTAGAATATTATAATTGTTATTAAGTTTTTTGTTATATTACTTCTCGTGTATGAGAGAGTTTTTGCTAGTTTCAAGTTTTCAAGTTAATATGAAGTTTTCAATTACCTAGGTAGAAAGAATCGCTAAAAAGGGATTTACAGGGACGTATTTCCCTTTTGATTGCTTTCTTTTTATATTATTTTTTTTTTTTTTCAAATGTAAAAAGACATGAGATGAGAGCGAAAGAAAAAAAGGGGACCGGTGTCTCCGAAAACAGGTTTCATCTGTAACTCACAAAAAAAACAGTGAACAGAGAGAGTGGTGAAGAGAGAGAGAATCTCTTTATTTTTGGAAAACTCCCCCAGAAAATAGCGCATCACCTTTGTTCTAGTCCGATACAATGTTGCGTCCCCTCCACGAAACCCAAATGAGCCAGGAATCCCAAAAGGAAAATAAACAAACAGAGAAGTACACGCAAAGGGGAAGAACATCACCGCACAGACACAAACGCAGTCTCTTTATTTTTTGTTCTTTGTTATGTTTTTTTTTCAAAGAGAGAAAACCCAAACAAAGACCAAAAAAATAAAAAAAAATTTGCGCACAAATCAGATAAGTGCCGTTTCTCTCTATCAAAAAAAATAATTATTACAAACTAAGTAAAAGACAAACAACTAAAAAAAACTTGGTGTAGAAAGTTGCGGAGAAAAAAAGTATAATATCATAATCCACGTCATATGATGTTGTTGTATTTTTCTTTGGGTTGGTAAAAAAAAAACAACATGACGAACACTCAGTAAAAGAAGAGATAAATACCGTACGGCTGTTTCTTTTAGGGGTGTGATTGAACCATTTTTTTTTAGGGTGATTGTAATCACCGAAATAAATCTGTCATCCCTGATTACCTATTTGGGTAAGTACTATAAAAATAATCTCCTCTTTTTTTTTTTATTTCTTTGTTATGAACAACGCACCACCTCCTATTCCGAGGTATTTTTGTAGGGGAGGGGTGGAGATAAATATAGAGAAAATCCCCTTACTTCCTATTTGAGTATTTTTGCAGGGGTACGGTTGTTTCTTTGTGGTTCTAAATAAATATATTGTCGTTATAAGTGAAGAAACGGAGAGAAAAATTACATAATTAAATATAGAACTGTACCTATCTTTTTTCATTTCTTTTTTTTTTATCTCCGTATATATGGATTAACCCCGATTAAACTTCGTTTTTTTTTTTTATTATTTTAATTTCTATACTTCTATGCTGATCGCTTTTGCATCTCAATGATGTAGTTCTTGTTGTTATTATTATCCCAATATTCCTCTCTGGAGGAGTCGTCATTAGCTCTGGTGATGTAACAAATACAGAACTCTAGTTCGTTACTCTTGTTGGATACATACTGTCCATTCGCCAGCATTGTGTTGTCTATCATAAATCTGAAGATGTCCATGTTGGATCCCGGTAAGTAGCTGTTACCTGATCCAACGTACATGGATTCAACCTCGCTTGAGGTGCGCCAGTGGTTCCATGTGTACCGTACGAGTACTTTTTTGCTGAAATATATGTTTTTCACAAGAATACTTCCGGTGATGATGAGTTTCTCGTCATTCTCTGGGTTATCGTCGTTGGTAAATGTAGAATACTGGGTGTTGTTGTAGAAATTGTTCTTACGCTGTTGCACATTGAGGCTTACCTCCTGTAAGAACACTTTCTTGTCCTGAGAACTATTCAAAAATATATTCAGTTTCAATGACCTTGGATTCTTATTTCCGAGAATAGGGAAATTTTTGTTATGTATACCAAAGGTCTTTTCGCAGGCCTTTCTTTCTTTCTTTTCTGGGGGAGGGTCCTTAAAATTGTTTTTTAAAGAATTACTGTCATTGATCATTAAAGATTTGAGACCACGGCTAAATATAGTACTGCCATCACCAAAACCTCCCTCGCCATCGTCATCGTCATCGTCAAGATCGTCATCGATTAGCATATCTAGGTCATTGTCGCCAAACCCATCTTCCAAGTGTCTTGAGAGATCCAGTCTCTTTTTACCTTGTCTGACATCCACTGATCTTTGTAATGGTTTGTGCTGGAAACTCAACACGTCATCCTCTTCATCACGGTAGCTGACGACATTAGGACTTTCTTCTTTGAAGAAGTACTTCACCGGTAGCCTCTGATCAAAATGCACACTCTTACTACGGGTCAGATTAGTATGAATGTTTGCATTACCATTACTGTCATTGTTATTCTTCAAGTTTAAACGAGAATTAGAGTTTGGTGTCACCGGTAGCGACTTTGACCTACGTTTCAGCGAACTCTTGACTAACTCACCTGATTTTTTATAGACTGGTGGTAAAGGCATCATGTGATCTTCCACTGGTAAAGACTCATATGGGTCATCAAATGTGCCGATGTTGTTCTTATTTGCAATTGTGGACGTACTCTGATCAGCCTTATTGAGCACCGGATAACTCTTCTCCGTTGGTGAGATCGAGTCATCTTGAGTCATCTCAATAATCGCATCAGTTCTTTCCTCTTGAGATTTGTACCTTTTTTGAAAGTCTAATTCTTCATTATTATTCTCTGGAGTGTGACTAACTGGAGTTTGCTCAGCTGACAGTCCATTTTTGGTTACATCGTCAGAATTAGGTTTATTAAATGGAAATGCACTGTCTATAATAATTTTCTTATTCATGTTCGTATTACGTTGTAATTCTTCTAAGGAAAAAACCTCGTCATTCATTTTGGTAACTCTCTGTGGCTTATGCAAAAAATCGAGGGAATTTACTCGACCGTGACTGCTGGGCAAAGGACCAAAGACATTTTTTCTGGCAGTAGATTGGGAACTATCAACACTGCCATTTCGTGAGTATATCTTGGGAGTCAAGTTACTAGGAACATCTTTGATATTATGAACTTCTTCATCTGAATTTCTCTGGTAGACTGGGTAGCCTAAAGGTCTTCCCGTTTTTGAGTCATTTGAATCGGAAGTAGTCGCTGTAGTTTTCTTTATGTCGTTATTTTTATTACTTTTAACATCAATTTCAGGGGCTGCTGTCTTCATCGTTTCAGTTGGGATATTGTATGTTCTATTAAATTCCCTTTGAACTAAAGAGGATGCAATTTCTAATTTCCCTTCATTATTGTCTAACAGTGCAGTAGCAGGTAATTTGGCAGATGTAATTATAGGGACGTCAGGTTTTGACACATTCTTTTCAGAAGCCTCAACTGGGGTGACTTTGTTGATAACCTGAGCAGTAAGTTTAGTTGTATCTTTCTTTATTGGCTTGGTATTGAAAATTTCTGTCTTCGTATTCTGAATAGGAATAGTAGCACTCTGTATTTTGTTGATATTAGATACGTCTTTCTTAGTGTCTGTAGGTGTTTCTTTTTTAACTGTTTCTAAAACCTGCTTATTAATTTCATTAGCTTTGCTGGTTTCCTTTTCAGCTGCTTGAGTGACAGGTTCAGAAACACTGCACCCATCTTTTTCCGTACTAGGTTTAGAAGTAGTAGTTTCCTCCAGAGCTGGTATAGAAATGTCTTTTTTAGCAGTAGAGATAGATTCCTTGTTCTTTATCACACTGACAGCGGGTATAGATGCTTTCTCACTTGATGTATCAGCAGTTATTTCCTTCTCTAATTTAATCATACCCGGCTTTACAATATTCTCCTTTGATTCTGACTTTGGCTTTGATCCATTAGCACGTTTGTCTTTTTTGTCCTTCCCACTTTTTTGTCTATTGGTGATATCTTTCTTTACAGCAGCTACATTTGCATCATTATCCTTTGGTACTTTTTTCTTTATGTTTTCACTTTCCCTTGGTATTGATGTATCCTTGAACATATCGGTCTTGAAAATTTGCACAGGGGCATGTTCAATCCTGTTTCTCATTCCATTGCTCTCAACCACTTCCTGCTTCTTCTTCCCGCCATTACTTTTCGTCGATCCATTTGGTACCTGAGTCTTCACATAATGCGTAGCTTCATCGAGTTTCTGCTTAGTAATAGTAAATGTATGATCACCAAACGGTCTAGGAATAGGATTCTCCTTCACCTTTTTGTCATGTATAGTATAGTTCTTAGGAAACGGACTTATATCCTCAATAGTATTCTTCCCTTCTTCCTCTTCTTTCGACAGCAATACTCTCTTCTTCTTTATACGCCTCTTAGCCCGCTGCATGTCCTCTACTCTCCTAACTAGGACAACTTCTTCAAGATCCGTCATCCACTAGATTCTTATTTGTTAATACTTCTAAAAGAAAGAAAGAAAAAAAAAACCGTAAATCTTAGAAACGGTTTTCTCTTTATAAGTTTTCTTCTCTGTGTACTCACCAATTGAGTCTTTTTCACGATGGGAGGGGTGTGGGATAATCGAGAGTCGCCCTATCTTTCGGTTTATTTTTTTTTTTTTTTGTTGATTTGGTTTGTTGCTTCTCTCTCCGAAATTTCTCTCCAAAAAATAAAAACCAAGTGTAACAGAAAAAAAAAGGGATCCCGTCCTTGTCAAAATACTGTCCTTGTCAAAATACTGTCCTTGTCAAAATACTGTCCTTGTCAAAATACTGTCCTTGACGCTAACAAATGCTCGCACAAAAATCCACTTTTTTTTTTTGCTTGCTTCTCACAAAAGTTTCGCCTTTCCTCTTTCTCCCTCGATTTTTTTAGTGGGGGTTCGTAGTTTAATATATCACGTGTTACAGGTAAACGCTGTCTTTTCCTGGAAATAGAGCCTTTGTTTAAATGATGAAGGTAGTAGAAGCAGAAGCAATAATGATAGTGATTTTGTAATTGAATTTGCTTGTAAGAGGTATAAGATGTTTTTTTTGTTTTTATGGTAGTTAGTATTCATAAAAAAAGTCAAGTAATTAATTTATATTTTTTATATACCTGGAGGTGATATTGTATTTAGTCAACCAAATCCACAATACAACACAACCCCCAGTTTTTTCGGAACAGGGGGGAAGAGAGACATAATGCATTGTTTGGCATGTATTTGTGTTTGTGTAGAATGTCAATGTGTTTTATAAAATGAGGGGGTAGTGGGGGTGGGAGGTGGGAGGATGATTGATGATTACCACGAAAAAAAAAAAATATAAGAAGAGACATGTCGGTAGAGAAACTACGCAGAACGAACAATCTGCTTGCTGATGCTGGGTAGATTTTCCCTATCTCGAAAAAAAAAAAAATTGAAAGTCTCACCCTCTCTATCCCATTGTTTGAAATCTGATGAACCAAGATTCTTAGAATTCGTCGTAGAGGGAAGAGGGATTTATTTTTTTTTCTGAGTGAAGACGAAAAAAAAAAAAAGAAAAGAATTGAACAAGGACAAGTCCACTGCGAGAACAAGTACACTACATGAACAAGAACACTGCAGGGATGTCAAGATCAAGTCCGCTATCAAGGAAGTCAACAAAAACCACTCAAAGGTACTAAATCAATAGAAGGGAGAGTTGCTTTTTTATTCCTCATAAAATCTATAAATGTATATAATGAATTGATAATTAATATGTACTCACAATAAAAAAAAAAGAAAGAAAGATCGAAAAAAAAGAAAGATACCTAATCAATCTTGAGAATCGAATTTGTACATTTTAACACATCCGAATTCGTCACCACTGAAACACTCGGAGTCACCGATGCATACGCATGCGACTGGTGCACTCTTTGGTTTTCTATCGTCTTCACTTGTAGTGGGTTCTGACCCCTTTAGCTTGCGGCCATGGAAAGTGTGCATGCACTTACCACTTTGCAGGTCCCAGATCTTGATACTACCGTCATGGGACCCACTGATGATCCGGAAGTTGTCAGCCGCAATGTCCCAGACACCTTCGACGTGGCCAAACTGGGTTCTTATACATTTCCCAGTACTAACTTCCCAGAGCTTAATAGTGTTATCAAGTGCACAAGACAGCAGGTGCGTTGGGTACGGTATTTTTTTGTCTAGTTCGCGAGGTGCAGGTATATTGTTGTTATTATTTTCGGTTCCGTTTTCTTCTCCGTCAACCGAAGCTGGAGAGTTATCCTCTTCTTCTTCCTCTTCGTCTTCTTTCTTTAAATCCGTGACTAAATTCTCTCCATCGATAATTGTCAATGGAATCACTTTTTGAACTTGTCCAACATGGCCTCTGAATACTTTCAAACATGTATTTGTTCGGATATCCCACATTCTGATTGTTGTGTCGTCGGAACAACTATAACAAGTAAAACTCTTTGGATGTAATTTAACGCAATTCACCCATTCAGTATGACCCTTCAAAGTGTAACAAGTTCTTGACTCCACATGCCAGACTTTGACTGTCTTATCAGCACTACCGGAAACAATAATCTTCTTGTGTGAGTCCACACTCATCACACTATCTGTGTGGCCACGGTAGGTGGAAATACATTCACCAGTAATGTAATTCCATACACGAATAGTTTTATCCAGGGAACCGGTAATTAACTTTTGGTCGTCAAAATACAGTGTTTTGACACCATCACTATGTCCCGTTAGTCTTCTAATCAACTTACCAGTAAACAGATCCCAAATGGCTACTGTCGAGTCGTAAGAACCCGTAAACAGTAACCTATAATTAAATTGTAAAGTTAACACACCATCCATATGACCTTTGAACTCCTGGATTGTACATAAACCTTTACGCCAGTTAGACTCCACCTTGAAACGTTCTCTATACACCATTTTCCATGATTTCTGTCTACACCTCTCTGTAGTCTTGCTACTCTCCTTATCACCTTTTGCAGTTGCATTATTGTTATCGTAATTGTTATTGTTATTGTTACAATCGACCTGCTGAATTGCATTGATCGAACTCATTATCCTACCATTTGGACCCTTGATTGCTGTCCCGCTTTTCATCATTATATTCGTGTTCTTAGCCTTGATGTAGCAGACACGAGCACGTTTCATGTGTAAGAGTGGAAGACCCCAACCACAGTTTGGACACTTCCTGTCGATATGCTGCTCGCACATGTGGTACCATACTCTATCATCATCTGCTAGCAGATGCCATCTTTTACACACCATCGAGGCATTGCAAAGCGACTGGCAGTCCAAGTACCCCAAAATCTTCAAGGACAGCTCCTGTGGCAGGACACTGATGAAATCGATCTTTATCATAGAGTTAATGTGCTGTGAAATATACGATAACTGCGGAAAGCAACTGGTGGTCAGTATCCCGTCCAGTATCAGCTTCCTCACTTTGTCGTTAGAGTTTGTGTACTTAGATATGATGTGGTGTATATCTGCCTGCTCCTGCGGACACGGCAACTGCGATATCTTGTTGTTGATCTGTTTGATACGCTTCATATCCTGCTTGTAACACAGCTCATGTGTGTGTGACGTCTGAATCTCAGGGTTATGTCTGTAGCAGTATCTTTGGAAATTGTCCTGAGGCAAAAGTGTTGATCCAGCCAACACAGTACCCATCATCTCCTTCTGAACCTCTTCCTCCTCATCTTCCAGCAGTTTCTGTACTTCATTCTGCAGTTGAAGTTTATCATCGTCACGCATCCTATCGTCACTCATCCTATCTTCCGACTGTACATCCACATCCTGCTTTAACCTCTTACAGGCCATCTCTTCTTGATCATTACTCCGTTTCTTCTGCCGTACCTCCATCACTTATTTCTTCTTTCTCTATCTATCGGGGGGTGATCCTTCCTTGTGCTTCAGTATTGGAAAGACAAGATCATATATATATCTATAGTAACTTCAAGATATAAGAGCATCACTTTATTCTTCTTTTTTTGATAAAATAATTTTTTTTCTCATAATTGTCCTCATTCCTTTCCTTCACCTTTTTGACAACACCCACACCTCACAAACAGTGGTTTTGTCAGCAAGGCCCACAGTTTTTTTTTGCTTTGTTGCGGGAATCTGTCTCTTTCTGCGTGTGTTTGTACGCGTGTGTCTGTGGTGATTTTCGCCTTGGCCCCATTCTGCCCCCCTTCCTCCTTCGCTTTTTTGTACATAATTTCACGCGCCTTGCCAAAAAATAAAAAATACTTAGAAATCTTCGTGGGGGGCAAAAAAATTGAATGGGAGCCGCAGTTTTTTTCGGTTTTTTTTTGGGGGGTAAGGAATAGCCGTAGCAGGGGCAAACTCAACCTCAAAAGTTATAAAAAATAAAATATAAAATAATGCCGTGTGTTGCTTTATACGTATTACATGTGATTATGTACATGTGATATATAGCGTGATCTATACGTATACTATTACATAGTAATAAATAATTATATATATATATACATGTATATATTTATATATTTATATATGCTAGACTCTGCAGTTGGATATTTCAAATACCATAATGTCACAAGCACCTTTACGTTTCAGTTCATCCATTATGTCTGCCTTGCGTTTACGTTCTATCATGGAGTTGACTGCTACCCAGTCGCTGTCGTCCAGTTTGGAGATGGTGGGGGCTCTTCTGCCGGGAGTGATCTTCAGTAGCTCTTTCAAGTTGCTTTCTGGGGTGTTGTAGGAGCAGCTGACGTATCTCTGTGCTGTTAGGACACCCTCGATACGGGATTTGATCACCTCGATCAACTCGGCGCGAGACTTGTCCATCTGTTGTCTACGGGCCTGGATTAAGTAGCAACTGGTCTCTAGTACAGTGGCGATGTCTGTTAAACCTGCGGCACGCATGGTCTCCCCGGACTCGACAAGATCGACAATGGCATCACCAACACCAAGGGCAACAGAGGCTTCCACTGAACCACCAACGTACTTTATCTTGGTGGATAGTTCCTTGACAGGCTTTCCGGAGGTTTCTTCCTCGAGCTTCTTGAAATACTCACGACTCAAGTTGACAAAACTGGAGACAATGGTCTTACCAATTAGTTCTTTTGGATCCGTGTATGTTCTTGGTTCCTTGGCTGGTACTTGCACTTGTAGCTTACATCCACCGAAACCTAGGTCCATAACCAAATCTATATCCTCGATACCGGACTCCTTGACCTCGTCAAGCCCAGTTATACCAAGGTCACACTTACCTTCACCAACGAAAGTGGGGATATCAGCAGCCGGTAAGAAGATTAACGCAATTGGCAATGTGGTACACAGAGCAATGTCCAGCCTGTTGGAACGGTGGAATTGTATGTCAGACCCATTCAGAAGTTGTCTGGTCTTTTCATATAGCCTACCTTTCTTAGGGACGGCAAATAATAAACGGTCGGTTAGGTGATTCACTAAATCCATTTCTGTGTTTTTCTGTTTTTTTGGTTTTCCTATATATCAAATTCTATTTATTTTTTTTTTAGATAGTACAAGATACAATTACTTATATACTCGAGAACACAAAGTGTGAAAACAGTAAAATGACTAATTGAGAATGAAAATCTTGACCTTGTACATTTTTTTTCTTCAAAGCAAAATCCTTCGAGAAATTATTCGAGGAGAATAACAACAGTAGTAACCTTAAAACAAGTAGGCTGACTTCGTCACTTATTTTTTTTTCTTAATCTCACCACGGATGACACATCCACTGTTTTTAATGACTCAAAACGAAGCACACCTGCCTTGAATCCAACCAGGTGATAATTGAGAATCAGTATTGGCCCAAATTTGATTTTTTTTGTCCCTCAAAGACAAAGAGAGGGACACTTCATGACAGACGAAGTGTTTATTGCATTTATATATTATTGCTTACCACACGTGTTGGTTCAATTGCATCAAGATACAATGGTAATATTTCCAAACCCTCTGAGTACAAATAAATAGTGTCAAGAAGACAATGGCCTTCTTGGAATAGCCATTACAAAACTTTTTAATTAATAATATTACTGGCACGTGATTTTTCAAGTTTTTTTTTTCTTTTTTTCTATTAATTAATTAATGTTGCCTTGTTTTTTTTTTCACCTTATTTAAATGGACCAATAGAAGCTCATCGCATTTGTAGTTCAAACTCCATAGCTACAAAACCTCTTATGGCATAGTGCAAATGAAGTTCGCTGATCACTTGAATGAATCTACTATTTCTGAGTGGAAAGGTAAGTACATCGACTACAAATTTGGTAAGAAGAAGCTTAAAAGGTACAAGCACAATGATCAGAGACTGAGTGAGCCAGTTTACTCTGATGGGAGACGGACTCCCGGTGGGAAACTCAATAAAAAGAGGTATAATGACTTCCAGATTGAATGCATAAATGATTTCATAGAGGACTGGTTGGTACCCAACCAAATACAGAAGTGTAATGAGTTTTACCTGTGGCTTCTGGGACAATGTCAGGAGAAGTACTTGATTTTGGCACATCAGATTGACTGTTACCAGCAACACCAGTGTGAATACAGGGAAATGGCTACAAGAGTGACTTTCCAACGAAGCTCGTCAGCTTCTTCATTGACGCCATATGGATCAATAACCAACGGTACTAGGAATGCTAATGGTGGCTCGCCCTTGGATCCAGAGGATAACACACGAGAACATAATATCTTGAGCCTGACGATTAACCATTTTCTTAATGAACATGATCTCATGCCATCATTCCCCAAGATGTTTACAGAGACTATCCCTGAAGCTCTCAAACCAAAACAGATCAATACCAAGATAAAGGAAACCTTTGCCTACAGTAATAAACTGAATTTAAACATGAATCTGATGAAGAACAAAGATTCCAAGGGAAATAAGATACTTAAGAATCCATATAAAGAGTTGAAACATGCGAGAGAGTTGCTGAGTGATGCCCTGTTGGAATTCTACCTTTTCTTACAATTAGTCAAAAGTTATAGGGATGTCAACGTGACTGGGTTCCGTAAAATGGTTAAAAAATTTGACAAGACTTGCAAGACTAAGGAATTACCTGGTTTTATGAAATTTGTCCGTGAAAACTATACAATATTTAAACATGATTTGATCTCAACAGAAAATACTATAAAAGAATCTAAAAACAAGAATTTTGAAGCCGATGATGACAACAGTTCCAAACAAACTGATACAGATATATCCATTAGTTCCGGAAATGTAGATCCGTTAAAAGCTTGGGAGACACAAGTCACTAAATGGTATACTAGTGATGTTGTAAATTCTTTAAGTGAGCAAAAGAGACATTTGGAGAAACTGAAGAAAGTAAGTATTCAATACTCTCTGAATGAACAAATGATTCATAGAAATAACAGGGCGATCTTACAAATGACTGTTGTGGGGTCATTCATTGGTGTGGCTGTTACTCTCATCGCATATACTCTGTATCTATCTTTTTTTTCACAGAAGAATACCAGGATTCATAAAATTCTATTTCCAATATGGGGTGGCTGGTATATGATACTACTCATTGCATTGTTATTTCTAATAGATTGTTTTATATGGCATCGTACAGGTATCAATTATAAATTTATTATGTTTGGTGAAGTGCAGGCAAAAAGTGGAACTCAATTCTTCAATAATGATTTTGCAACAAGTGGCATACCATTAAAGCTTTACTTCTTGGCATTTTTTATATTAACATGTGGTATTATATCGGTTTTGAGTTTCCACTTTGATGAATTAACACCTTACGGATATGTTTACATTATTATCGTGGCTGCATTATTTTTGATGCCATATGACCTAATACCCTATTGGGATAAAGTCTTAGAGACTAGAAAATTCTTAGTGACCTCGTTCATCAGACTTATGTTTTCTGGTTGTTATCCAGTCGAGTTTAAGGATTTCTTTTTGGGTGATATTGTATGTTCGCTTACATATTCTGTTTCAAATCTTGCTCTTTTTACTTGTTTTTATGCACCAGGTACAAGAGATGATCCTATTGGTAAATGTGGTTCTTCTCATTCTAAATTAATGGGTGTTTTGTCTTGTTTGCCAAGTTTCTGGAGATTTATGCAATGTTTAAGAAGATTTGCAGACTCAAATGACTGGTTCCCACATTTGATGAATGCTATCAAGTATATGTTGGGTGTGGCCTATTACGCTAGCTTGTGTACTTATAGACTATCAGCACACTCTCCAGATCGCAAAACGCCATTTATTGTTTTCGCTACATTAAACTCAATTGTAACATCAATTTGGGATATTGTCATGGATTGGTCCTTATTACAAACGCCCATGAGTCATGAAAATATGCTTCTGAGAGATGATCTGTATTTAGCAGGCAAACGTAATTGGGAAACTGGGAAGTATTCTTGGAAAAGAAAATCATTTTACTATGTTAGTATGGTACTTGATGTTCTAATAAGATTTCAATGGATTGTTTATGCGGCTGCACCACAAACAATTCGACAAAGTTCAGTAACATCATTCAGCTTGGCTATTACAGAAGTTATTAGAAGGTTCTTGTGGATTATTTTCAGAGTAGAAAATGAACATGTAGCAAATGTTCATTTATTCAGAGTTACTGGTGAAGAATTACTTCCTTATCCAAATGAAGAGGTTATTGATTTTAGCGGTAAGGCGACAAAAGACTTATACGATGATGAACATTTTCAATCACAGAGCTCTGATGGACCTAATCGTTCTTCTAGATTGCGTGACCTGGATTTGTCACTATTTGATATCAATCAGAACTTTGAAGAACCATCTGCAACATACCATTCGATTATCCGCAGACGAACTGCGATTTTTGATAACATATCAAGAACCATTCCATGGGCACATGCAAGAGATTTCCAAAGACCTGTTGCGAAACCAGCAAGTAACTCGAAAGGAATCGATTCGGATAGTGAGAGTGAATACGGAAGTATTGCTTAAGAAATACACTGTTCTATCTTTATGTTAGTTGTTTATAATATTCTTTATAGACATGCTTGAATATACTTTTAAAAAACTAATGAATTTATGCAATTTTTGGTTATCAAAAGAAGGTTATTTATTTAAAGTTACTTAATTGAAGTTATAGTTATTACACGTTAGACGGAAGAGAATTCCTGGACCTTAGCATAACTTGGTAAGTTTAATCTTCTATAAATAGTCTTCGTTAACCAAACAGGGAAAATTGAGACAACTAGAATAAATACTAATTGAATCAAAAATGACAAACTTGACATATAGCTTAAATCAAAGTATTCACCAAGAAATGGGATGGAAAAAATGTATATCAATAGGGTTGTAATCTCAGTAATAGCCATTACCTTGTTCCAAGTGTAAATTTCAAGACCGACCATTATCAGTTCATTAAAAATCAATGCAGTAAATCCAATTGCAACCATTTTAGTAAAATCTATTTCAGCTAAACTAGTGAAGGCTTGTGAAAAGCCTTGAATGACACTACCTTGATAAAATGAGAGTGCAACCCATACAAAGAAGGTCTTGTACGATAAGGACTTGCCTTCTGTTAGATCTTTGTACAATTCTGGGTACATTTTTGTCAATGATTCGTCAATATCATGATCCAATGTTAAGGAGAAAACAGGAGCCATTGTATAACAGGTAGCATAACCTACCATTAACCAACCTTGGTATAAAGCAATCGGTTCAAATTTCGAACAGACAGAAAAGACTGCTTGACAGATGGCAATAATTAAACCTCTGTGCATAACAAATTGGGCTAATTTAGCAGATCGTTTGTAGGAATTTCTACCATGCCATAACAGTAATTCTGTTAAATGGCAAAATTGAGTAATTGAGAAATCTGCAGCTAAGGAGGCCTGTTTACCTTCTTTACCAACAATACCAACACCAACATCTGCACATTGAATCATACTGACATCATTACCACCATCACCTATACAACAAACTCTTTTACCAGTTAATTCTCTAATGACTAGAGCAACATCAGCTTTTTGCTGTGGTGTACAACGACAAGCAATAACAGTTGGTAAATGAACAACGACGTCAAAGAATTCCTGTTTATAGAATTTCAAAAACATCCCAAGGGATTCACCATCAATTAAAAGACAAGCATTTTTGTTGACCTTCAAATACTCCAATTGATTATATGCACCATCTGGTTTTGAAAGTTTTGTGATAACGTGAACGTATTGGCCTCTAGAAATCAACTTTGCACTTATAGATACACATCTTGCGGTTTCGACTTTGTCACCAGTCAACATCCAGATTTTGATACCAGCATTTCTTAAAAGCTCGATTGATGATTTGACGTCTTTTTGAAGTTTATCTTCAACACCGGTTAGACCTAACAACTCTAAATCATGTTCCAGGTATTTAGCAATTGTATTCGCCATTTCTTGTTCTCTATTTTTCATGGATGCAGATGCGTCTTCGTAATCTTTTTGAAACTGCTCGTAAATCTTCTTCGTCAACTTCTTTCTACCAATAACTAGAGTACGTAAACCTTCACGAGCCATATTTCCGGTTTCTTCTTCAAGCCAATCATTACTTTCTACAATTCTATTCATGACTGTATCAGCACCTTTTTGCATGAACCAATATTCGTCTTTCTGCTTATCATAAATAATGATACCCATACGTTTTGAGTCTGAATTGAACGGAAACATTGTCAGAATGTCGTAATGCAGTATAGTTCCGGTATGTTCATGTAATAACGACATAGAATGACGGTCACGTTTGAACAAAGATAATCCAACAGACTCTGTAAATTTAACAATTGCAATTTCATCTGGAGATGCAGCTTGATATGTTAGCTCATCATCTTCAAATGTTGGAGTGACATTATGACATATAGCCAAAGTCGTAATTAAATCAATGACATGAGCAGATGCATCTCTTCTAGCGGTGGATCGTGGTTGTAAGTTATTGACTGAGTCGGTTTTGGATTCCACCATATTTTGAATATAATCAGAAACAATATCGGCTGTTTCTGAAGTGTAAGAAACATTTCCAAGATGAATTTTTTTCAATTGCATATCATTTTGAGTCAATGTACCAGTCTTATCACTGAGTAAATACTCAATTCTGCCTAGATCTTCAGGAATTGTACTTGTTCTGACAACAGTTTCAGGGATAGTTTTGTCATGCTCAATTTGGTGAGCATAAACTGATTTTGCCAAGTCCAAATTAACTCTCAATGAAACGGGAATAATTGTGGAAAACAAAATTAAATATCTCATAATGTCAACATACCAGTCGTCATTGTGGAAACCAGCAAAAGCCACTAACAAAATGGATAAAATAAAAACACACGCACAAAGAATTTTGGAGATCTCATTTATTTCTAGTTCTAGCAACCCGGTTTTAACCTTTGCTGAAGTAGTATTCATAGCTTGTCTAGTATCTCTGCCTGTATATACCACGCAACCCACACAAAAGCCACTGGATGCTAGAACTGTGTTAGCCCATAAAGTGTTATCTATTGTAAGACCAGCAGTATTAGCATTTCTATAAGTTACTTTTCCTAAGAAACTGTGAATGGATTTTTCAGGTGCCGATGCAGTAACTGTAATTTTTTCTAATAAATCATCTTCACTTAAATTTTGTGTTAATGGACATGCAATTCTCAACTTCCAATCAGTTTCACCATCCAATTGATCTGTCTTGATGAAAGCTTCACCAGATGGTTCACTGGATTGTAGAAGAACTAAATCTGCCGGTATTCTGCTTCCTTTGCTAATTTTAATCAAATCGCCAACCTTCAAATCTTTACTTGCTACGGGCCTTGGTTGGGCTAAAACTTCGTAAAGTTCCATATTAGATTCTCTGTCACGTCTTCTTCTCTGAATGTCATCTGCAGCTTCCTTTGCCATGGTGACAGTTAGAACAAACGCTAGTGGGACAACATAAGATGACAGATATCCAATTCTCAAAGCTGGTATGGCTTGAGATAATGCCACCAATAAAAAGTACAGATTGAAAAAGAATTTGAATTGTTCGTATAGTAAAGTAGGGAGAAATGTCACTGCATTATATTTGGCGTTTGATACTTCATTTGAAGGGTATCTATTTCTATCAAATACTTGAGTAGTACCTGGGTGTATTTCTCTTTCTGTGAGTTCATCTTCGGGTAATGCGGTTGTATAATCTTTCCAACCTCCTAATATGGCAGTTCTAACTGTCCATAGCCAATATACGAATCTATTTCCTCTCAGTCTAGGCACAGATGAGGCAAAAGGGCTACCAGTGCTATTGGTAGTGTATTTACTATACCTATTATGAGAAGAATCTGAAGATGCCCTATCGCGGATTAAAGGATAAGT
The DNA here is from genome assembly GCA_017309295.1 of Nakaseomyces nivariensis. NCBI lineage: Eukaryota > Fungi > Ascomycota > Saccharomycetes > Saccharomycetales > Saccharomycetaceae > Nakaseomyces > Nakaseomyces nivariensis. The sequence goes on along the minus strand of JAEVGP010000004.1, from coordinate 689,045 downwards.
GTCACCTTGACCACCTCTTTCTTCGTTCAAACCACTTCTCATCTCAAAACTTTCGTCAATATCAAATGCTGAAGAATTGCTATTCCTTCTATTATTATTTTCTCGTACAGAGTTTATCTCTAAATTATCAAGTGCAGCGTCAAAAGTGGTGTCAAACGAATCCAAACTTATGCTATTTCGTGAGCTCAAGTTATGGGGTGTAGACATCTGTAATCTTGTTGTTGTTGTTGTTATATCACTCTATAGTTGTTGATGCTCCCTTTTCACTGTCTTTTTTCCTCTTATATATGATTCTTGTATTGTATTATCTATCCGTCTATAATCTTATTTTGAAACCCTTACTTAAAGAAGTTTCTTTAATGCTTGTCACAAGACTTCTTTAAATTTGATTTTTATTTTTTCGTTTGAACTATTTAACAACCAAAGTTCTAGGTTAGTAGAAATCAACTAATAGAAATATAGTTGAATAGTTAATTGCCAGGTTTATGATGGTTATATTGACTATTTTAAGTTTCACAAGGATCTTTGATATTGTCTTCTATTTAGTTATTACGAACTGTTTGTGGAAACTGTACTGACAGAGCCGGGGATTTTGATACTTCGTTAATGGTGATTATAATATTTATCGATAATAAATGATTTACATTTGAAATTAGCATATGAAAAGAGTTATTGAAAAGTAAGTGTCTATAAACAGAATGGAATGATTGCGTATTTGGGTATAGTTTGGTCTTTGAATTTTTGCTCATAATATTTTTTTGTCTCTATTGCTGAAATGCTTAGACTAGCGATGACCCATATCAATGGCAATAGGAATTCAAAGCCGTAAGCCGTCATTGTGGCATAGATAATGATTTCGTCAAAGTAATGAGGGCAACATAAAATGTTAAACATATTTCCAGTCGGTAGACTATATTTAAGGAGTGATGCTAGCGTTTTATGGTTTCTAAATTGGTCCCAAGAAGCCAGTAACATCAACGCGGTCATAACATGATGATTATTTCCCGGGTTCCCATTATGTAACCTTAGCCACACCAGAAAATTAAGCTGTGTATAGAACCATAGACCGACTGCATAATGAGACCAATTCATGCGAGAGTTAGCATTGTATTTGCTAATAAAATAAGTTTCGTAAAGTCTTCGCACCGAATGGAATAGTATTAACCATGCCAACAGTGCATATGGGTATAAAACCAAATTAACTGTGGCCAAAGTCGAGGATATGATGTAGAAATGTCCAAAATAAGACTTGGGTACTGAGAATTCTTTTATCCTAGTCCATATGTCTTTCTCTCTCTTTGAATAACCAGTGAAAGTTTTCCCATACTTCAAGAAGTCTGGTAGATAATACTTAGCAATCAGGAGGGATATCAGACCCACCAAATGACTGAGTTGAATTCCTAAGAGAAGTATATCCAGTAGTTTGGAGACCATTTCATTTAGAATCGAGTAGTTGTTTTTATAACTAGTTACTATATTCACTATTTCATATAATTTTTTTGTTTTTGTTTTTGTCCATTCCGTGTACAAAAGGTGAAAAATTATTTATGATCAACATAAAATTTAAAATATAAGGTATCATTTATGAAACTTTAGTCAAATATTATTGATTTGTTTGCGTTTTTTAATATACAAAGTTAAATTCAGATTATGTAAGAGATACTACAGGAATGTAATGCTAAGTGTGGATAGATTTTAAAATGCCTTTTACATTTCATAGAAATCGACACCAAAGAATAAAATAGAGAAAAAAAATTCAGAAGAATTATGATAAAATGGAACAACTTATTACAATAGTTCATTTATTCTGTTTGTTTTTGTTTTTGTTTTTTAAATTAGTTATTATCATTATTTTATCATATTATAAATACAGCCATTTCAGGAAGAATTATAATATATGCAAAAAAAAATTAGGAAGCTTTTTGATTGACTTCAGCTATCAGAAGTTAAATTAATGTTTTCTTAACGACCGAAATACTTGATTTCAAATGGTCTGACAATATTGAAGATAACGAATGCCCAACTCATACCCATTTCAAAACCAATGTCACCACCGTACTTACCAATGTGTCTAGCCATTTCACCAGTCCAGTAGGTTTGAGACATACCAAGAGCGACACCAAATGCACCAACAACTAGTGCAGCACAACCAGCGATACCAATTGGAAGCTTCTTTGGTTTGTTCCAGTCTTCAATGTTGTAACCTTTGAAACCCTTTCTGTAGAAAAAGTGTTCAGAAACAGAAATAGCAACATAAATGGCCAAGTAGTAACCGATAGAGTCCATGAAGTTTTGCATGAAACCTTCAAAGTAGTAAGCAGCTGGGATACAGATACCCACAACAGTAGCATTACCACACAAGGTCCAGACAACTCTTGGGACTCTAGATAGTGGTTCCCATAGAGCTTGGACAGAAAGAGCAATAGTGTACATGTTTGGAATGTTGTTTGCAACAGTGGACAAAGCTAAAAGGACACAGCAGAACTCACCAAAACCGTGTAGAGAGTTTGGAACCAAGATAGCATAGGTCAAACCACCCATGTTGTCGGACTTATATAGGGCCATCCATTCTGGGTTGTTCACGGCACCCATAGCTGAGGCGGCACCTAGAATCATGGTGAAAAATAATGGGAAGGACAAACCAGCACATAGAGAGAAGAAAATTTTGTACTTGTTGACAGTTCTTGGCATGTAAACGGTGTAATCGGCTGCGAAAGTAGTGTAACCAGCAGCAAAACCGTAGATGGCAGAACCGAAGGACAATACACCACCAGCGGTAGTGGCGCCACCTTCCCATGGACCGTTGCTGAATTGACCGGACTTGTGCAATCTTGCGATGATGACAAGGAACACGGCAAAGTTAGGCATCCAAGACCATCTTTCGTAGGCATGAATGATGTTGTAACCGAAGAAAGTGACCAGCACGGTACCACCAACAATAACTAGACACCCACCCCATAGAGGCAGCTCATGGGAACCTCTGTTGACCATGTGAAGCAGTTGTGCGGAGACCACAGTGTTCACCACACCCCAACCAACACATGCGACAATGTTAATCACAGTGAAGATTCTAGCAGTAACGTTACCCAACAAGAATCTGGACAGAATCATCTGTCTTAGACCGAACTCAGCACCGAAAACAGAGAAGAAAGCAACAGAGACCAGACCCATCATGTTGAAGAATACGATGACCAGCACACTCTGAGCAAAATTTAAACCGAATACAATAGGACCAAGAGCACCCAAAGCGTAGGAGGCAATGACCATATTAGCAGAGAACCACATAGAAGCGGCATCTATCACAGAGTCCTCTGTCTTCTCCTCATCAGTAATAGGCTCCACACCTTTAGTTTCAGCATTAAGCTTGTGTGCCCAACGACTTATGAAACCTAGCTTTGTATCTTCCACGGTGGCCTGCACACTGTCATCTTCATAGTAGTCGAATTCGTTAGACTCCACATTAGTAGTCTTAACATCGGTAATAGGCTTTTCCAAGTCATTCAACTCATAGTCATGTGAATTACCTTCAGAGTCTCTATCCTCGTCGTGACGTCTGTAATTCAGTTCCATGTTATGTTATGTTTTTTTTTTTTGTATTAGTTTGGTTTCCAGTATGTGAATGGGAAAAAAAGAATAGGAAAGTCAAGATTTTAAATCTTTTTCCAGCCTCCCACTTAAATATTAAATTTTTTCTTGAGCAATCAAAATAAATTAATAGGTCATCGCATAATTAATTTAAATTCACAGTCATTAAAATTAAGACCCTGGGTCAACTTCTTGCAGGAAACAAGTAAAAAAAATTTTTTTTTCAGGATAAAAAAAAAAAATTGTTTCTTTCTTTTTTTTTTATTGTAATCTTATCTTCCGTACGGTATCTTCTGTGATAGATAAGGCGATATACGGAAAAAAAATTCTAAAAAAAAAAGTAAAATTGGATTGAAAAAAAAAATTTGGTCAGATGGAGTCACAGAGAGAGAATGATTTGGTTGGGTAACTTGATTTTTGTTTTTTTATGAGTGGAGGAGAGAGATTAGATAAAGGATCGCTGATTACGTTGATTGTCTGTTGATAAACCATTGTGTCTATTCTTCCTCCTGGTTATTCCAGAAGCGGAGGAGTAAGTTAGCGTAGCGTTGTAGTTTGTCTACGGGGATTAACAGTTCGAAGTCGCAGAGGATCAGGAACTGGATTTCCAGGTGGTTCAATTCTTGAAGGGATATACCTCCCACACGAGCGTATCTGCTGTTACTGTAGAAGAAATCACTGAAAAACTTGGTACAGACAGTAACACCGGCTATGACCAGTCTGTGGATGTTGTAAGAGTCCATGACGAAGAGATGTTTGGCTGAGTCATCATCCGCGGCGTTGCATCTTTTGGATATACGGTCGAAGTAAACCAGCAGGGACAAGAACACGTCGTTTGTAGTAGGACAGTACTTCTGTATCCGTTGGAAGTACTGGTACAGTGTTATCTGTGGGACATGCTTTCCTTTAAAACTTAAAATGCTCTTCAGATATTTCTCCTTCTCGGGCGGATGTGTTCCGTTAATCAGAGATAGCATATCCATATCGCTGCTACTGCCACCAGCCTTGGAGTCACCAATCGTATCATTGGATTTTATTATCTTGTTCAGTAACGCAGTGAGCATCTCGAGCAGCTTATCCGTGGGAAACTCGGCTATGTTCAGGTCTTCTTCCACTGTGTCGGTGGTTGTATCCGCGGATGCTGCTACTTCCTCAACTTCACTATCACCATCAATATTGCTATGAATGCTGTTTCTTTTCATATTATAGTGTTCCCGTATGTATCTTATCTGTTCAGAGTGGCTTCTCATCAATTGCTCATCGTTATCATTTTTCACCTTCATGTCGTCATCATCTTGGTCAGCCATATCTTCTTCATCATCATTAGTTTCTATCGTCCTTACATGGTGTTCATTACTTTCGTCATTATCATTAGTGCTACTATCATTATCAATCACTGTGTTGTCACGATCCATAAACCTAGGTCTTGTTGAGATATTTCCGTTGTTGAGACTCTCTCGAAGCATGGCACTCTCGCCAACATGGTCAATGGGACTCTGTATTATCTCAACACCATTTGCCAGGTGAGACGTCGACGCAATTGAATTGGTCTGTAACAAGGTGTTGTCTCGAAACGGCGAGTGAGAGGACTGAGAGCTCGCTAAGGTCTCCTCGGTGGTAACTGAAGTCCCCATCGGCAGATACCCACTCCCACTAGGTGTAGGTCTCGAATAATCTCGCGTGTCATCGCGCTCTCCTTCATCTCGTTGCTCTATTCTCGCATTCGGTATAGGGATACCAATCGGCGCAGAAGAGTCATCTCCTCGAGCAGAATAAGAATATGACATATGTATGTATTCTTCCTTGTCCACAGAATCAATTTTGTTTTCCTTACCTATTTTTACTATTTTATGTTATCACCTCTATCTCCCTTTTTTTTTTTTATTTTTTTCTCTAAAATGAAATCCTTAAATTTTTGTTTTTCTGTCTTCGGGGTATAATATATCTTTCTTTGACACCAAAAGCTTCTGTAATATTATTCTTGATTCCTCTCTTTTCCCCCACGCCAAAAAAAAAATAAAGGTAAGAGTATAGTTGTCCTTGTTCTTTATCTTAATCCTCCTTCCCTTTGCTATCAATATCAAATTTTCTTTGAAATTGTTTACTTTTTTTTTTTCCCTGTAAGTTTTTTCTTCCTGCTGGTGATTTCAAGGATTTCTCTGCGTTTTTTTCCTGCTTCAATTTATTTATTTCCTGCTTCAATTTTTCTTGGTGGGTACAGAAATCCCGTAGGAGTCCACTGGGCGATGGAATGAGCACACAGAGAATGGTGGAGATGGGGGGGATGGGATGGAGTGATGGGGAGAAGGGTGGCTGTGTGTACCTTGTTTACGGCTTTCGTCTTGACTGTGGTGGTGACAGCGGGTAAGTTTGTATTACCAAGATACTGTATATACAATTCATAGTGACTACAACTTATTTAATTATATATAACTGACATTTTTATCATTTCTAATATATCACTTTGTGTTCACGTGTTGTGTCACTCAGTGCTGCCTTAAAAAAAAAACGTGCAAGTGCTGAATCGTGCTTTTTCTTGGGGGGGAGATGTATCTCCCTTGATGCAGCAAGTCGAACAGAGAGTGAGAGAGATAACTTGTTTATATAAAAAGGGACATTGTGACAATGTTACAATTATGTTTGGGGTAAGTGCAAATGATATATAACTGATTTTGTAGAATTTATTTTTTTCACTTCTTTTCCTTTTAGATATTGGCTTTAAATTATGTTCGGTTTCAAAGCTGCAAGAAGTTTAGTATTTTCCAGACAAATGTCCAAGCTTACACCAGTTATCACCAAGAATGCACCACCAGCTGCTGCCTCATACTCTCACGCTATGAAGGCTAACAACTTCATCTACGTCTCTGGTCAAATCCCATACACCCCAGACAACAAGCCAATTGAGGGTTCTATCGCTGACAAAGCTGAGCAAGTTATTCAAAACGTCAAGAACATCTTGATCGAGAGTAACTCCGACTTGGACCACATTGTCAAGGCCAACATCTTCTTGGCTGATATGGGTAACTTTGCCGAGTTCAACAAGGTCTACGCTAAGTACTTCAGTGTCCACAAGCCAGCCAGATCTTGTGTTGCCGTCCAAGCTTTGCCATTGGGTGTTGATCTAGAGATGGAAGTCGTCGCTGTCGAAAAGGATTAGATACAACACATTATATATTATGTATACAAAAAAAATAGTCAATTGAATTTAAAAAAAACATCACTAAAAAGCTTATTTCTCCTCTTTTCGAAGTCAACTGTAGCCATTATCACATAGTGCCTATTTAATTGATAACACCAGCTAATCTTATTATGAATCATTTAATTTTCTATTTTTTTTCGCTTACTTTTTTGTTCAATGCAACAAAACTTTATTACCCTGCTCATCAGTTCTTAACATTTTTTGTGACTGTATACATCCTAACATCCAATATGAGAAAGTGAATGACAAAAAAAATTGTTTGTTAAAATTTTTCATAAAAATGAAACCCGGAGAGACGTGACAAAATAGGAAATATCAGTTTCAGAAAAAAAATAAACGAAAAATAAAGAAACGTGAATATGGGAGGCACAGAAACGACAGCAGAAGTCTTTTAGGTAAAACTGTAGAGAGAGGGCTTAGGATAGCCCACCCGAATTATATCCTTAGGCAGGGATGCTAGGTGTGTAACTCAGCCGAAGCACAGGTTAGGCTCAGCTAGGCTCAGCTAGGCTCAGCAAGCCCCAGCTAGGCAAAGGTTCTGTTCCGCCTAACCCATGCTGACTCTAGACTCCAACACCATTGCACAGCGAGGAACTGAGCGAACTACAATCTCCATTCTGCGAAACACTCAGGATCGCAAAATCAGGTTTCCAAATGTCCTCATCCCTGCGGTTGTGTGTGTGGGAGGCAGATTGTTGGTTGGAGAGGCAGGGAGGGAAACGATGGGAAGTCTCTGTACTCGCTGTATCTCTCTTTCCTTCTGTTTCGCTGGGAAAAAGTGAAAAATTATAACAAAAAATTTAAACATCTTTAAAACCATTGAAAATTGGTTTAAAATAACTTAATTGTGAAAGGAATTCAGCATTTCAAGACATTAAAAGACAACCAAAGATGGCTCAACGTGTTACCTTCAGAAGAAGAAACCCATGTATGTTTTAATGGATTTTTAGGAAGTGGTAAAAATTGAGGAAATTTCATATATTATAGAGGAGAGAGAACATTATTTCAAGATTGCTGTTAGTCAAGAAAGGGAAGATTGGAGAATGAACGAAAGATGGCAGTTATAATGTTGGTGATGTTACTGGAACCTCTATATAGGAATTTCAGCGAAATTAAATTTATGAATTATTAATACTAACAATAATTTTTTCTTTATGATATTTTTTTTATGAGAAATTTTGTTTATACCTTTTGTGGAGTGATGGATCTGTGGAAAATGCTATATTTGTGGATGAATAATGATATGTGGTTCTACATTTTGAAAAAGTTTAAAAGAAGATAGATAGAACAAAAGACACTCCCTCCAGACATTATGGTGCTAAAAACAGAATTTGTTTTCAAAAAGAAATGTGATAAATAAGTTATTTGATTAGACAACACTCGTTCCAACAAGATCAAGGTTGTTAAGACCCCAGGTGGTGTCTTGCGTGCCCAACACGTTAAGAAGTTGGCTACCAGACCAAAGTGTGGTGACTGTGGTATCTGTCTACCAGGTATTGCTGCTTTGAGACCAAGAGAATACGCTACCGTCTCCAAGACCCACAAGACCGTTTCCAGAGTCTACGGTGGTTCCAGATGTGCCAACTGTGTTAAGGAAAGAATTGTCAGAGCTTTCTTGATCGAAGAACAAAAGATCGTTAAGAAGGTCGTCAAGGAGCAAACCGAAGCTGCTAAGAAGGCTGAGAAGAAGGACCAAAAGAAGAAGGCCAAGAAATAAATTCCCTAAACCTCTCTTATGTTAGCTTTACTTTAATATAATAATAAAAAAGACATCATTTTATAACCTCATCTCTTTTTTTTTTGTATTTCATATAAAAAAATAAATACGTGGAAATTTTAATTTCTGTAAACTATTATTTCTTCCAAGTCTTTTCAATAGGATGATGCAGTAATGTATCTTATACTTGTGCATTCGCTGAGATATATATGAATGAAGTAGTTTAAAACTACTGTTTTACAACTTAGCTTTGCAAGGTAATTGTAGCCTTATTTTTGCAAAGCCAAAAGAAGAGTGGTGAAGTTTGTTTGTTTGTTTTTTTGTATTTATAGGTTTATCATTATTATATTATATTCATATATAAAACATTAGTTTTAGTTTAGTTGAGATATACTTTGAAACCCACTAAATGTGATCCAGAGGAAAGAAAAAAGCTTTTTGTATAAAATTTCATTCTTTCATGTCTATCAAAAGATCACAAGTAGAGAGCTTCTCTATTGTAGGAAGTCTCTATATATATTTGTACAACGTCAAAAAAAAGAAATGTTGGTAAAAGGGAAAGTAAAAATAAAAAATTCAAAATTTTTTAAGTTAATTACCACTTCAACAAGTCATCCTTGGCGTACAAGTAGTCATCGAAGATGAATTCAACTTCATCGGTTTCAGCATCGTAACCACCGACTCTGATGGATTCGTGGTTCTTGACAATGATGTCACAACCCTTCTCCTTCAAGAAGTCAACATCGAAGGTAGTGGCAATACCGATGATCTTACAGCCAGCAGCTTGACCAGCAGCGATACCAGCTGGGGCATCTTCGAAGACAACAACCTTGGACTTGGATGGGTCTTCCTTGTTGATTGGGAAACCTAGACCCTCTCTACCCTTGATGTATGGTTCTGGGAATGGCTTACCTTGCTTAACATCGTTAGCGGTGATGAAGTATTCTGGTCTTTCGATGTTCAAGATCTTGAACCACTTTTGAGCCATGTCTCTGGTACCGGAGGTGGCAACAGCCCACTTCTCCTTTGGCAACTTGTTCAAGTCGGTACATAGCTTAACGGCACCTGGAACCTCAATGGAGTGTTCACCGTACTTTTCTGGGATTTCACCTTCTAGCTTGTTAACGTATTCTTCGTCAGCGAAGTCTGGAGCGAACTTAGCGATGGCGTCGTAAGTTCTCCAACCGTGAGAGATGTGAATAACGTGTTCAGCATCGAAGTATGGCTTGTCCTTACCGAAATCTCTCCAGAAAGCAGCAATAGCTGGTTGAGAGATGATGATAGTACCATCGACATCGAACAAAGCGGCGTTAACCTTCAAAGAAACTGGCTTAGAAAGAGACATTTTTTAATATTTTTCTTGTGTATATATTTTTTTTTAAAGTTACAAATAGCAAGTAATAAGAAAAAAAAAAGTATTATCTTGAATTGTATTGGAATATAGATTTAACCTTCTTCTCTTATATATTTTAATTAGAGTGAAAAAAAAAAATTTTTTTTTCACATCATCGAGATGATGAATGTCACCTGTATTCCATAAACAAGTCAATCAAAAAGCAATTCAGTAAAGAAAATATGTTATTTTCTTATTTCATTATTGCCCAAATTAAAAAAAAAAAAAAGAAAGAAAAATGACGTATATCTCAGTAACAATGGAGGGACAAATCTGGCATTTTTTTTACTTTTTTTTTCAGTTCTTCTTTTTTTTTGTCTCTTGGAACACAACCTTTGCTCATGTGACGATTAGCATCTTTTTTTTTGACCCATTTCCTACTGAATCCCCTATATCGATGGATACACCATTTTTTGCCGTAGGGTAATAACTAAAAACGTGGCCCTTCTTTAATTTTTGTCTCTTTCTCCGTGTGATGACATTACGATTATCGGAGAGACTCGTCGGGCCATCTCACTCCTTTTCATTTCTTTTTCATCGTATAACGAGATATTCTGGGAAATTTGTGGTGTCCGAGCCTCTGGGTGTGGTGCAAGGATTTAGTAATAATCAACGGTTCAATACACATGGGCTCTTGTATATAATGATACTGTTTGTTTTTTGTTTTTGAAAATCAACAAAAAAAAAAATATATCAACAGCGTGTTACACCCTACGGATCCTTTTTAAAGTTAAGGGGAAACGTGTTATCTCTTGGAGGAGTACAGACACAGCGTTTTGTTTGTTTGTTTTGTTGTTTTTCAAGTTTTGTACGGAGTTTCTGTCACGCTACGGTTTCCATGCTTTTTTTTTCTCTTGTGGAGAAGTGGTCTTATAATTTTAGTTTTTAAACTCAGAATGTTCCGTGTAAAAAGTTCATTCGTAGTTGTTGTAGGCAAACTTTCTTCCCTAAATATTTTTTTTTTTTAAGGGATTCGTTGTGGTGTCAACTCTTGTGCAACTGCTTGTAAGTGAGCCATACAATGGCTGTGTAGAAGAAAGGAACTTTTTTTATTCTTCTTCTTCTTCCTTTGTATTATTAAGTTGCTTTCTTTCCTGATTTGGAAAAGGGCCCTTTAATAAATTCAGGATTAATTTAAAAAAAAAAAAAAAGAATTAAAAAATTTAAAAATTAAAAAATTTCAGTTGCATTTTGTTCTAAAAATAATTTTAAGTGTGCCTAGAATTAATTAAAGAGAAATAAAGTAAAAAAACAAGAAATTATAATAAATAAAAATAAAAAATTTAAGGAATTCTCTTTAGTTCTTCCGGTTTTTTTTTATTTATCTTATTTAAAATAAAAATAAATAAAGACTAAAATTTAAACTAAAAAAAATTAAAAAAAAAAAGGTATATCTTCTAGATTACATATTTTTTTTAGTTTTAATTTTAAAAAAAAAAAAAACTTCCTTGTCTTATAGTACAGATAAAATAAAAATAAAAAATAAAAATGACTGTACAGATAAGGATAGATAACTTGCCGCCGGATAAGTCATGGGGACAGGTGAAGCACCTTGTCGGTTCCATAATACACCATAGCTGGGTGCTCTCAGTGAAACTACTCCCTCCGATGACCTCTATGTTACCACCTTTCCAGATGATAAGGAGCTGTGTGGTGATTCTAAAGGGAAATGTTGATCAGATGAACTTGAACAAGTTGATGGTGGGACTTAATAGCTATCAGTGGGATTACTACGACTTGTATGCGTATGTTATTCCTTATCCGATGGATATGCAAGAGCCGCCTTTTATTTCCTTACCTAATTCAAACTCAGCTTCGAATTCGGGAGGAAGTTCACTGTCACCAGTGGCACCTTCCTTAGATTATAGTAAGGATGAATTTAACGCACTGCAACAACAACAACAGCAAGGTTTTTTTACAGGTGGGGGGTTCTATGGATCCATTTCTCCACAACAACAGATGGCCATGGGGACAGTGTCACCCATGTCTGGGATGATGAGTCCTCCTCCTTCTTCTATACCTCAGGTGGGTGCGGCACCTCCCGCAATACCACCGAATATGCAGTTTGAGTACATGACGCCAAATAGAATTGTGTACCACGAAAGACGACACCCTCATCATAACACTGCGAGTGGGATGTTCATGAACAATGGTGGAAACAACAGTTACAATAACTACAATAATAAAAGTGGCAGTAATAATATCAGCGGTGGTGGTGTGCCTCAACTGCGTAACTACAATCATACACAATCGCATAACCAGTACTATAAGTATAATAAACACAGTGGTAATTCGAACAATTTTTCATTGAGAGGTGACGGAAAGAGGGACAATAAACTGCCTTTGTTAAACAGAGACCGGCCAACGGATCTTAACATGGTGTCAAAGGACTTACTCAAGGATAACAACGAAGAAGAATCATCCTCTAACAACTCACAGCTAAAACAAATTTTTAATGAGATAAGTTTTAGAAGACAGATGACAAATAGAGGTATGTGGCAACTCAAGTTGGAAAATTTCCCACCGTTCATACAGCTCGACACTCTGGAGAAAATAGATGACGATGTAGAAGTTGACCTATCAATAGAAGAAAATCGTGTGGAAAAATACGGTCGTCTACGTTGGAGCATTCTCAAAGATTTCATTAAGTTGAAATGCCCCAAGCTGTTGTCCCTTTGTGAATCAAATATTGTTGATACTGGAAACGGTGTGCTGGTGTCGAATGTGAATAATACCAGAGAGTTCTACGTTGGTGTTTACGAGGATCATGAGGAGAAAATGACCATTGAAGTAGTAGAGCCCCATTCAAATGTTCAATATATTGGAAACTTACATATTGAACAAGGGAAATATAAAGTAAAAGCGATCAGATACAGCGCCGTCGTCGGCTTCCACGATAAAGAGATAAGTGATCTCTGTTTGAAAGCATTACAGTCCCAAGAGTATGTTTTGGGTTATAAGCTAATTGCTAGCGAGCTTCCACCCTACGAGGAGGGAGATAGACTTCCTTAAAACTTGCATCATTTTAACGACTAATTTCTAATAATATTCCTAAACTTAAAGTTGTTTTTTTTACTTCATTTTTTTTTATTCATCATTTTTTGTTGTTGTCTCAATATCTCTTGCATTTAGGCTTGGTAACAACCTTAATTCTTAAATTACCATTTTCATTATGGATATTGTCATCGTTGCCATATATTTACTCATTGCTTTCAAATTATATACTTAATATAGACTATTTATGTAATTGTAGTAGTCTTTTTTAATAATATTAATTTTTTTTTTTACTGGTTAGATGATTAAAAAAATGTATTGAACCTTACTTCCTTTGAAGTTTTGTATTAATTGAGGATATGAAACTTATATGAAGAAGATAATGAATAAAAATTAGAAAATATTATATATTTATATTTATATTTAAACATGCAATAGGATTTTTTTTTTTTTTATTGGTTTGAGACTGGCGTTATATAAATGTAATTCTCTTTTGAGTAATAATTGGAACAACTGAAAAAGGGAAAAAAAGAACAATTTACCATAAAATTTAATTTATGCACAAGACGCTAGTTTTAACTTTCTTTATTATTAACTGAATTAAATATGCTTGTTATTTTTTTTGAAATGATTTTTGAATTTTAATTTTTCTAGATTTTTTAAAATTGGTATTTTATTAAAATGTGAATGAGGAAATAAAAAAAAATGCAAATGAACTCTATATGTTGAAAAACTGAATATCAATAATAAGAGGATTGAATGGGAGAATTTTTTATTCTTTTTTAATGAAAAGAATTCTTTTTGTTGGGCTATTTATCAACTAAAGTATTGGTTGGTAAACAGGTTGGGGAAGTGTTTTGTTAGCGAATGGACCGCTGTTGTTGGAATTGTTGTTCGTGTCGTTAGGTTGGGAATTTCCAATTGTGTTCGGAACACTAGCTGATTGAGGAGGTGGAGAAACACCGTCACTCCTTATCTTTGATTGTGACATCCTTCCAATAATATCGTCTAGTGCTTTCACACTGTTTGGACGTTTTGGAATAGGGATAGATGGGACGATGCTACCAATTGATGGAACAGGTTCAGTTAGCTTTGGAATAGATTGGTTAGTCTGTGCTATTTCTAAGCGTATTTCTGGTGTGCTGAAGTCGTTAAATAATCTGTTCAATAGATCATCATTGACAAGGTTACCTTCGTAAAATAGACCTAATGCAAGGTCAGAATTCACTATATTAAACAAGCTTTTACTGTTTTCCATTATTTCCATAACGGTGGGTATACCATTACTTAGTTGATGGAAGGTGAAGACTTGTTCGTTGTCTCTGTATTTGATGGTTACTTTCTTGTTTACATCTCTGTTGGCGTGTTCCGGTTTCATTGGAAGCGCAGATAATAGTGTAGCACGTTGTGAAGATGTGGTGGGTATTGGGTTGATGATCGGCTTAAGGTCATCTGATTCAGCAGCAGCAGTATTACTGCTACCATTTTGGTTTGTTAAAGGGTACTGTGTCATGATCAAGTGATGGATTGCTTCACTAAGTGGGTACAGACATGGGTCGAACCCGAAATCTTTGACTATAGCACCCGCCAACAGCCACAAGGTCTTAATTTGGACCTCGTGCATAGGCAAATTGGACAGGTTGGTTCTTACTGCTGGTGAGAACAATTTCAGACATAGGTTAGCCATGTTTTCATCCGACATAGATTTCTTGGAGATGTATTCCATGGACATGGACAACATGTTTGAGAAGAATCTTTCCACCAGGAATGCCACAGAGGTTCTAATGGCCATTTCACCTAGTGTTAGTAAGTTAGTGTACAGTTCCATGGATCCCTGGGTGTTCGCTAGGTCGGCACAAGTCTTTGATTTTTGTATCTGTAGGATGATCTTTTCTCTTAGAAAGAAGGGGATACCTGAGAGAGTGGGTTCCTGTGCTTTGTCCATTGCCTCAGCTCTACCGAACTCGGACAATCTCATAGCTAACCCATTGTTATCCTTCATGGCCTGCTCGGAGAGAGGGACAGTGTTATTGACTAGATCGCCTATTATGCCTTTTATCAGATCGTCATATTTCTGGGATCTGCTGTTGTTATGAGTCACAGTGGTGACGCTTGGGGGTGGCAACACACGTACCTGGTTAGAGAGTGGTCTTGAAGGGGGTGATGCCGCTGAGAGCGGGCTCAGCATTCTACCGAACTTGTTATCGTGTAGTGGCGTGGTGGCCCTGGCAAACCTCATGCTAGGATCGTGTGGTTGAGGCAACGAAAGTGCTGGTGGCCCTTGTTGCGGTTGCGGTTGCTGAAACATAACTTCTGGTTGTTGCTGTTGTTGTTGGAGGGATACAGGGACAGGGACCTGTACGGGTATGACGCTCTGCTGCACCATCATCGGGTGTCCGCCCAACACTTGGGTGTTGTTAGTACCTGTAGACATGGCAGATGGTGACATCGGCTGTTGTAACATCACACCGACTGGGGAAGTCATCCTGGACACGGGATCTTCATCGCTAGTGGAGTAGTTAGTGGTGTTGTTACCACCGTTCACCATGAAACTCTTCTTCTTAGACCGTTTCCTGTTTCTCCTGACGGACTGGATCGCCGCGGTGACGAGCTTCTCGAACTCGCTGGAGTACGTAACCGGGTATCCAAACTCCGTCCGCAGTATGTTTGCTATCTGCTTGATGTTTAAGTCCTGCTCGCTTGCTTTGAACTGCGACAGCTGGAACTTGTCAATAAGCTCCAGTCTGCGGCTACTGAACCGTTTCCACTTCTTCTCATCGACAAAATTCAACTGCTCACGAATCTTATGTGTGGTCCCATTCTTGGAATGTTTATTTGGGGCCATGTTTTCACTTCTTCTTCTCTGTTTTTTTTGCGTTATTCTCTTTTGTAAAAAGTATTTTAAAAAGAGATAGATCTAAACTAAAAAATTTTCTTTTAATTCATCCTAAATAAAAGAACTTAAAAAAAAGAAAGAAAAAGGATGATTAAAAGAAAATTTTTTCCAAAAGCATCAGCCATTCATCGCCAAAGAAAAAAAAATTTTTCTGGGAGCAAAGAAAAAAAAACCGGGATTTGGATTTGGAATTTTGCTCATCGCCCGTTTTTTTTTTTTGATCCCAACCAAATCAAAAAAAAAAAAGAAAGAAAGAAACTGATCACCTGATCTGAGGGAAATAAAAAACGTGATTAAAACAAGTTTTTCAGCCCCTCCGCTCGTGACTACAGAGCAGAAGCAGAAGCACTAGAAGGGAGGCTTAGTAAGAAAGAGGTTCTAAGGGGGAGGAAAAAAATAATAACGACACCAGCAGGATTTGAACCAGCGCGGGCAGAGCCCAACAGATTTCAAGTCTGTCGCCTTAACCACTCGGCCATAGTGCCATAGATTTATAATGCTAAGGGTATGTGTCGTATTGGGATCTGTCTATTGTTTTATTTTTTAAGAAAAGAGAGTAATTCCCTTCTATATTGGGAGAACATCTTTTTTGTATTATATACCTTTATAGAGTAAACCAAATACTCTCTCTTCAAAATTTCATTGGAAATTATTAAGGAAAGAGTAAGCTGTGTCTTTCTATTGGTAAGAGAAAGAAAAAAAAAAAAGAGAGAGAGAACTTGATGATATTCATTAATACTTGAAAGAAGATAGACACAAGAAGATTATACAGATAAAAAAAAAATGGTAAGAGATGTTACTATCAATTATATGAACTTCAATCAAACCGGGACGTGTATCTCTATGGGGACTTCCGATGGATTCCTGATATTCAATTGTACTCCGTTCGGTAAATTCTATTCAGAGGAATCGGGAGGGTATGGGATCGTGGAGATGTTGTTCTCTACCTCCTTGCTGGCGTTAGTCGGGATTGGAGACCAGCCGATGTTGTCTCCCAGGAGACTGAGGATAATAAACACCAAGAAACACTCGATAATATGCGAAGTGACGTTCCCTACCAAGATCCTGAGCGTGAAGATGAACAGGTCGCGGTTGGTGGCAGTGCTGAAAGAGCAGATCTACGTCTACGATATAAATAACATGAAACTACTGCATACAATAGAGATCAGTCCCAATCCGGAAGGTCTGGTCTCGCTGTCGTCACAAGTGGAGAACAACTTTTTGGCATACCCGTCTCCTCCAAAGATCATCAACTCAGAGATCAAACCAAACGTGAATACAAATACTCTGAACATCACAAGCAATAGAAGCCAGTCTAGTGACCAGCTGTTCGCCGATGCAATCGCCGATGACCCTAACGATGACCAAGAGGAAGATGATTCTCTGTACAAGTTCGGAAACGACACAAACGGAGAAATGGTAGATAACAATGTTAAGAACGGAGATGTCATCCTGTATGATTTGAACAGTCTCCAGCCACTCATGGTGATAGAGGCCCACAAGGGTGAGATTGCTGCGTTGGCTTTCAGTTTCGATGGGAGTCTCATTACCACCGCCTCAGACAAAGGTACCATTATCAGGGTATTCAGCACAAACACTGGTGCCAAGCTATATCAATTCAGAAGAGGGACGTATCCAACCAAGATCTATTCTTTGAGTTTCAGTCAAGACAACTTGTTCCTAACAGTTACATGTTCTACTAAGACTGTACATATATTCAAGCTATGGAAGAATGCCACGGAGACAGAGATAGGCGGTGATGAAGAGTTTAACGACAACGAATCCACTGGGAACAATGACAATAGCAGTACGAGTAACGACAATGGGGATAGCACTGTGGATACAGAGGAGTCCCTAAGAGAGCCGTACGTGGATGCCTCTAGAAAGACCATGGGAAGAATGATTAGAAACTCATCGCAGAAAATATCAAGAAAAGCAGCGAAGACTCTGGGGCAACTCTTCCCTATAAAAGTTACCTCTATCCTGGAACCATCCAGACACTTCGCCTCATTAAAATTACCAAGCGACAGTATGTCCTCAAAGACACTCTGCACCATTGGTAAAGAAATAGAAGTAGACAAGTCAGAGTACCCTGAACTCTTCGATCCACAGGCCACGGGACAGAAAGTCACCATGTTGCCAATCAGAGTTTTGTCATCAGATGGATACCTCTACAATTACGTACTAGACCCCGAGAGAGGTGGGGACTGTCTCCTCTTATCACAATATTCAACAAATATAGAGTAGTTTAAAATTATAATAATGATTATCTATAATGTATTCTGTGATCTCAAGTTATCTACGAATAGCGCCGCATAGGGTGACCCGGTGAGGAGTTATCGTATTGAGGATCTTCTATCTCACGGTGTAAATCCCCTCCTTTCAAACCCTTTCCCCCACAATTAAAATCCTCTTCCTGTGCGCAGTTTGCACCAGAAAAATAGGTTTAGTCCCCTTACTGAAAAGAATGTTTGATACTCTTAAAGAAGAGATGGCTACAACAAGAAAGGGATACAACAAGAAGTAAAAAGGGTTTCTCGTATATACTGTTGTAGGCATACACTAAGCATTTTCTTTCTAAGATGCAGAGGGTTCAAAGGGCAATGCACAGCCTGTACCAGAAGCTTGCTTAAAATAAAAAAAGAACAAGCAAAGCTGGTTCGTAATCTAGACTAGATTTCAAGATTTTTTTTTTCTTTTCGGATATAATTAGTTCTGATTGATCAGTATTGCTTTTTTTTTTTAATCTTGTTTTATTTTTACTATACTTCTTATATATGTATATTGATAAGAGGGGAGTCAAATGAGAACTATGTTTTAAATCTCATTTGAATTGAATTACTGATTTTTTGAATATTTGTTGAAAGATAAATATTAAAATAGCTCTTCCTGATAAATAAAATTAACAAATAATATCCAATTAAGACTTTTGCATGACTACGGATCAAGAGGTGCTATTTGATATCCGTGTGGACAATGACAGGGACGGTGGAGTGGTGTTGTTGAAAGGAAGTGCTACAGAGGCTGTCTCTGTGCTACTATCTGGCTATATAGTGCTGTCTGTGAAGGAGACCACACGGATCAAGTCTTTATCCTTGAAGTTATGTGGTAAGATGAAGCTGAAACTGCCCCCGGAGAGGCAGACCTATTCACGGTATTATAGGAAAATATTTTATGAACATGAATGGAATTCCTTTGATATACATGGATTTGCTACAGGTGCGTACAACACTGTGGGATCGAAGTCGACGCATATACATGACGATGATCATAACAATGTTGCCGTAAGGAGTCTGAAGGGCACCGGGCCCAAGTCAGCAACATCACTACATAAGATGAATTTTGACCAAGAAAATAAGACGTACTTCACATTGATAAAAGGTACTTATGAATTTCCATTTAATGTTATCCTGCCAGGTACTCTCCCGGAGAGTGTGGAGGGGTTACCTGGTGCACTGATCACCTATAATCTTATTGCAAGTTTACAGAGACTCAATCCTGATGCCACGATGATGTGTCAGAAACATTTAAGAGTAGTCAGGACTTTAAACTCAGATGCAGTAGAGTTGTCAGAGAGCGTATTATTCAATAACACGTGGCCTAAGAAGGTAGAGTATTCGATATCTGTGCCGACTAAGGCCATAGCCATAGGATCTACAGTTCAAATTAGAGTTATTTTGATTCCATTACTTAAGGGTCTGAAATTGGGGCCTATGCGCATCGCACTTATTGAGAAATATCACTATGGTACTAAGCCTAACGAAAAGATGGTTGAGGGTGAACGGAAAGTAACTGAGATTAAGATCAGAGATCCTATTAATGAGATTAAAACATTTAAGGACACTTCAGTGGTGGATTCACAATTTAAAGACACTTGGGATTTAGAAGCATCATTAAAGATACCATCAGATTTGATGAAATGTACACATGACTGCTATACCTTGGAATGTATTAAAAGTCGTCATCAAATTAGGGTTCTGACATCACTCATTAATCCAGATAGACATATTTCTGAATTGCGTGCAACGCTCTCAGTTCAGCTTTACATATCACCATATATTGAGCTGTCTACAAAACCTTACAGTTCATTGTATGTCACACTTGAAGGAGAAGAGAATAAACCAAAACGAGAGCATAAATGGTCTTCGACACCTTTCAACAAGCTCGATAGAACCATTTTCCCTAACAAGAATGACAAGGATGGAATAGACAGCAAGACATTATCACAGAATCGAAACATGAACGGCCTAATGGTCCCACCAAATTACGAAATGCATATATATGACAAATTATGTCACGACACGCCTTTGAATGAATCTATAATAAACAGTCCTACAGAAGAAGCCTGCGACTCAGTTGTCAGTAATGAAGACAGTCTGAGTAAGCTAGTTGGGAGCCTAAGAGGCTTGAAGACGGACAATAGCAAACCCGACTACTATACCAGAGCTCATGATCGTTCATTACCAGCATCTGCGGGGGAATACTTATCAATTGATGCAATTCAAGAAGATGAGGAACCAATTGATGACACAGGGCCTTACGATTCGCCATCTTGTATTCCTGAATTAACAAATCATGATAGCGATATTGCCCGTTATGCCCCTGAATTGGTGGATGAGTATTACAGCAAGGTCAAGACCCCATCTAGAGTACCTTCTTATGACATGGCTGTGTTATCTGCAAAAATTGATGAAGAATTACCACCAAAATACAGCGATCCATTGACCTCATCACCACCTGCTGCTCCTCCATTACAAAGAATAAGACCAACCAAGTCTTTCACGCATGAAAACCGACCAATAACAATACAACAGCCATCACAGCAGTGTATAGCACGTAATGAATATGCAATAGATGATACACCTGAAAGTACATCCCCATTAGTCTTTTCCAAGAACCCCTCACCATTATCCAAGTCTCCATTGGGAACGTCAGAGTTTAGTACATTAAGCGTGCATCTCAATACCGCTGGAAGATCAAGATCAAGAACACTAAACTCTGTAGGTAATCAGTATAGAAACAGCATAAGTCCCAATAACCAACATGCCCATGGACGATCAATTTCTTTTGTAGGTCTAAGGAATATTTTAGGTAAAAGATAATTGTTTATGATAATACAAACTTTTTTATTGTTTTGTTTACACAAATTCACATTTTTTTTACTTCTATTTTGAAGGTTCTTCATACAAATATAATGTTTTTACAAAACTCCTATGAGTATTTTACTGTACATAATCACATATTTTACTATAAAACCCAATCAAATATAATTCATTTAGTTAATTAGTGTCTTAAATACTAGTTGGTAATCAATCATCATACCTAACGACTCACAAAAAGGTGATCTCAACCAAAAACTTTTCCTGAACCCTAACCCTAATAGTCCCATACACATCTTTCCCCCACTTACCCAGGCATCCCACTCAACCCTAAAGAAAAATGTCATCCCACGCATTTAAACCCGATCCTTTTTGTGGGAGTCACCCCACGCAATTACATCGATTTCCCCCCCACTTCTCCGAGAAAGGAAATTAGGGGAATGATGCTATTCCTTCCCCCCAAATCTCGAGACTCAATTTTGTTGTCACATTTTTGAATTTATGCGATGACGTATAAGCAACTGTCCAATCAAAATTAAGTGTTACCAAGTATTCCTTTAGTTCCAATATAAACTTATGTGTAAAGTATTATTTTATCTTGTTTATGTTTCACAGGAAATGAATGACAACATGTGAAGCATATGTCATCTTTGTTTATCAGAAAAAGGCTCGGATGTATCGATTTCACTGAGAACTCCGTGGTCTCTTACTAGATTCTATCAACAATATTTTAGAGTATTTTATAAGGATATTAAATTAAGTTTTGACATTGGAAAAAAAAAAGTGGGACATTTAAGAGTGGGGTACTACTTCTTTAATATAATCACATCACTTTTCCCTTAAATTACATTAAATAAATAATTAAATACTTATATATATATAAGGCACCTATTTGCTTGGGGGTGGTTCCAGTTAAATTGTCATTGAAAAGAGAGTAACCAAACCATAAAGATTATGTATAGGAACTCAAGGGGATTAGTTAGAACCGTGGGTAAGAATTTAAAGCCCGTGAGTTCGGTTAAAAGGGTATTACCTTTAAACTCTAGATTCATTCACACCTCAAATACAATAAAACGCAGTAGTAATAAGAAGCTATTGTGGGTAAGTGCTGCTGCTTTCTCTGCTGCCTCTCTGCTATGGTTACAACAACAATCTGGTATTTCAAATGATGTTAAGATTGATCAGAGTAAACCCAAGGTTTCACCGCAGGATGTTATTAAACATAATAGTCCCGAAGACTGTTGGGTTGTAATCAATGGCTATGTTTATGATTTGACAACGTTTATTGCTTTACATCCTGGTGGTCCGGATATCATTAAAGCTAATGCTGGTAAGGATGTTTCCGCAGTCTTTGACCCAATACATGCCCCAGATGCTATCGAGAAGTATATTAAACCTGAACAAATGATTGGTCCCCTAGATGGTAAGATGCCTGCTGACTATATTTGTCCGCCTTATGCCCCAGGTGAAACCCCAGATGATATTGCTAGAAAGGCCGAATTGAGAGCTAGGTTACCACCTTTGGACTCAATTATGAATTTGTATGACTTTGAGTACCTGGCTTCCCAGATTTTGACTAAACAAGCCTGGGCCTATTATTCTTCTGCTGGTGATGACGAAATCAGTTACCGTGAAAACCACAATGCATACCATAGAATCTTCTTTAACCCTCGTGTCCTAGTCGACGTTAGTAAAGTTGATACCACTACGAAGATGTTAGGTTCTTCAGTTGATGTGCCATTCTATGTTACAGCTACTGCATTATGTAAGTTGGGAAACCCAAGAGAAGGTGAAAAGGATATTGCTAGAGGTTGTGGACAGGGCCCAAACAAAACCGCACAAATGGTTTCGACACTGGCTTCCTGCTCAATAGACGAGGTTGTTGCCGCGGCACCATCCAAAGAACAAGTCATCTGGTATCAATTGTACGTGAATTCAGACCGTAAGATTACTGAAGATGTAGTTAAACATATTGAGGAATTAGGTGTAAAGGCCATATTTGTTACAGTAGATGCGCCATCTCTTGGTTCTAGAGAAAAGGATAAGAAGGTCAAATTCCACAATACTATGAGTGGTCCCAAGAGTATGAAGAAAAATGACGTCGGTGAAACCGAAGGTGCTGCCAAGACGCTATCGAAATTTATCGATCCATCATTGACTTGGCAGGATATTAAAGTATTGAGAAAAAAGACCACGCTTCCTATTATCATCAAGGGTATTCAAAGAGTCGACGATGCAGTTAAGGCTGCAGAAATTGGTTGCCAAGGTATTGTTCTTTCTAACCACGGTGGTAGACAATTAGATTTTGCTAGGGCTCCAATCGAAGTACTTGCTGAGACCATGCCAGTATTGAAAGAAAAGAAGTTAGATAAGAACTTCGAAGTGTTTGTGGATGGTGGTGTACGTCGTGGATCTGATATCATCAAGGCTTTATGTTTAGGTGCCACTGGTGTAGGTTTAGGAAGACCATTCCTGTATGCAAACTCATGTTACGGTAAGGACGGTGTTCAAAAAGCCATTGATCTATTGAAAGATGAGTTGGAGATGAATATGAGATTAATCGGAGCACAATCCGTCAAGGACCTAACTCCTGATCTACTGGATATATCTTGTCTACATAACAGAACTGTCAACGTCGCTAAGGATTCATTGTACGACAAGGTATATGTCAGGCCAGAGTTAGCCGAATTCCTAGAAGATGAGTCGTCATGATCTAGTTCAGATACATATTTATTTTTATAATAGTATTATTTATTTTTTTAATGTATAGATTAAAATACATGTATATTTTTTATTTTTTGGTTTTGTTTTTTATTGAATGCAAGGTATTTTTTATTTTATTTTAGCTATAAATTACAATTATCATCTTTTTATTTTTTTTTTAGTTTTCTCTAGTTTTTTACTCTGCCTTCTCAGCCAATTGATCTTTGAACCAGTTCACCAATACTTCATTCAGTAGAGTACCATTAGCAGTAAAAACAGTGTTTATAGGAAGCACAGTATTCAACTTATGCTTCTTCTCAGTTGTTTCGATGACAACCTTATAATTTGGATCAGCATTAGCAATTGAAGTACTGACTTTAATCTTTTTGTTTCCTTCCTTAGAAACACCGGCATATGTAACACCACTGACCACGAATTTATTGTATAGATATAACCCTAGAGACAAAGTGAAATATGCCAATGTAAGAATCACCTGGTAATTGAACGATTCTTTGTAATTTAGCTTCTTATCCAGCAAGAAACTTCCCACTGCCAATAGGGACATAGTGTATCCAAACACCAGTTTAATATCCAGATAGGTATGGTCTTCTTTATAACCTAATCTTGCAAACACAGATGGCAATGATTCATCGAGAGTAGTAGCTGCCTCAGTAGAGGAATACACATTAATTTTCTTAGACATGGCTATTTCTTTCTTATTTGTTTTCTTCCTTTTTATATATTTAAAGAGTGACAAGAACTCTCAATCCATTAATTGTAGTAAGGTCTTAGTTATACCTTTTGATTTGTTGATTATGTACTTAGAGCTTAATCATGTTTTCAGTTTGTCAATTTGTTGAGGGAGAAGGAAGAATTTTTTTCCCGTCACGCGTTTGAATATCGTATTATACGTGTTCTGCATGTGATAATTAATCAGTGCAGGGTAACAAAAACAGATTTTTAGGGTTTTGATAAAAGAACCCTAAACCTATCAAAAACAAACCCTAATTACAAACAGAACCCTATAAAGAAACCCTAAACCTATCAAAAAACCCTAAGAAAAAAGAACGAAAGAACGGAAAAAAAAAAAGAAAGAAAGCACAGAGCACCTTGGAAATGCCCTAAACTCCCGGGTAAGAGATCAAAATGGGCCAGGTACGGAGATTTCAGTGTGATAAAAAAAAAAAGATTTTTTGACTTCTTCTTATTGAAAGAGATTCTGTATTTGCTGTTAGACCCTCCTTAGAAGATCCTGTAGGGCCAATAATTTTGCTATTAAATTTTTCATTTCTTTCTTTCTTTCTTTTTTTTTGGTGAAAAATTTTTTGAAAAAAAAAAAAAACTTTTTTCGATGGCGATGAGCTTCATCAAAAAAAAGTATAAATATTCATCACAAGAACTGATTTTTTAATCAAATTTTCTCCTTATTTTATTTCTTTCTTGATTTTTTATTTACAATGGAGAGGATTTAGATGGTTGGGACATTTGTAGTTGTATTGGGGGGAGTTTTTTTTTTTTCTTGATTCTTTAAAAATACTTCTCTTCTATTTAATTGGGATTATCAATTTTGATTCTCTTTTTATTTTCTTTTATTAGATATATAAAAATCAACAAACAATAAAGAAAATAATAAAAACAAAACAATGAAGGTTACTAAGCAAACCGGTGCTAAGAGAGATTACTCTACTGCTCTAGAGTATTTGAAAACCTTTGAAAAGAAGGATGGTCTATCTGTTTCTGAACTGATGGACTCTATGACCCGTGGTGGTCTAACTTACAATGATTTCTTGGTTTTGCCAGGTTACGTTAGTTTCCCTTCTTCTGCTGTTGAATTACAAACTAAATTGACCAGAAACATTACCTTGAACACTCCTTTTGTTTCTTCTCCTATGGATACCGTTACTGAAGCTGAGATGGCTATCTACATGGCTTTGCTTGGTGGTATTGGTATCATTCACCACAACTGTACCCCAGAAGAACAAGCTAACATGGTTAGAAAGGTTAAGAATTTCGAAAACGGTTTCATTAACTCTCCAATTGTCATTTCCCCAGAGTTGACTGTTGGTGAAGTTAAGGCTATGAGAGAAGACTACGGCTTCTCTGCTTTCCCAGTTACTGGTATGTTTTACTTTCCACTATAATTTTTCTTTTTTTTTTACTAACTTTCTTTTCTCCTCTGATATTTCTTTTTTATGAAGTACACGAATATTGAATAAAAATTAAAATAAGAAAATGAAAATAAAAAAGGGAATAACATTTTATGATGATCAAAAACAATTTATTTTAACTTTCGTTCTACTGACTGTGATCAAACGATCTTGTAGATAAATTTTATTAACTGAAAAATAAGCAAACCCTATTTTTTATTTTCTTTTTTTATTTTATTATGTTCTGATTTTCTGATCTAATGATAAAAAGGATAGCCATAGAGAGAAAGAAAGTAGTTGGCAATATTTTTTTTTTGAAATTTGCAATATTTTACTAACAATAATATTTTCTAAAATGATTACTTTCTTTTCTTTGATATCAAATATTGATATTAATGAATCTGATCATTACAAGAATTATTTTTTAACTAGCTAACGGTCAATTCCCAGGTAAGTTGTTGGGTATAATCACTTCTCGTGATTTCCAATTTTTGGAAGATGACAACTTGAAGGTCAAGGATGTCATGACTACTGAATTGGTTACTGGTAAGGCTGGTATCACTTTGTCTGAAGGTAACGAAATCCTAAAGACCACCAAGAAGGGTAAGCTATTGATCATCGATGAGCAAGGTAACTTGGTCTCTATGTTGTCTAGAACCGATTTGATGAAGAACCAAAACTACCCATTGGCTTCCAAGTCCGCCACCACCAAGCAATTGCTATGTGGTGCTGCCATCGGTACCATTGATGCCGACAAGGAAAGATTGAGACTAATGGTCGAAGCTGGTTTGGATGTTGTCATCTTGGACTCCTCTCAAGGTAACTCTGTCTTCCAATTGAACATGATCAAGTGGATTAAGAAGGAGTTCCCAAACTTGGAGGTTATCGCTGGTAACGTCGCTACCAGAGAACAAGCTGCTAACTTGATCGCCGCTGGTGCTGATGGTCTAAGAATCGGTATGGGTTCTGGTTCTATCTGTATCACTCAAGAAGTTATGGCCTGTGGTAGACCACAAGGTACCGCTGTTTACAACGTCTGCCAATTCGCTAACGAATTTGGTGTCCCATGTATGGCTGACGGTGGTGTTCAAAACATCGGTCACATTACCAAGGCTTTGGCTCTAGGTGCTTCCACCGTTATGATGGGTGGTATGCTTGCCGGTACTACTGAATCTCCAGGTGAGTACTTCTACAGAGACGGTAAGAGATTAAAGACTTACAGAGGTATGGGTTCTATCGATGCTATGCAAAAGACTGGTAAGAAGGGTAACGCCTCTACTTCCCGTTACTTCTCTGAATCTGACAGTGTCTTGGTTGCCCAAGGTGTCTCCGGTGCTGTTGTTGACAAGGGTTCTATCAAGAAGTTCATTCCATACTTGTACAACGGTCTACAACACTCTTGCCAAGATATCGGTGTCAAGTCCTTGTGTGATTTGAGAACTGAAGTCGATAACGGTAACGTCAGATTCGAGTTCAGAACTGCCTCTGCCCAATTGGAAGGTGGTGTTCACAACTTGCACTCTTACGAAAAGCGTTTGCATAACTAAAACTTTTGAAAATATTAAAAAAAATATTTTTTCTTTCTCTTTTCTCTAGTTATTTTTTGTGAAAACATTCGATTTATCCTATTCTTTTAAAAAAAATATTATTATTTTATTAGGGAACAATAATATAATACTATTGTTTACCTTTATTTTTATTCAGGAAAACAACATAAAATATGTACATTATATACCAAGAACGCAACATTAATAATATAGAATTTCATTTGGTAACACATAGGGAGGGAACTTATGGACAAATAAGTTAAAAATCGAGATAAAAGAAAAGAAGATATCAAATTATTTTATTATGTAGTAGCAGGGCATATCTGAAAATATATATGACCTCATAAATTATGACCATAACACTTGAATGATATAAAGAGGAAATTATAAGAATTGAAAAAAAAAAGTGAAATCCAATATAAAAATTAATGCACCTAACAAAGATAAACCTTTATAGTAAAGGTAATTAGCAAAATAATAAAAGAAATAAAAATATAATCATAACTAAAAGAGTGGTGAAAAAAAGTAAATTTGAAAAATCAAAGAAATGAAAATTAAGGCATCTAGAGAGACTAACAATTTCGGGATTGATTATATTATTTTGATTTATCTCAACAGAAATCGTAACTTGAGAAACTTCTTCTAGCCCAGGAATTAATATTCCATCTCATAATACCATAATCTGTACCAATAATCAAAGAACTTCCGTTTCTGTCCTCAACCCAATCAATACCAGAGATATTATTCTCTTCGGTGAAATCTGTGCTTGAATAATCAACAACTGTGTTATTAACAGGGTTGTATCCACCATTGTCATTGATTGTTGGTTCGAATCTGCCACTTAATGGATATCTAGATAGATTTTCATTGACATCATGGTAGGCATCATACATATCATCGTCATCAAAAACAGCAGTACTTACACCAGGAGCATTTGCAGAGGAAGATGAGGCAGTGTTTGCATTACCGATGGATGAGTTTTGACCTGTAGCTGTACTTGTGGTTCCACTGGCATCATTGTTAGAAGTGTCATGCATTGCAGGTCTCTTCGATGATGTAGACACTCTTCTAATTCTAAAAGAGGTTCTACCGTCTCTTCTCTTTGATACTCTATTACTACCATCAAATGATGAAGAAGAATCTAGATGATGTAAGCTATTCAACTCAGGGTATCTATTGATTACGCTTTCATTTGTTAACTTATCTATAACCTTAGGGAATGGCAAAATCTTTGGTTCCAAGTACTGTAGCGGGATAGATCCTGCTGGCGTGATCCACGGTTCCCAACTTCTAGAGTTAGCCATGACAGGGAAAGAGTACCTTCTTCTTGCGAGCTGGTAAGATGGAGAAAACACCATAGACTGGTAATCCATCCTTTGCCTTTGGCTACTTGGTTGATTCAATGCGTGGTTAACATATGCATTTTCTTCTTCAGCATCTGTCATAGGTGTAACTTTATCTGGAATCAAGATAATTTGGTGGTTAACAAAGTTTCTAGTATCCACAACGTGTACTCTACCTTGATGCTCAGATATAAACAACAGATCATCTAGACCGTAACTGAATCTACAAACTCTGAAAGCACCATTATGAGAATGTGGTCTAGTGGAGCTGATCTCTGCCAGTGGTGTATCCATCCTTCTGACATCATAGATCAGACATACACCATTCTGGAACAGTGTTGCAAACTGTAAATCATTCTCAGAGAAGGAGTTATAAAATCCGTGGTCTCCATTAGGCGCCTCAAAAATATTATCTAAGTATCCGGTGTTATCGGAAGAAGAGTATCTATGCACTCTTTTCGTACGTTTATGCGAACCACCGCCCCAGTGTGCCTCGTTATCATAATTTAAGGTAAATTGATCAGTCAACTGGTCCTGTTTATAGATGGCAAACTTGTTTGAGTCACCAGATACTATCATACTTTTACCGTCATGAGACATTGCTGCATTATTCAAGGGAAATTTCAAATCGCTGAACCTACGCACCAGCTGCACATCTCTGTTGCTAATATCACACTGGTACATATGACCATCATTGTTGCATGTATACAGATCATACTGGTTGCTATTAGCCTTGTCGTGTAAAGTAACACAATTATTAATGAATTGGCCCAATACAAATGTCATGGATACCTTCGTGTGTTCATTATACAGGGACAAAATGCCCTTCCATATATTAGGGTTACTGTAGTTACTATGATCCATTAACACATCCCTGCTCCCCAGCTTGATGGGCTGGGCGGGTGTGTTTGTGCTGTTGTCGTTATCATTATCATTATCATTACTATTGCTATTACCGTGAGATAACCTATTCCAATTTGTTGGAAACCCCTTGTCATCAGACCCTACAAGCCCACCACATGCGGTAACCCCATTCAGCTCCGTGAAACACCGGGGTTTGAAATAAAACTCTACCAGTTTCTGTGACGGAACGTTTAGCCCCCCTCGTACCACCTGCGCTTTCTTCTTATCACTCGTCAACATGCGCTTCCTGTCACCAGAGTCACTCTTCCGATGCTCTCTCTTGTGTCTGCTGGTTCGCAGCCCTTCCAGATCTGTATCCAGTACCCGTATCGAATGGTCGTATATATAGTGCAACTTGGAGTGATTCAAAGAACTAGGCTTGATGCAATCTCTCAGCTGCCAGTGGTTTATCGTAACCTTCGCATCATACAACTCCAGCCCAGGCATCATATAGTTCTGATACACTTTATCCACACTACCAATACCATCATCATCATCTCCATCGCCTCCATCCAGCCGTCTGCTGGAATCATCGATAGTCATTATTTATTATTTATTTTATTTCCTTGTTTCTTGTTTATCTTCTGTTCCTGTATTCAAATAACAAGCACCTTATATAAATACAAGAACTAAAGATCGATATCTCCATTTCTTAAAATTAATAAAAATTTAAAAATTTGAAGTTCATTAGCACCCCCCTTCCTTCCTTTGCACTGTGAGCGGATTTTTCCTTTAACCTCTCGTTTAAATCACCGTTACCCGGGGACAGAACGAATCATCTTCTCTGTCTCTCACAGAACACTCCGCACAAAACCCAACACACACTGCCCTTTTCCTCACTCCCCCACACGCAGAAGCAGAAAACAAAGGGTCTGGATTCCTTTGGGCTTCTACCATTCTTCGGGGTTATCGGTCTCAGAAACGTTCGGAGGGGGGGAGGCAAGAAGGGGAGATGTTTTTCCGGGTTACCATATACTTTATCACGGGTATCACGGGACTTTAATATATTTTAATCTTGTTACACGTATGCATGTGACCTTGTATTTACACTATTTAATATATAAATACATATATATATATATATAACAAAAGTAAATATCTAGAAGGTGACTCCTCTCGTCTTCAGTTCTTCCATGTATGTAGACGGTATCTTATCTGTGTATTTGATATTTGGCATTGCTGATATCAGGTTTGACTCCCATGTGGATCTTGTGTTCTGCATTTCTCCAGCTACCTTGTGCAGACCATATATTAGGTCCTCGTGACCCAATGTTATGTGTGGAGATACATTTACAGTTGCTGGTGTAATTAGTGCTGTGGCGATACTGGCCAAGTCAGTGATTATCTTGGCCGTTAGCCCCCATAGGTCTCTACACGATACCTTGTCGTTTGGTTGTTCCTCATCGGTGGAGCTGAGGTCCTCAATGTTGTTTAGCCACGATACTTCATGTGGGTTGTCTACGGGGTAATGCAGGTGTCTCACGAACCATGGTAAGCCACCCCACTCTAAGCTTTGCTCACGTTCTCTTATATACTCAGTTGTGTGGCCCTTCTTCAAATGATGCGGTGCCAGATCCATCAATGGCACGGAGAATAGAGACGACGTTTCACCAGGGTTTAACTTGGCAGCAAACCTCGTTGCATTCAGTGGGTCTGTCTCCACATGGTTGTAATTCTTCAATAGGCACACCACGGGCTTGACACTCAAGAGCGTACGGGACATGTAACATGGCATCTCTGTCAGCAAGTTCTCAATCTCCATCCCGAATTGATCACGCAGCTGCGCGGGGTCCTCCGGTAGGCCTATTTCCTCATACGCTTCCCTTCTAGCCACTTGTTCGGGGACCTCTTCACCAGCATCAGCTTTGCCTCCTGGAAATGAGACGTGTCCTGAAAAACTTCTCAATGACCTAGACCTCTTGGTGAGCAGGACTCTTAGTTCCCCCTGGGTTCCAATAAATAGTAGTACCAGCACTGCTGATCTACGGCCTACCGGCCACACGTCCCTTAATGCATACGGACTCTTAAAACTGTTGAAGTTTCTGATATTCTCCAGTAGTACACTAGGTTTAAACATCTTGGTGTTTGTTTTTTTATTTGTTGTATTAAATAAGGAAAAAAAAAAAAAAAGGTTTGAATTGTCTCCCCTTTGTATGACTCGATTCTTAGAGAGATGATCCGTTCAAAGTGTCACAAATGATGGTAAATTTTTATGGTAAATTTTTAATTGAAAGAAAGCTTATTATATTTATATAAAAAAGATAAATAGAAATAAATATAAACCAGGTATAGGTTATAAGAATAAATAGTGCTTTTTTTTTTCTTTCAGTTTTTCTTATTTTCAAGTCGTAGTTTTTCTCATTAAGAAGTTTATCCATTCACAGAAAAAAAAAATGAAGAGAGAAATAATTCTCTTACAATTCCGATCATTAGTAATTTTTATTTACTGGTTGTTTTGAGTTTTTTTTCGCCTTAGAACTTGGCGGTGGCATCAGAACCGTTTTGGTCGATTTCCTTCTTGATGTCGGCAGCTAGACCTTCATCAACACGGCCGAACATGTCCAAGACACGTTGTTGGATATCTGGACGAGCAGCAGCAACGTGAACACCAATGTTGTGGGCCAAGTTCTTTTGTTGACCTGGTTGCTTACCCAAGACCTTGTACAAACCTCTGGCTTGGACGAAGTCAATGTCACCAGCTTCGGTAGCCCAGTGGAATGGTTGAGCTGGGCCGTTCCAGACCTCTTGGTGTTGTTGAATTGGTCTGTTTTGACCTGGGATTTGGTATTGCTTGTTGGTAGCGTAGTAGTTTGGTTCGTTACCGAAGTTACCGTTAACGTTCATTGGACCGTCTCTGATGGCTGGGTTGAAAGCATGGGAGGCGTATGGACAGTTGACTGGGATTTGGTGGAAGTTAGCACCCAATCTGTAACGGTGAGCATCTGGGTAAGCGAACAAACGGGCTTGCAAGACTGGGTCAGCAGATGGTTCCTGGTATGGAACGGTGTTACTTGGGGAGAAAGCGGCTTGTTCGATAGCGGCGAAGTAGTTCAATGGGTTCTCGTTCAAGACCATCTTACCAACTCTTCTCAATGGGAAGTCCTTGTGTGGCCAGACCTTGGTCAAGTCAAAGACGGAGAATGGCAACTTCTTGCTTTCTTCCTCGGTCATGGTTTGGATGTAAACAGTCCAGGATGGGAAGTTACCCTTGGCGATGTTTTCGAACAAGTCTTGACCACAGAAGTCTGGGTTTTCACCGGCCATCTTGACGGCTTCCTCGTTAGTCAAGTTCTTGATACCTTGGTCGGTCTTGATGTGGACTTGGACGTAGTGCCATTCACCCTTCTTGTTGGACCACTTGTAAGTGTGACCGGAGTAACCGTTCATGTGTCTGTAAGAGGCTGGAGTACCTCTGTCGGAGAACAATTGCATCAATTGGTGAACAGCGACTTGGTTTTCTGGAGTGGTCAAGTAGTCCCAGAACATGTCAGCATCCTTACAGTTGGTTTGAGGGTTTCTCTTCTGGGTGTGGATGAAGTGTGGGAACTTGGATGGGTCTCTGATGAAGAAAATTGGAGTGTTGTTGTACACCCAGTCCAAGTTACCTTCCTCAGTGTAGAACTTGGTAGCGAAACCACGAGGGTCTCTAGCGGTGTCGGCAGAACCCTTTTCACCACCGACAGTGGAGAATCTGGTAACCAGTCTAGTCTTCTTACCAATCTCGCTAAACATAGCAGAACCACAGATGTCGGTGATATCATCGGTAACTTCGAAGTAACCAAAAGCACCAGAACCGTGGGCGTGAGGGTTTCTCTCTGGGATACGTTCTCTGTTGAAGTGGGCCAAAGAGTCAATCAAGTTAGAGTCTTGCATCAACAATGGCCCGAATTGACCAATTCTTTGAGTAGCAAATGGGTCGTTGTATGGGTTACCAACAGAGTTGGTAACAACTCTGTCACCTCTAACTTCAGCAGTATTCGTAGTGTCAGACATTTTTTTTCTTATATTTGTTTTGTTTTAATTGTTTTTTTATTGTGTTGAATGAATTGTTCTATGCAGAAGTAAAGAAATTAAAAAACAAGCCACTCCTTATATACTTTTTTTTTTTTATTATCTTGTAGTGTTGTAATTACAATTGCTAGGTTTTGATATTCCCCTCCCCTCCCTTCCAATCATAGCCCAATTAGTAATTTAGTCCTAGTTCTGGGCCTCTCCCCCCATCGCATAAAGAACCAACACACAAAAATGACCCTAACGGCTGGCCCTGGGCCTTAAGACGTGCCCTCTCTTCCCTCCAACAGAAGCTCATGCCCGTCTTAACACGAGCAGCTCTTACCACGAGCAGCTCTTAACACAGGCAGCTCGTTTCTGTCTGTCTCGCTCTATTTTTTAGGGGGGTGGTCTCTATTTTTTTAACACGCGATGGTGTGTTTAAATTTAATTAGGGGAGGGAGTTTGCTGCGGGATTTGTTTGCATATCATTCGGGCTGGCTGAGGGATCTGTGGTTCTTTTTCTTTAGTAAGGGTTGTTTTTGTTCTGTTGTCTCTCGCAGAGAGGTAAAAAAAAAAGGGATCGCTACACGCGAACGAGGGGTAAACACCGAAAAACTCTTAACAATGGGAAAAATTATACAAGAAAATACCCCAATAAATTCTTTCTTTCTTTTTTTCTTCCTGACAAAGAGAAAAGAGAATCTAGAACAAGCTTATCCCATACACAGGCACATCCGATGTCTCCGGGCAGGGTTATATTTCTTTTTGGAGGGAGGGGGAGGGGGGAGATTAAAAAGCGGAGTTCTTTTTGTTGTTGAAGTTGTTGATAAGTTGATTTCTTTTCTTGAAAAAAGGCAATTTGTAATGCATACGGCTGGAACATAAATGGGATTAAGTAATTGTCAGAAGGAGGCGTGTCAAATTCAGGACTGTTTGATCAAAAACAACTATGATGAGGCCCGCTGTGCGGGCCTCATCGACTCTCTTTACAGATGCTGTCACAAGTTCTACATCGATAACCCCGGCGAGAAGTCGAGATGTTGTCCTCAACCAGACTTGCTAGAGCTCAAGATGAAACAACGTAACCTGAAGTAAATAAAATAATAAATAAATAATTAAATAAAAAAAAAAGAAAAAAGAAATAATGTTCGTGATGAAAATCTAATCATAAGTATATTCCAAATTCATACTTCCAGGGAAGATCCACTCACACGCCCTTTTCTTTCGAAAAATAGACGTTGTTTTGTTCTAAGATCAACCGCGAGCACGGCGGTCGGGAGAAGGTATTAGCGACTCCAAACCGTGAGGGTTGCCCATAACAGCTATGTAAGAATAAGCATGCACCGTGACTCTGGGCGTCTATTTATAAAAGACATTGTATGGTTTTTTTTTTCCCAAAAGAAAAAATTTAAATGAAAACTATGTACATAACAAAGATATTCTTAACTTTTTCTCTCTCTCTATTTATACCATCCACAGAGGAAATAAAATGAAAAATTTAGAAAAAAAATTTTCTCCCGTGAGATATGATACTGTAGAATTAGGGCTTACTTTTTCATCTCACAATTTTCCTTGATGATAGATCACGTGCACTTTTAACAATAATTGGTATACGGTTTGGGGGGCGGTATCGTTAGTTACTTGATATGGGGATAATGGTTTATATATTTTTTAATATTAACTGAATAAAATAAGTTTTACAAAAGATATTATAATGATAAAATTTACTTAAATAACCAGTTTAGTGACGACGAGAAGCGGTGATGATGTTGTTCATCTCTTCAACCTTAGCCTTAGCTCTGGTGAAAGAACCCAATCTCTTCTTAGCGACCTTTCTAGCTCTCTTTTCACCGGCGTTTCTGATCAAATCAATCAATCTTCTTTCGTATGGAGACAAACCAGCGATTTCTCTGACCAAAGAACGGACGAACTTGGTTCTGTTAGAAGCAGCACCCTTCTTGTAAGAGATCTTTGGGGCTGGGGTCATTTGGGTGACCTTCTTACCCTTGTTCAAACCAACAGCAATACCTGTTTTCAAAAAATATTGTTATTATTTCATTTCATTTCATTTCTTTTCCACCTCGTTTTTTTCATTGTACTATATCATTCCTCTTGGATAAACAATAAAAAAACAAATTTCCAGAAATTTCAAAACAAAAAATATAACAAGTTTCTTTGTTAGTAATGTATTCTTTTTTTTTAACTTTATCACCATATCATTCGAGAGTTCTAGGTGTAATGATCTGCTTTTAATCTGTTCTATATGTATATTCATTGGTTTCATTACGACGTTCTTCATCTTATTTCCATAACTACATTTCAAACCTCATCTTAAAAATTCAATCCATTCTAATGTATTCCATTCTAGTTTTAATAATACTCCTCTTAAGCCTTTTCTAAACGCCTAAATCTTTAATCTTGGTTCAGAACTTATCATCGAACATTTCATTCTCTATCTCTCTCTCTCTCTCTTTATCTTGGTTTCTGATTCTATATCATCATTTCATTTAACATACCAGACTTGACGGCCATTTTTGATGTCTTGTTTTATCTATGTGTGAGCTTAAACGCCTATAATAGATAATGAATGTACACACCTAAAATATGCGCATATACTTTTAATTAACCACCCTCCATTATGGCAATTATTTTGTTCAAAATTTGGGAATCAAGAAGGAATAATTTTCCAAACTCTCTCTCTCGCAGAGAATCCTCCCCACAACAGAGTCCCAATACCAGGTGTGGCAAGGCATACCATTGCCTGATTCCAACAGACACCTGGTGTGTAAAAGCCCTAGGCTGGACTGAATGTTTCTGTCTGGGCTCAACCCATCACCGTTTCCCCCCTAGCCTTAGCCTTGCACACCTTCTCCTCTACCATCGTAAGCTAAGCTGGAAACCCTTGTTTCCCACCCCATCTCGAGCCTAGCAAGCCCTGCCAAAGGAAAATGAAAGTTTCTCCCTTCCTCCTCTCGTTACACTTGCAAAGGATTTCTCTATTTTTACCCTCCCATATATTATCGGTTACCTGTTTTGGGTATTGAATTTTTTTGTAATGATTCATGGTAAAGTAAAGAGGTTTATGGGTGTACGGATGTAAACCGTCACAAGAAATTGTAAAAAACAAGAAGATGAAAATCAAAATCAAAGAGAAATCACTAGGTCAGTAACGTGGTTGAACTCGTTAATAAATGAATAGATGATTTATTTATTATAATTATTTTCATGAAGGTCTAGTTACTAATATTTTGTGATTTATTTTTTTATATACAAGTATCATAAAAACCAGCTGAGGTTACCACATTGTTCTATATATATTTTTTTGTTTTTAGACTGCGATGGTGTTCAAATCAAAGTTGTGCTTATGCAAACGTTCAATTATCTGGTTTGTTGGTAAATGACCAAACTGATCAATGAATTGTTTGTAGTCCAATCCCTTTCCATCAGCTCTATGTTCGAGTTTCTCCAATGGATATAGGTATTGCATCAGTTTTCTTCTACCTACGCTAATCTTATACTCTTTACCTTCTACATTCTCTTGGAAGAACACCTTCACTTTTTTACCGTCACTTGTTTCCACGATTGGTTTATCATTGTGGGGTGGATTGTTTAATTGTTCTTTCCTCTGTATTATCCTGTAACGTAGTTTCCAACCAGTTGGTCCTAATTCCTTAATTCTAGCACTCTTATCCTTAGTCAAATAATTGTCAATACCACCTTCCTTGACAATTGTCCTCAACACTTTGGCAGTCATCTTAATGGATATGCATCTGTTCAATGTCTCACTCCATAAACTCTTCTTGATCACATTTGGATGCCACGTTCTTCTAGTCTTATGTTTACTCTCCGATATTTGATTACCAAATTTAATAAAAGATCCACCATACAAACCCTTATTACTCTGCTTAAAGATATTACTTTCACCATACTTGTAATCAGGGAATTCTTTCCTCTCCCTTGGGAGATAGTTTGGTCTCAAATCACCAACTTTGTACTCTGGTTTCTTGGCAACTTTCCTAGTCTCTATTAGTTTCCAACCTCTTAGGGCTACGCTGGAAGCCATAAACGTCCTTTTCAATGGTGTCATAACATGGAAGCTATTGAACACAGGACTTAAATTGGAGCCGATCATTTCGTTTATACAGTTTTCACTATCTTGTGTACTCTAATCACCTTTTACAAGACTTCAAAGTGAAGATCTTTTAAAGGCCCTTCTTACTTGTTTTTATCATTATGTCTCTCTCTCTCTCCTTCTGCATAGGTGCTACTCGGGTCCCCTTCGATAAACCGTATCATGTGATAAATACCCAAATGGGTGACCAATATAAACAGATTCTTATTTATTTAAGATGTATAAATATAAATACTCACATGGTTCTTACTGGGTTTGTGTGGCTTGGAATTTCTTTTTCAAACCACTCCAACCATGTTGCGTGGGATCCTCATAAACTCTGCCCTCACTTGTGGCCTTCTTTATATCTTCAGCTACTCTTTCAAGTTCAGCTACCTTATCTTGTAACTTGGAGTTCTGACTCATTACAGTTGAATTCTTGATCAATATATTATCTAGTTCTTTCTTCATCTCTTTTGGAACTGAGAGACCTTTGTCAATTTCATTTTGTCTTTTTTGTTCATCAAGTTCCTTTCGTAGCTTCATCATCTCAATTCTTAGCTTATGGTTCTTTTGAGATATATCCTCAATATTCAGCTGGTTATTGATAAGTTCATTTGCAATGGTGACGTGCTCACGATTCAAAAAAGTATAATCATGCTCTAATTTCTTCACTTTTTCTTGTAATCTGAGGTTCTTGTTTTTTACATATTCATATTGTTCTTCTCTTTCTCTCTCCAGTCTGTGGATTTCTTCATATTCATTCTTGTAATTCATGATCATTCTAGGGGTTAATTTTATACTATCCATGGCTTCGACAATAAACTCTTGAGAATGTTCACCTATCTCGACCTTATTTTGAACAAAATCGAACAACTCATCAAATCTATCCTTCAACAGAGACAGTTCATTACCAATTAAGATAGCCAGTGGTATTCTTAAGATCCCTTCAATACCTTCAAGTAATATCAAATCTATAATCTTTGCATTAGTATCCTTTGAGAGTTGTTCCTGGAACAAAGTTCTTAACCACTCACCTAGAAACCTGTAGGTCAATAGACCTTCACGAGCTAAATGGTTGAACAGCTCAGAGTTATTATCTTCTAGATATCTATCAAAGCAGTAATAAACCAATTTATCTTTATCGGAGTCATTAACGTATAGCTCTCTTAATCCATTTGTACTCATCAACGACTTGAAGATAACATAAGAGTATTTTACATCATCAGCAAAAACATTGTCTATTGTGTCCAGAACAACCAATAGATCCTTTACAAGTTCAATTTTAGGATCACAACTTAGATAAGTTGTCAAGATAGTACTGTATCTCTTCAATTTTTGTTCATCGGCAATTTCACTAGATTGTAAGAACTCAGTAACCGCGGAATTGGTCTCTTCAACCAATGTGGTCTCACTTAAACTTGGAAACGCCAACATTGGCCACAGATACTGCCTCTCCTGAATGTCATTCGCAATCAAGCATTTCTCAATGTGGTTCAAATCATGTAGGGACAACTCTGGAAACTCTTTAACAAACAACGACATATCCTCGTTCTCATTGCCACTACTGCTCTCAATATATTTCTCTTTTAACTCACCAATGGTAACCAAGGTCATCTCCCGATCTTCCTTGTCTTTATTCTCGAGAATGCTCTTCAGCCTCTTGTTGTTATACATAATGAAATCATTATGATACACTACATTCTTCTGTTCCTCCACGTTTCTAGGAGGCAGAGGAGGTTCATCCAAATCCAATTGTTGGTGTTCTTCTTCTTCTTGAACTTCTTCTATTGGTTTCACTTCTTCTGTAGCCACGTTATCCCTGGGAGGTAGTGGTGGTGATGTATACGCTTCAATGGCCTTCTTTATATTACTATTCTCATTCTTCAGTTCCTTTTCGATCTCCGTCGTTCCTGTGCTCAAAGGTGTAGCCTCATCAAGCTCACTCTTGTTCAAATCCTCCATACTCATCTCTATGTCCCGTGTTGTCATTGGTATAGGTTAGGTTCAAAAATTTAAAAATAGACACTTGTCCCCTTAAATAATGCCTAAGAAAAAAAAAAGATACAAAATTCAAAATTTAAAAACACCTCAACGTGAGGATCTCAGATTATGATAATTATTTTTAAATGGCAGTCAATTTCACCTAACTATAAAAACGTTCTAATGGATAAAATAGAGAAAACATAATAATATATAATAATGATATGTACAAGTTTGTAGGTTGTTGTTGCCTGAATTTCCTATTTTCTATTCAGATGAAGAAACAGCACCTTCCAATTGATTCATCTCCTCCTTCTTGTCCTCCTGTATCACTTTCTGTTCGTATCTCTTACCGTTCATGTACAGTGTATACACCAGACCACCAGTCATGTACAGAGACCCACCGATAATGGTCAAAACAGTCATACGGTGCAACATATCCGTTGCCTTCGTATACCAAGCGTATCTGGCCATTGTTAATGTTATATTATTATTGTATTTTTGTGTCCTTTGGTTCTTGGACTGTGTGATCAGTAACAGCTTTTCTCCCATACCCTCTTATTTAAAAACTGTCCCCCCTTCCCAAGCCTTTCTGTTCTTCTTTTATTCTGTCAGGGTAAAACAACGTATATCATGATGTGTATGTGCTAGCACATACACATGTATATACATATATATATATTGTGCTACAACAGCAAGAACAGCATTTGGTGTGTACTACAGTATACCACACTGTTAGCTTGGCAGAGAGTTATTACAATGTCCAAGGGTATCATTTATATCCTGTATGAGAATTCACGATTGAGAGAGGTGTGATATATGAAAGAGGTGTGAGAGATGGGATATATGAAAGAGATGTGAGAGTAAGAAAGGTACAGTAAGAAAGGTACAGTAAGAAAGGTACAGTAAGAAAGGTGTGAGAGTAAAGAATGGTATAGCATCACACTTTGACGTGGAAATCACGGTGGGATCCCGAAAAAATTCAAAAAATCCGACGGAATTTTTTTTTTGTGCGTCTGAAAAAAAAAAAAACTGAAAAAAAATTGAAAAAAAATAAGTCATACTTCTAGAAATGGAGATTTGTACGGGTATTTCTGTGTATGATTATTATTGTAATAGCAAAATATACAACAACACTAAATTCAATATTATATATATATATATGTATATACATATACATAGCTTACTAAGTGTATTTGATACTTCCTTTGTTCGGGATAGATATCCTATGAAGTCAAGACGGTTCCTTCTTTTATAAAGACACAATGAGGTTTAGCATTACGAGACGATTTTATAGTCAGAATTTGACCGAAAAGATTGTGCAGCAGTACAGTGTTGGTTTGGCCAAGGGCAAGCAGGTGAGAGCAGGTGACTATGTGTCGATCAAGCCTGCGCATTGTATGTCACACGACAACTCGTGGCCTGTGGCTTTGAAATTCATGAATTTGGGTGCTACAAGTGTGAAGGATCCGAGACAAATTGTGAACACTCTGGACCACGATATACAGAACAAGACCGATAAGAACCTGACCAAGTACAGGAACATCGAGAACTTCGCCAAGAAGCACGGTATAGACTTCTACCCTGCCGGGAGAGGTATTGGGCACCAGATCATGGTGGAGGAAGGGTACGCCTTCCCTTTAAACATGACTGTGGCTTCGGACTCGCATTCTAACACTTATGGTGGTATTGGTGCATTAGGTACTCCAGTGGTGAGGACAGACGCGGCTGCCATTTGGGCCACGGGGCAAACGTGGTGGCAGATTCCGCCAGTTGCTCAAGTGGAGTTGAAAGGTAAGTTACACGAGTCTGTCTCCGGTAAAGATATCATTGTAGCATTGTGTGGGTTCTTCAATAAGGATCAAGTGCTGAATCACGCTATTGAGTTTACTGGTGAGGCAATTGAGCACCTGCCTGTCGATTTCAGATTGACTATTGCCAATATGACTACCGAATGGGGTGCTCTGTCCGGACTTTTCCCTGTTGATAAGACATTGATCAACTGGTACAAGGAAAGGTTGAATGTAGTGGGTCCTAACCATCCAAGAATTAATGAAGCCACGATAAAGCAATTGGAGCAACAATCTCAAGTTATGAGAGCTGATCCAAATGCTCATTACGCCAAGAAACTTGTTGTTGATCTTTCTACGTTGACTCATTTTGTATCTGGACCTAACAGTGTCAAGGTTTCTAACACAGTCCAGGATCTAGCCCGTGACAACATTAAGATCAACAAAGCTTACTTGGTCTCTTGTACCAATGCCCGTTTGTCTGATCTAGAAGCTGCTGCTAAGGTTGTTTGTCCTTCTGGGGATCTATCAAAGATCAACAAAGTCGCTGATGGTGTAGAGTTTTATTTTGCTGCCGCTTCCTCTGAAATTGAAAAGGAAGCAGGTGAAAAGGGTATATGGCAGGCTCTATTAGCTTCTGGTGCCAAACCATTGCCTTCCGGTTGCGGTCCTTGTATTGGTCTAGGTTCTGGTCTTCTAGAACCAGGTGAGGTGGGTATCAGTGCCACAAACAGAAACTTTAAAGGGAGAATGGGCTCTAAGGATGCCCGAGCATACTTGGCCTCTCCCGCCGTTGTTGCCGCATCTGCCGTTCTAGGTAGAATTGGATCACCTGCAGAAGTTTGGGGTATTAAAGACGTTGAATCAAGAGGTCTAGTAGCAGAAGAATTATCTGGTACTGATGCACAAACCGAAACTGCTGCTTCTCCAGCTGCCGAATCAACAGCCAAGGTTGATATGTTGGAGGGTTTCCCAGAACAAATTGTTGGTGAATTGGTATTATGTGATGCAGACAACATTAACACTGACGGTATCTACCCTGGTAAATATACTTATCAAGATGATGTTCCTCGTGAGACTATGGCTCAAGTGTGTATGGAGAATTACGATGGT
Organism: Nakaseomyces nivariensis; assembly: GCA_017309295.1. Classification (NCBI taxonomy): domain Eukaryota; kingdom Fungi; phylum Ascomycota; class Saccharomycetes; order Saccharomycetales; family Saccharomycetaceae; genus Nakaseomyces; species Nakaseomyces nivariensis. Next base: position 646,529 of record JAEVGP010000004.1, on the reverse strand, counting down.
GAATTCCAAACCAAAGCTAAGGCTGGCGATATCCTAGTCAGTGGTTTCAACTTCGGTACTGGTTCCTCTAGAGAACAAGCTGCTACTTCTCTGCTGGCCAAGGGTATTAATTTAGTTGTTGCAGGTTCCTTCAGTAATACTTTCTCCAGAAACTCCATCAATAATGCTTTGTTAACTCTAGAAATCCCTACTTTAATCTCAAAGCTACGTAGCAAATTCGCTAACGCAGACGCTGAATTGACCAGAAGAACTGGTTGGTTCTTAAAGTGGGATGTTTCCCAAGCTAAGGTCTTCGTCACTGAAGGCAGTCCAGATGGACCAGTTATCCTTGAACAAAAAGTTGGTGAACTAGGAAAGAACTTACAAGAAATCATTGTTAAGGGCGGCTTAGAAGGATGGGTTAAGGCTCAATTGTAAAATATAGGGGATCAGGAAAATTATTTATTATCTTAGTAATAAGATATAAGGCATCAATATATTTATTTAATGTATTTATTTAATATACACTTTAATTTTATGAAGCATGGAAATTTTTATTTATATTTTATTTTATTTTATTCATTAAAAAGCTGTTATTTTATTTGATAAAGACTATTATTAATAAATATTGTCAGTGTCAACATCTGGCAATATATATTCATGTAATATACATTATTTTAAGGACTACTATAGTTATCACATGACCTCGTTTTAAGATACATAAGCAGATTTATTCAGAAGCGATGACTTAAAAAAGCAGTAGTTCAATGTTAAAGGTAGCGATGAGGAAGATATCAGTCTAGATTGATTGAGAAGGTACTCACACAATTATAGTCCAATGCAAGGTTATGAAGAGCTCGTTAATAGTAACGAGTTTGCTAACTTGACGTTTGAAGTTGCTCGATATCCTAAGTCGTTATTGGGATGGGAAAAACTGGTTAATCTAATAACAAAGGCAATAGGACCTATAAATAAAGCCATAGATGCTAGGCTATACCGCTTATTAAAGTCCACTTATAAAGATTTCTTATTTTACTTTCCTCTGCTGGAGAATTATTATATCGATTTTGCGTTACTGGAATTTAAACTAGGGCATTTTAAGTCCGTTCATTTAATATTTAAAGAAGCATTAGAGCATCATAATAAAAGGTCCTTGATAATATGGATTAATTACCTTCGTGTGTGTAACGAGATTGTAATAGATCAGAAGCAATTATTCAAAAAATACGAGGCGGCAGAAGGTTTCATTGGTACACATTACTTAGCCGGAGAGTTTTGGGATATGTACCTTAAGGTTCTCAAAGAGAAATCAAATGTCAGGATGCGATACTATTCTACACTTCGTAAGGTTTTGGAGATTCCTCTTCATTCTTTTAGTAGGTTTTATGCCCTATGGCTGCGACATGTTGATGAAGATATCAAAGACTTGAAGCATTTGGCTTATTTTGCATCCAAGAGTGAAATATTGAACAGGCTTAAGATTGACATAGATTATAATGGTAGAAGAGGGCCGTATCTTATTAAAGCCAAGCAACAGCTGAAAAAGTTTACTAAAGAACTATACACTACAATCCAATATCAAGTGATGGAAATATATTCTCTATTTGAAAATAAGATAACTAAACAGTTTTATTCTGCACCAGATGAGCTTGTGTCTTCAGACCAACAGGTTGTTTGGGATAAGTATGTGGATTATATTATAGAATTAGAGATACCACCTTTAACACATTTAGTTTTCCAGAGAGCATTGGTGGCACTGGCTCATTACGATTTCATATGGATTAAATACGCCAGATTCCACATGGAAAGATTGCATGATTTGAACTCTGCAAGAAATATCCTCCTAAGATCATTAAACTTCTGTCTGCGTAAGAAATGTATCATAGAATACTTGACTGTGGTGTTGATAAATACAGATGAACTTCCGCTATTGGACAAAATATTTACCGCGTGGGAATCATCTATTATCTCGAGTGCTGAGAGTTCAGAAGATTTCCCAACGTTCTGGAATTTTATTGAGTTTCAAATATTTTATCATAAGAGCGGAGCCAACAAAAGTCGTTACTCTGACTCGTCGTCAAACATTTTTATTCCAGATCATATATTGGACAAGATATATAAACGGTTAGAATATCAGGGTGAGAGAGTTGGTCAAGATATAATATTGAACAATTTAGTTGGTTTACAGACAAAGGGAAATACAACGATAATAGAGGATAAAATTTTTAAAGAAATAATAAAAAGGGATTGGAATTACTACCTTAATGGAGGGTTGTTCTGGTACCTTTACTGTAAACTAATTTTTCTAGATCCCGATAGGTCATACTTGGAAAGAAGAGGCTATATAGTTGACACTATATGGAAACAAATCCCACAAGAATCATTAGGTAGGGTGGGTCCAAAATTGCTGGAATTTTGTGAAGCTTATCTTCCTGATGATATAGATATTATATATGAGATGATAGAATAGTTAAAAAAGGACAAATAGAAACAAGTAATAATATTAAACAAAAATAACGTAGTATACATATATAAAAAAAAAACTCTCCTGAAATGAGACCAAACTCAAATCAAATCAGCCATGTGGGCTCTGTAATGTTCCGTGTCTAGAACCTGTCTGGCAATGTCTATATCCGTGTTTATGTCTTCTATCAGTGCTTCTTTGGTTGTGTAGTTTAATTCTGGTCTAATATACCCCAGGATGTTAAATTTGATTCTAGCACCATAGAAGTTGTGATGGAAGTCATGGAGCACATGTATCTCCACCGTCTTATAGTCGTTGTTGTAAAATGGGTTCTTCCCCACTGAAAGCACTACAGGCAAGATATCTAGATCTCCGTTTTCTTGTTCTAGTAGCTTACCGTAGTTATAAGTGACTTTCCTTCCGTCATGTCTCTCCACTTCTTCCTCGTGCGCTTTATCCTCATGAGTAGCCAACTTGGCGTATCCGAAATAAACACCTAGCTCTAGCTTATTAACTAGTTCGGGCAGCTGGCTCATAGGAACATTAGCAGTGGGTATACCTAGTTCGCTAGAACCACGCCCAAACCCACAGATAACGTCGCAGTTCGCTGTGGTAATAGGGTAAGGAGCCCTTGGTGCCTCTGGAATAGGAACGTCCACATCTCTTATAGTCATTTTATTAGTGTCTTGGTACTTAAAGAACTTGTTTCCCATCTCCACATCCACTAACTGACTTACATAACCTTCTTCTTCTTCTTCTTCTTCTTCTTCTTCCTCTTCCAGCTCTTGCGGATCTTCCTCTCGAAAACCGTAGCCACGACGACCGCGGTTATCAGCGCCATATAACACGTGATACACCATGGTATCAGTAAAGTTTGGCCATGTCAGAGACTCCATGTTGACCAAAGGTAATTGAGATGGTTTTAGCACTACTAATGGTACCAGTGTGGCCATGATAGCCACCACCATCGATGCCAAAACGGTGTATCTTGCCATTCACTAACTCGATTTCGACGGGAGAAGTTGCGTTATAAAGTTTATGACCCCGGCTATATAATCTGGATGCCTATTCAGTGTTGTTTATGGTCCAATTCCCCTTGTCATTAAGCAGTTTGTTGTTGACTAAAAAAAATTTTCAAATTTTTGCATTTTTTTCTGTTTTCGAAGCACAGGGAGGAGGACGAGATCTTTAAAAAGAGAGAAGGGGAGTAACAAAAGATTGAGTCAAAGTCAAAATAGCTCTGAAAAGGGAAGCAACCAACTAAATAAGAGAGGACACTATGTTCAGGAGGGCGTTTTCTACCAGTGGGAGTTGTGGCAAGTCTGCGTGTTCTCTGGTTAAGCCAGTGCATCATTTGGTGAAGATTGACAAGAACAAGTTGAGTCCTCGGTTTCCAGAGCTGAAGTTTGAGAAGATGGATGTGAGGTCTCCTGGTTACAAGCCTCGTGAGGTCTGTTCTGACCGTGTGCAGGAGTTTTTCAGGTCTACTGTGGAGGCAGACATGCTTTTGATCAATTATATACACGGGGAGCAAGTTGCGAAGGGTTTGAAGAAGAGGGAATGGGATGGTAGTTCTCCGTATCATGTCAATAGACCCTTGAAGAAGCCTATGGGCTCTACTGCCCAGTTACCTGATATCAAACCTGTCAAATGGGGGAATGTTCCTGGGCTAGAGAGTGTCACGTTGAACTGTTATGTCAAGGAGGCTCGTGACAATGAGTTGATGGCTATCTCAGCTGCGTTGCAATTACAACAGATTACCGGTGTTAAACCCAACAACATTTATTCGAAGACAGATGTTCCGACATGGAAAGTGAGACGTGGGCACCAGATGGGTGCGAAAGTTGTGTTGACTGGGTATGAAATGTCTCAGTTCTTGACTACATTGACCGAGATCGTTTTGCCAAGGATAAGAGAGTACAAAGGTATTAAATTGACTTCTGGTGATAGATTCGGGGGTATATCGTTTGGTTTGAACTCGAATGATGTCAGATTTTTCCCTGAGATAGACGCCAACCAAGATTTGTGGCCAAAGACCTTTGGTATGCATGTAAATATTAACACCACAGCACAAACTGATGCACAAGCAAGAACTTTACTGAGTAGTTTGCAATTCCCGTTCACTAAATGATAAAAATCTAAATATATGGACATTTAATTAAATAAAAAAAAAACTATTCTTGTATATACAATAAAAGAATTCATTATGTTTATTTTCAATTCTTGATATACTGTGGTTATTTTAAATATACATAGTTGGTTAGTTTATTTTATATAAAAGAAAGAGTTCAACCCTTCGAAACTTTTAAACTAAACATGGCTTACGTTGATTTTACCGGATTGCTTGGCAATCAAGGCAACTCTGTCACCTAGTGATAGAGCTAGACCTTGACCCTTGGAACGGATACGGACGTAACCAACAACGTTTTCTGTCTTAGGGTCCTTTTCAATACACAAGTTTGCTAATGCGTCTTCACCGAAAGAAGATCTGGCGTATAGATTACAACATAGGAATCTGCAGTCTTCTTCACCTAGAGAATCCACTGGGGTTAAAATACCCATATTTGTACCTTTGACCAACTCTCTCATATAAGCATGTAGAGAAGGTAGCTTGGACTTGACAGATATCTTGTTTTCCCATTCAAAAGCATTCCACATAGTACGGAAAGTTTCGTCGTCGGTTGTAGCTGGTTTGATGTAGTCCATTAGATCAACATGAACATCGTTCAAGATAACGTAACGGGCATCTTGACCGTGGCCACCATCATAGATAATATTACCAAAGATGACACCAGTGTCAGCAGAGGAAACCTTGATGGTGACAGTAATTCTGTGGAAACCGTGTGGAACAACGTTCGTGGCTGGTGGATTTTCAACAATCTTTAGATCTCCCAGAGTGGCAAACTTGACATGGAAGTTCTTCAAGGTCTCCTTGGTTTGATTGACCAGCAGGACATCAAGAACAACATCAAATTGATTTGTAGTGATGCATGCCTCAGCGTAGACTGGATCGGAGAAACCTGTCAATGGAACGATCTTCTTTAGTTTGGAAATGCTGATAGCACCAGTTGTAATAGATTGTTCACCGTGAATAGCCAATTGTAGATCTTGGTCGATGGTGTCACCACTAACAGTACCAGCATCGTTTTCTTGTAGCAATCTGAAAGAGATAGCTTGATCGACGGCTTCGGTATGCTTTTTGACATGAGAAGTCTTGTTGAACTTCTTCTTTCTTAGAGAAGTAAATTGACCCTTGAAAGATGACTTAGTAGCATCCAAGAAAGCAATTTCTAGTAGCTCTCTTTCGGATTTGCTTTCTGATGGGTTGGATTCATCCATCAAGATAGCAATGGCGGTGGTGATTCTTTCCTTGGAGTCTTCGTCGATTTGCTTATCAACAATATTACTTTCGCCGACTCTGATGACACTGACTAACATTAGCAGACCCTCGGCCTTCAACGCATTTAAGATAGATTCATTCTTAGAGATCTTTTCGAATCTTAGAACTAACTTAACGATAGTGCTTGCTAAGATAGCAGAAGTATAGAAGTCACCGCTTAGAATGAAACGACGAAGTGGTGGACGACATTCAAGATCTTCGACTTCAGAAGATTTCTTGGTATCCTTAGAGGCAAAGGCATTTTCAGTAGCATAAGTACCATCTGGTAAAATAACTGGGCCTGTAGATCTGGAAACGTGTTCCTCATCTTCTTCCTTATCTTCATCGGTGTTCTTTTGCTTCTTCAATTCAGTTTGTAGAATTGGCATTTCACCTATACTTTGACGCAGATGCTTCCAGGCACCTTGAACCTCAGATTCGGATTGAGAGTATTCACCCAAGATCCATAGAGCACCTCTGTATGCCTTGGCAGAGTTAACTGTTTCTAGCTTGACAACCAAATTCTCCAAGATGTTAGATCTTAATTGTGGGTACATCTCAACAACGTCCTTGACAAAGGCAATGACACCGTTAGCAGCAACGGAGTTTAGATCAGAGATGAAGTCCAAAAGCAAAGAGACGATACTTGCAGCAATCTCTTCGAATCTAATGGCAATACCTCTAATAGCCTTAATCAACAAAGTTCTGTACTCGGTAGACTTTTCCTTTTCACTGTTGATAACGGTGGTTTGCAATTCCTTTTTCAAAAGTTGAACGACATCCTCGATGTTTCTTGAAGAGACCAAATCCATGGCGATATTTAAAGCCTTTGAACGAACATCGTTATCCTCAGCACTCAAGACACGAAGGATGTCTAAAGTCAATTCTTCCAAGCAACCTGGGTTTCTCTCGTTGATGTCCTGGATACGGTCCAAGACAATGATCTTGACGTTGTTATCTGAGACCTTGATAGCCAATTCAATCATTCTGCTGACGGCCTTAATCAAGACAGTTTGGTTTGAAGATAGAACAGTCAAGGCAAGAGCAGCCTCGAATACGACCTCATCCGCGGTGGCAGTGGTCAACAATTCCAATAGTAGATCACAGTATTGAGACTTCAAGGCTGGTGTTTGGATAGCATCCTTTCTGATAAATTGAACAAAAGCAGCTTGTAGCAATGGATCCAAACCCTCGATGTCATCAATGTTATCCTGTAGATACAACAAAGCACTCTCTCTGTCCAATTCGGAAAGACCCAAGAACGCGTTCCTCTTACAGATAGGATCAGTCTCGGCAACCAAGAAGGAGTTAATAATCTCCTTAGCATCTGGAAGCAAATGCGAGCTCACTTTGTAGATAGATAACACAGCTAGGATGGCATACTTACGGACATAGGCATGACGGTATTCCAAACAGGCCAGGGTGGATGGGACCATTTGTTCCAACAATTCTGGTTCTCTCAATTTAGTCAAGAATCTCAATGTATTACCTCTGATGAACTCGTTAGGATGTTGTAAATCGTGCTGAATGGCATTACACACCAAAATCATCTCGTGTCTCAACTTACCGTCAGAGTCCAACTTAGGAACAATTTCCCAGTAGAAATACAACAACTTCTTCAACTTCTTGTTCTTGGATGGCATAACAAATCTAATAATGTGCATTAACATCTCTGGCAATGGGTTACCTTCCAACATGGTGACAAGAATATCCTTCATGGTCTCGATCTTAGCTTCGTCAGAACCCTTCTCCAAAGCCTTCTGAAATTCGGCAACAGTGTTGGAAGCACTGTTAGCACTTGGATTGAACACCAATGTGTAGGCTGGTGGATTAACTTCGACAGTCATCTTTTTTCCTGTATTTTTGTGGTCCTTTTCAGTGGTTGTTGTCTTCCAATTTCCTGATTTCCCAGTTTCTCTTTAAAATCCAATACCTTCTTTCAATAAAGAAAAATAAAAGATTGCAACAAGGGGGTGGGGGGCAGTAAATCAACTACAAAAAAAGGTAAGATTAAATCAAATGACAAAATCTTATTCACTTGTCTATCTCTTGAACTCCAATTGAACAAATAGAAGATCAAAAACTGTTTTAATTATATGTCTTGTTTTAAAGATTCCAACCTGGCCAGTTTCCCAACTCCTTCTCTCGCTCGCAACGTTGCGCCAAAAAAAAAAAAATCATGAAATGGTGTATCGTTTGAGGTGATACATTACATCACGGGGGAGTGGGAATATATTGAATATATGTTAAAATGTTGATATGTTGATATTAACTATGGTATATATCTATGCTGTTTTACTTCTGTAAATTCTATCAATCTTCGTCTGAGTCTGGGTTTGCGACGTGCAAGGGCCCTCTGAACATGAAGTCGCGTTCTGTCTTTGCTGATATCTGGCTTGCTCTCGAGGCACTTCTGTTTCTCTTCTTACCTTCGTCCTGGGCCTTGAGTTCTGCAACCGTGTAATCGAGCATGGAGATGTTTGTAGGCAGCTGGTGCTCGGAGGCCTCTAGGTCTTTGTTGAGTTTCTTCTGTTTCCTGGTGTAATAACTTATGACAGTGTTGTTACGGGACACCTCAGCAGAAGATGAATGTTGTTTCCTGCTGGTTTTTTCACGCAATGGTGCCATTGCGTCGTCGCTATCATAGGCGTCGTCGCCAGGTATTTCATTCAGGTAGTCCTCTGACCCGGTCTCTGAAGAGTTATCGAGGACAGCATCAGGATCATCGTTACTGTTGTAGTGCATAGATCCACTACCTTTGTGAAGCAGATTCCGAAACTCTTTAGTATGGTCAACGGCTGTTGCAGTTGTTGGTGTTGTAGGGAAACTGGTGCCTCCACGTACAATGTCCTCTTTTCCCTCATTAGTGGTCTCTAAAGTTAACAATTTCTGTTTGATTCTACCGTGCTTAATACCCACTTGTTTCGTGTTGGTTCTAATCTTCACTTTGATGTTCTTTGGTTGAATTAAGTTGTTCTTCTGTTTGATAGACAAGGGCAGGTTCGGTGGGTTTTCTAAAAAGTTGGAAGTAGGCAGATATTTCAATCGTAACTCCTCTACATAACTTGAAACTAGTCTAAAAGAATTTTCTGATTTTGGTGAAAACATATTTTCAACGCTATCACTTTTCTTGTCGATAGAACTGCGTCCACTGGTAGAACTTTCTGTGTCCGGAATGCCTGGGTCAAGATTTGTGAGTTTTTTTGGTGTCTTTTGCAGCTCTTCCATTACCTTTGGTGTAGTAGTAGCTGTTTGGAGTTCTGAGGTAAACGATTTCGCCACTGGGGTATTACTTAGAGTAGCAAAAATTTCGTTAGTTGTAGGTTTGTTATCAGGTGATTTAGGTGGGAACTGGTACGGATTAGGAGGGAGAACTGCAGTAGTACCTTCCGAGACAATCGATTCAGTTGCAATTCTAGGGCCAAAAGATGCTGAGCTAATAGTCGTTGTATCACCATCATTTGTATTAGTTGATTGTAGGTAAAACGATGGCCTATCTTCATTTACAACTCTCAGGGTGCGTGTAGCTTTTGTGTTTGATGGTTCTCTAGTCAGACATTGTTCGCTGGTTATGATTGAGGATTCAATTGAATCTAAAGCGCTTGTATCTTCATCGTGTTCTCCTCTTTCAGGTTCATTATCTGAGCTTGATTGATAAGAGTAATCTTCATCGTGTTCTCCTCTTTCAGGTTCATTATCTGAGCTTGATTGATAAGAGTAATCTGCATCTGACGAACTGTCGCTTCCATTCTCATCTGCATTTACAATTCTTAATATATCTTCATTACTTCTGTTATAAGTCAATACCAAAGAACTACGATCTGAATCGTCATTATCAGATACAACATTTGATATTTGTTGTTCCGGTTTTTGTGATTGAGGTGATTCATATGCCGATTTTGTTACACTAGGTTTCGTGTTACCAGTTTGAAATGAAAATGCATCAGAAGCGGTTTCCTCATCCTGTTCTTCATTATGAGGTTGCACATCGTGACTATCGACAGTTAATGGCATTACATTTGAATAGGGACTTCCTATAACAGATCCGGTATCGTCTAATGGCAAGTTCGTAGTAATAGAAGGTCTTGAATATTCTCCATTAGATAAGTTACCAGTAGACAGTCTTTCGGGACTCAAACTTTCGCGTTTCATGTAAACTTCTATATCATCAACTAGTTTTTCAGCCTCTGATTTCTGTCTCCTGTGAGCTAAATCCCTGGAACTGTTGTTATTATAATTATTATTATTATTAATATGTTCATTACTATCATTAGCTTCGTTATAATTATTATTAGTATTAGTATCATTATTTTGGTGTGAGGAGGATACAGCTGGCGATATGTTTGCCGTCAGCACCAAATCTGACGGATTTATTGGTGGTGGTGGTGGTCTAGACATCCTCGATCTATTCGGTACCTTACCTGGAGCCGGACCAGAATGCAAAGTAGAACTTTCTCTACTAAATGGATTACTATCTTTCAATGGTTTCACACTTCCATTAGAGGTCACTCCCATCAGCGAGTCTGTGGAAGATGCCATAATGGAAGATAACTGCGGTATTATAGCCTCCTCATTGATAAATGGATTGCTATTATTCATTAACGGTGCCCTCTCTAGCGGGTTAAGAGTTTCTTTCAGAGCCGTGCTATTGCTACTACTTTCCCTCGACTCTCTGGTATTTTTAGTGGAAGGTTTATCCCTACTGTCGCCACTTGGCACTCTAGTACTGGATACTCTCCTCTCCTCTTTGATTGTATGCACTCTTTTTTCTTCCCTTTTACCACTTGGAACCCTCCTATCAGGCTCTTTACTCTTGACATTGAACGTATGTGATGGCGTACCTGCAGTACCAGATTTGGGTTTCCCAGATGTCTCTGAATTCTTGTCGCTTCCAAAGAGAAAGAAAGATCTCCTTTTAAGCTTCCCATTACCACTCCCAAACATGGCAATAAATAATTATGATTATATCTGAATTTGTGGTGGCTTTTAAGGCTCTCTTGATTAGTAGAAACGTTGGTGGTTAAGGTTTATAAAGGAAAGTCCTTTAGGAAGAAATGCTCATCGCGAAGACCCTCCCCCCTCGCTTTAAAGCTTTTTTTGCTTTAAAGCGAAAGATGCGATGCGATGATAATTTTATGAAATTTGGGATATTTATGGATTTTTATTTAAATCTAAAGAAGGACAAGCTATCTATGTACTTGTGTGTCCATGTAAAACTATTATTGGACACTCTAGAAATGTATGGTAATTTATTTCATTTGTATATAAACACTTGGGCGAACACACAACTTCTTTTTGTTAAGTAGACTTTTCTAATAGTGCCAGCATCTCTTCTAATGCATTCGCGATATACTCTGCTACCCCACCTACACTCACAATACGGACTGTTTGTGGGTTAGGAACCTGTAATGACTTAGTTTCCAGTGATTTGAACCACTCTGTGGATTCGTGCTCGTTGTTATAATGCAGGATGATAATGTTACAATTGGTCTTGTTTCGTAGGTCGTTGATGTTCTTGAATAATGGTTCTATAACTTTCTTGGGGTACCTTATGTATACTTTGACAATTTGGTATGCAGACATCTTCTTCACGGAGTCGATGGAGGCCCGTATTGTCAGGATACAGTTTTGGATGATCTCTTCGTTGGTCATGAAATGAGGTTTAGAAGAAGAGGAAGGCTTGGTTGCTTCTCTTGTATCTTTCGCATTAAACCTGGTGAAAGTTTGTTGTGGTGGTTGGTTCCGATTGCTGAACCTAGACTTTGTTGTGGTCGGTTTCGTCTCTTCCTTCACTTCTTTCTTTACTTCCTCCTTTGGATTCAGTAGACTCTGCGCAAACTCTTGTAATTTATTCTTTGACTCATTGATATGTTTCAAGTTACGGTTAACAATATCTTCTTTGTTTAGTAAAAACCCTTGTTCCATCATGTTTATTTCAGTTATACCCAAGGAAAGTCTCTTTGAAGCCAATGACACAGCTGTTTTAAACTCATCGATAACACAAGCTGAATTCTTCCCGAATTTCAGGTTAGATATCAGTAAAAACAGATCATTGACCAGGTCAGAGATATTGTTATTGTTGCTATTTGTCTTCTCACAGTGGTATTGTTGGAAGCCCATGATCTCTGGGAATGAGACTTGTCTAACATGTGAAATATCAGTTTTTAATCCAAGTAAACAATTCATTGGGAAGAAAATATTACCTCTGCTCATTGTAGTACTTTGAAACTGGAAAAAATCTATATTGGTAGTGGACCTTCGAAGTGCGCTTAATACCACTGGTACCACCAGGCAGAAGTCCAAGGCACTGAAACTCTTGAGACTGATAATATGCGTATATAAGCCGTTCTTAATCCTTGATACTACCAGTTTCTCAGCGTCTACATACTGTAGTAACTTCGTGATGCACTCCTGGATCACCTCATTGCTCTCGGGACAGCATGGAATGAAAACGAAACTTCTCTTTATCGGTATTTCTGCATCTTTAAAGCTCCTTCGTATTTTGTCCAGACTCCGCCAAATATCAATGGTATTACTCTGGAATTTCTTCTTGTTCGAGGGATTATCTTCATAAGCCCTACTTCTCTTCTTAATCATCGTATCGTAAAGACCAAGTATCCTGTGTTTGGCTTCTCGTTTCTCTCCTCCCAAATGCCTTTCCAATATTCAATTGTTTCAAAAGTTGAACAAATTTTTTTTTTTTCATCATCATGAACCTGACATTGCCATTAATGAACACAAACACATAAAAGAACTGTAACCTAATGGAATCAATTTACTGTTTTGTGTTGTAGAATATCTGCACATATTGTATTGTGATCTCCTTACTCCTAGTATCGATGTACTTCATTCCAATATTACTACATTCATCCAAAACTGGTATACCACTCACCTTCTCTGCAGATCACAACAAGATTAATAACTCTCGGTGGCCAAGTTGGTTTAAGGCGCAAGACTGTAATTTCAAAACACGAAATCTTGATATCGGGTGTTCGAATCACCCCCGGGAGATATTTATTTTTTTTTATTTTTTTTTGGTGATCCTAACCATCAAACACTTCATTCTGTCTATCCAGCATTGTTCAATTGATGCCATGTTCATTTTCTATATATTTATTTTCTTTGTATATCTATAAAAAAGTTATCTCCTTTCTTGAAGTCAATATAATATTCTATCGTTAGTGGATTTGAGTCCGAATGTAGCTATGCATTCACGGGAGAAATGATTTTTTTCTGTGGTGTTCGTTTCTTTTGAGTATTTGTACAGTTGCCTTACCAGGCTATGGTCCTCCTCTCCGGAGAGATAGGTGATAGCTGTACCTGTCTGGCCAGCACGCCCAGTTCTACCTATTCTATGGACGTAGTCTTCGAATTTCTTGCTCATTTGGAAGTTTACCACTAGTGCAATGTTCGATATGTCTAAACCACGGGCCGCAACATTCGTGGCAATCATCACATCTGCCTCACCACGTTTCATTCTTTGTATGGTTTTTTCTCTTTGGTCTTGGGACTTAGAACCATGTAGAGTAGCCACTTGGAACCGAGATTTAGATAATTGATTTGCAAGCCAATCTGCTGTTTCTTTGTAGTTGATAAACACAATCGCAGGTGTCCCGTAGTTTCTCAAGTCATCTTGTAAGAGTTGTAGCTTTCTATCCTCGTTCTCGGCCAACTTCACAATTTGAGTGATCAAAGGTTTGGTGTCTGAGCCTGTGGTGCTACCAACGGTAACATTCACTTGGTTCTCCATGAAGCCTGTTGCTATAGACTGAATAGCTGGAGACATCGTTGCGGTGAAAAGCATCGTCTGTCTTCCTGTAGTGGTGGTGGTCGATATAATTTGGGAGAGTAAGTTTTTTAATTGCTCTTCAAACCCTAGGTCGATCATTCTATCAGCTTCATCTAAAACCAATGTATGTACACTGTTTATTACAAGGATATGATTTGACAGGCAGTCCAGCAATCTACCTGGGGTGGCTATCAAAATATCACATCCACTCTTTAACGAGTGAGAGATGTCTTCCATTGAATGACCACCTACAATAGACACTACGGAGACTTCCTCATTCCTCCACGCACTCAGTAGCTTATTAGTCTCTGTCTCAATCTGTTGTGCCAGTTCTCTAGTTGGCACAAGCACGAGTGCCAGCGGACCATCCATTACTTTTAGCGTTATGGGCCTTGGGACTAACTTTATCAGTATAGGAATGATGAACGCTAACGTCTTACCTGAACCCGTGGATGCAACACCTAGTACATCTCTACTGTTTTTCCCTATCGCATTAGGTATAACAGCTCTTTGAATAGCAGTAGGTTCTTCGAATTTCAGCGTGTGTCTTAGAGCACTGACCATACTCTCAGGTAAATCCTTAGTTTCCCCCCAATTCCTCAGGGGCCTTCGCACCGTACCTTTCCCAGACGTCCTAATACTATAATCTTCCATGAATATCCTCCAATCTCTATCATCCATCTCCTTGAGCTCCTTGTCCCTCCAGTGTTTCCCCAAATATTCATCAATTTCATCGATGTGTGATTTTTTACTGTTCAGAGCAGCACATATCTTGGCCTTAGTAGCTTCACTAACCATAGACTTGTCCCTATCATCCTGTACTTCATCCTCTTCCTCCAGCTTCCTCTTGTATGGTACCGTGATCACCTCATCTCTGTCTTCTCCCGCATCTTCCCTCGTCCTAACCAGCACATCTCTCTCTTCCTTGCTAAGCAACCGAGGCCCACTCTTCTTCTGCTTCAAAAGCACACTAATATCAACAGGCCTGGTCATTCTAAAGCGTCTCTGGGGCTGTCGAGAGTTGGTAGGATGTCATGTTTGTTGTGTGTTGATTCGTTTCTCAAAATTCCGGGGCTAACAAAAATTTTTTTAACTCCGATGGGAGGGGGGGAGTAGCACTATTTCTTTTGCAATATATAATGGAAGCATAAAGGATACGCATTTCCTAAGTTATTTGCCAATAAAAGAAGTCAAAGCAAGGATGAATATGACAGATTGCTCGGTGGGGTCTAACCCCTTGGCGCAGTTGAACAAGCAGACGCAACAGAATAACTTCACGCATAGATCAGTAACAGGGCCGCATGGTTCGCAAGGGAGTGGCGGGGCGTTTAGAGACGCCAGGAACGCTGTCTCTGAGGCAGGGAAGCAGCATATGGACAGGTTTGCCTCACCTATGGTCAGTAATGGAGGTATGGGCCGGATGAAGCTGGACGATGCTAGTATACAGATGGGATCCTCAGCGATGCCCATGCAGAGTAATCAGCCATGGACTCAGGAGTTTCGGGATGCTAGTAGTAGTACTATGAATAATAGTCAGATGATGCGCCAGAGGCAAGACCATGCGCAGAAAATCAGTCAGGATCTACAGAGGTTTCAGTATTCCCCTATGACTAATGTGAATAATATTGCCCCCCTCAGGTCCTTTAAGAATGTGGTCCGAGAGAGACAGAACGCTCACGGTGTGTCATCTGAGGATAACGTGGCGTGGAATGACAAGTTTGATGAGTTGGAGAAAGAAGTCACTGAGAAGTTACAGTTTAAGGACGGGCAGGAGAATGTTACCATGGATGATGTAGATAATGCGAATCTGGAGCAAGTGTACAATGAGCGTACTGATGATGGATTGAATAACCAGACAGATTACCAGAAGGAGTTCCAAAATGTGTGGGATTCTATACAGCAGGACACCGAGGAGATGCTCTCTTACCATGATGACTACGATGAGATGCTTGCAGATACTGATTTCGAAAGAAGTTTCCTGGGGAGACGTGCTGTTGAGTCCGTGGAGTATAAGTTTGAGCACCCAGCAGAGAACGTATATATTAACAACCCAAATGCGTATCAGATCGGTTGTGTACTCATGGAGAACGGAGCTAAGTTAAGCGAAGCCGCGTTGGCATTTGAAGCCGCTGTAAAACAGGATCCAAAACATGTAGATGCCTGGCTTAGATTAGGTCTAGTGCAAATCCAGAACGAAAAGGAGCTAAACGGTATGAGTGCACTAGAGACCTGTTTGAAATTGGACCCTAACAACTTAGAGGCCATGAAGAACCTTGCAATCAGCTACGTTAATGAGGGATATGATATGAGTGCGTATAACATGTTGGATAGGTGGGCAGACACGAAGTACCCAGGTATTTATAACAGGGAGGACATGGTGAACGATCAAAGTTCTCACTACACGGAACACGTGAACATGAACGGTAAGATAACCAAGCGGTTCTTGAGCCTGGTCAACAAGATGAATGTTGTGGATGCGGATGTCCAGCTCTGTTTGGGGCTGTTGTTCTATGCCAACGATGAGTTCGACCGTACCATAGACTGCTTTCAAGCAGCATTGAAAGTGAACCCGAACGACGAGCTGCTATGGAACAGACTCGGTGCCTCGCTGGCAAACTCCAACAGGTCCGAGGAGGCCATTCAAGCATACCATAGGGCATTACAATTGAAGCCCTCGTTTGTCAGAGCTAGATATAACCTGGCGGTGTCCTCGATGAACATTGGATGCTACAAGGAAGCAGCAGAACACTTGCTCACAGCGCTGAGTATGCACGACGTAGAAGGTGAGTTCGATGTGGGTGACGTGCAGAACGCAAGCTTCAGCTCAGACGCCTCCTCCATGGGGTTCAAACCCACAGACAACCTAGTCGAAACATTAAAACGTGTATTTATTGCTATGAACAGAGACGACCTGCTAGAAAGAGTAAGACCCGGAATGGACCTGAACCAATTCCGTGGTGAATTCAACTTTTAAAAAACGGTACTCTTGTAAGTAGAAATAATTAAATAGTTGAAATAAAGTTATAAAAAATATTGAAGACTTGAACAGGGTTTAATATATAGTGCAGTTCCGTAATATTCAGCTTGTAGTAGTACTAGTTACCATTGGAGTTATCGCCATACAAAACATATAATATGTCGTATAAAACGAGATACTTTTTTTTTATATTCCATACAAAAGGGGTTTTGAGCACAGCAAAGTAGGTGGAGTTGGCAGTATAGCTCAACTAATGCATACTATTAGTACATCTCGGTAATATACAGGCGGGTCCAGGCTGTGTTGAAGGTATGTTTTATAATATGCTTCGTTGCTACAACATCCGGGTAACACCAGAGAAATTTTTTTTTTTTTGGGCACAGCGAGATGAGCTTTTTTTTGTTTATTTTCAAGAAATCAGAAAGAACAAAATGGATATTGCAGGAGATAGATAGAGAAAGAAATAGAAGGAGGAGCATTGGATTACTCTTTCTACACTCACACAGCTCTATCTTTGTTGAAACTGGGAAAGATAATAAAAAAAAAAGGATACTTCTCCAAAATGTCACAGAGAACATCTCCGCAGCTGAAATATGAGGAAGACGATTTTGATGGTACGACGGTGTATGACGACAAGGACGAGGTTTATGACAAGAGGTGGAAGAATGTTCGTGTGCAGCAAGGGGTTGTAGCGCAGCTTTTCAGCCGTGTGAAGAATTACATACTTGTTGTTGGTATTATCTGGTTTCTATACAGTTGGACACGGTCCGGCGTCAGTGGTGATGCCCACAGCTCCGCAAAATCTTTGAGGGCTGTTACCAAGGTGTATGCGGGTGATTATGTGAATCATGAGTACGGTATGGGTAACATTGCGCCTTTGACTGGTATTTCCTCGTGGTTTGGCAGGGATCAGAAGATAGTTATTGTACTGGCTACCAATGAAGGGGGTGGTGTTCTGAAGTGGAAGAACGAGCAAGAGTGGGCCATAGAGAAGATCTCTATTCAGAACAAGCTAGATTATGCTCGTAGACATGGGTACGGTCTGATCCTGAAGGATTTGACCACTGCGAAGAGATATTCTCACGAGTACCGTGAAGGTTGGCAGAAGGCCGATATTCTGAAAGAAGTCATGGAGGAGTTCCCAAGAGCCGAGTGGTTTTGGTGGCTCGATTTGGACACTTTGATCATGGAGCCAAGCAGATCACTGGAAGATCACATTCTAAAGAAGATTAACAGCAAAACTTATAGATCTTTGGATGTGTTTAACCCATTGAGACTCGAGGAAGATATCCCATACGTGGACTACACACAAAGCATGGACCTTCTAATTACCCAGGATTGTGGTGGTTTCAACCTAGGCTCCTTCCTGTTGAGGAACAGCGACTGGTCTAAGGCTATGCTGGATATATGGTGGGACCCAGTATGTTACGAACAGAAACACATGGTTTGGGAACACAAGGAACAAGACGCTCTAGAGACACTATACAGCAGAGAGGCCTGGATCAGATCGAGAGTCGGGTTCCTACCGTTGAGAACAATCAACGCTTTCCCACCAGGTGCTTGTTCTGAGTACAGCGATGATCCTCAATATTTCTACGATTCCAACGCTAGAGACTTCGTTGTCAACATGGCCGGTTGTCAATTTGGTCGTGATTGTTGGGGTGAAATGAAGTATTACTATACCTTGAGAGAGAAACTGAATAAGAGTTTCATCAGACGTATATTTTTCTTTTTATGAAGAAAGGAAGACAACTTGCATTTTAACAAAACACATACAAAAACACTATAAAAACTTCTAATCAAATTTCATCATATTCATAATAATCAAAAGAAGAAGCACCAAGAATGTTCTCTTACAATACCCCATTCCTTCTTTCGATTTTAAATATACCATTAATAATAGCATAAACCAGAACCTCTCTCTACTCCTCAAGAATTAAAAAAAAAAAGTAAATAAAATTTTTATACAATATATATAACACATGAGTTCTAATATCATTATTAGTTTTAAAGACCTCTACTCAATATTATTGTTATTAATATGTCACGTGTATTATTCTTTTTTTGTTAGAAGCCATTTTATCGAGCAAAAACAA
This sequence comes from Nakaseomyces nivariensis, assembly GCA_017309295.1. Classification (NCBI taxonomy): domain Eukaryota; kingdom Fungi; phylum Ascomycota; class Saccharomycetes; order Saccharomycetales; family Saccharomycetaceae; genus Nakaseomyces; species Nakaseomyces nivariensis. The sequence continues at coordinate 627,845 of JAEVGP010000004.1, read as the reverse complement.
AAATGGACCTGATAAATTGTAGAATAAATAATTCAAGTGATGAAATTGAGAAGAGGTCATTGACCAAAAGCAACTAAAAAACAAACAGAGATGGCTGTTGATAGTATATTGATTATTAACAAGTCTGGTGGGTTAGTGTACCAGCGGAATTTTGAGGACTCGAGGAAACCCGTGGATGGTGAAGCGAATCTAATGAACAGTAATGATTACTTGATCCTGGCCAGTACATTACACGGTGTATTTGCCATTGCAAGTCAGCTTACTCCAACAGCTATTCAGTTAAAGGCCAATAACGACAGCAATCAAGGGAGCGGTAACATGACGACGACGAAGGAAACCGATAGTGTGAGGATGGATGATTATAGTGCTAACAGAGTGGCGAGTGCCGCTAGCACAACTAGTATTGCCAGTACATCTGCTTCCACTGCTACAGGAACCACTATGGGAACTGGGAAATCCAGCACAGCTCCTAGCGCACTGGGCCCCAATATAGGAGCTAGTAATATATTACACCAGCATCATAGACATGCAGGCACTGTTCCAAGCATAAGACGCGATGGGTCCAGTACCAGCAGCTATCAATTGAACCAAGTAACGCCATATATACCGTACGTTGGAATGCCGCATAACAATATTGCCAGTGGTGCCAATCACAGTAACACCACAGTTCCTGTGGACATGGGCAGTTTCAAAGGGGACGACTACTTCAAAGAACCGTTTGTTAGTTGGAATACCAGCGGTTTGAGACACATGAGCACAGACCAGTTCACAATGTTCCTGTACCAGACCATGACGGGACTCAAATTCGTGGCAATAAAGAACAACCAAGTCGTAGGAAGCCCCAGTGCCAACACCACGGATGTAGTAGGTAGCATACACCTAGCTGACAATTTGCTGCGCAAGATATACTGTCTATACAGCGACTACGTCATGAAAGACCCCTTCTACTCGCTCGAAATGCCAATAAAATCCTCAACATTCGATACAAAAGTCCAGTCCCTGATAAAAAACATGAACTGGTAGAAACTTATAACGCACAACAATAATAGAAGTCATTAAAGAACTATACCAAATATAAAACTACATATATATGAATATATATATATAGTGACATCATATTATACGATGTATGTATTAACCAACATTTCATGGATAAAAATCTCTACTAAAGTAGTTGACAACTAAATAAGTACCTTATATTTTCCAATACATAAAAAATGTGCGCTGCCACTACATCAAAATATGAGTATAGGAAGTTAATATATACAAAAACCAGCAAATTCATATAAATCTGTTTCCACCCAGCAAAAAAGAAAAAAATGCCAGCCCCCCCCCGAGGCGAAATGGCTCGAAAATGCGTCAATCATTTTTTTTAATTAAGCAATGAGGAAGAGATAATGAAACAATGGTTGTCAAGGACACAGCTCAATAACTACTCGATAAGAGAAACTTAGTTGATAAGTTCTTGTATAAGTGCAAGAAAGAAAAAAAACGAGGAAAATTTTTGAAGCGTAGAGGGAAACTAGCAAATAACAAGGATACTATAAATAATCAAGGGCTAAAAAAAAAAAAATAATAATAATAACAAAATACAAGCACATACTTGAGACAATGATCACAGAATGCAAAATCAATAACTTTCTTATTACTGAGGAGATAGGGTCAGGTGCGTATGGTTTGGTGTACAAGGCGGTAGATTCTCGAGATGGGAGGGATGGTGTGAGTCCCAAGCTTATACCGAATGTGAAGGAGTATGCTATTAAGGCTACTATGAAGAAGTTGACCAAGGCTGAGAGGTTAAAGTTGGGTATAAGTCATGGGGGCAAAGCACCTAATTTCCAGACTATCATCCTGGAGTATTTCAGACAGAATTGCCACGAGTTGTCCTTGCCTGAAGTAGACCTAGACTCTATCAAGAACCTGACGGAAGAGCAGTTGGCGAAGATTCCACATTACAAAGAGATAGCCTTACATCTTAAGGTACATGATCATAAAAACATAGTGACAATATACAAAGTGTTAGAATCACCAATAGCCACTTTTATCATAATGGACTACTACAAGGTAGATTTATTCACCTCTATTGTGGACCGTAGGCATTTTGAAAATAACGGTCTCTTGATCAAGAAAGTGTTTTTACAGATATGTTCGGCTATTGACTATTGTCATAAGAATAAAGTGTTCCATTGCGATATCAAGCCAGAAAACATGCTTTTAGACAGTAAGGATAATGTGTATATATGTGATTTTGGTCTTGCAACCACAGCTCCATTCTTAACCCCGAACGTCTGTATTGGAAGCTCTTACTACATGGCACCAGAAAGAATATCTTACTCTGAGGACCCCAATCTAACAGTTGATATAGACAACGATGATAGTCATTACACTGTGGCAGCTGAAAGGATAGACCACACCTCTTCTGACATGGGTCGTGAGGACAAGAAAATTGAAGAACAGGTATCTACTGTTAATGTACGGAAAGAGTTTAGTAATCCTAGAAGAGCCTCATCTTCTGTATCATTGATATCCAATAATAACACCAAGGAATCCCATGATTTTGTATCATTCTCCACAGCAAATGCAGATATATGGTCGCTAGGGATAATTCTAATTAATCTTTCTTGTATAAGAAACCCATGGCTCAAGGCTCACCAAACAGATGACACTACCTTCTACTACTATGTACGCGACCATAGTGTACTATTGAAGATTTTGCCCATTTCAGAAGAGTTTTTCTTTTTGTTGAAACGTATATTGAGAGTAGACCCTATGAAAAGAATCCGTTTGTCTACATTAATGCAAGAAATCAAAAATATCAAATCCTTCACAAAAGAAGGAGTTCTAAGCGATGTACCTGTGCTAACAGACGAGCTATACGAAGACTATACCAGGTACTCTGATGATAAACATGATTGTGTATCAAAGCTGAAGACCATAGACAAACCGAAGTTGCACAACAGGACATCCTCAAGTTACCTAGATGGCGTTAACGAGTCAGCAAGCAAAAGAATGCTCTTAAACCCGCTACAGACCAATACTACCCCGTTAGACTCCATCTTAAAATCTCCTAATGACAGTAATGATAATAATGATAATACTAATGATCGCACTAATATTACTAACAACGATAATTATGAACCAATAACGATAGAGAGAACTCCAGAAGACACTAATTCGCCCAATGGTACTAATAAAAACCTTTATGAATTCCAGGAAAGATTGAAATACTTGAAAATGGATCTTTCCTCGTTGAATTGATAAAAGGTCGTCTCTCTCTTTCTCTCTATCTTTTTTTTTTCTTTATTACTTTTTGAATTATAAATATTCATCTCTATCTAACGAATTTCTCCTTTTCTCTCTTTGATGATTATGTTGCTTTTTTTTATTCTTCAAATATTCAGTCTTTTTCTTGTTATAAGTCTGTTCTTTACGTTAATTTCCAATAGTTTTAATTTTACAGTTTAAATCCTAATTAAATATTTAATACAGTTCTACTAATATCAAAAGATCAAAAGCTATATTTTACTCATAATTTCTCTGTCTAGTATTGTAAATTGAAATATGGTAAATTGAAATATGGTATATAAACAAAGCAAATATTTACGGGGGCAGAAATTGTCCTATTACAAGAACTTATCGGTGTAGGCAATGACTTCGTTCTCAATATCTGGGAATGATTTTTTATCCAAGTTGACAATCACACAGTTCTCTTCACTTGCTTCAGGCAACTCTAAGTCCTTGAACTGGGAATCCATCATGTTAGCCTTCATGAAATGACCCTTTCTAGCATTCAACCTGCAGTTAATCTCCTCTTTACTACCATACAAGAAGATGAAATGGTACTCGACATCGGGACAAGTAGAGCGGATCAGGTCTCTGTACTTCTTCTTCAAACTTGAACATGCAACCACGGAAACTCCACATCCACCTTCCTTCGCAGTTTCAGCAGACTTCTTAGCGACTTCCTTCAACCAGCCCCATCTGTCATCATCTCCCAAGGGAATACCTTTGGACATCTTGTCGATGTTAGCCTGAGGATGTAATTCGTCACCTTCCACAAACTTAATACCTGGGTATTGAGCACCGTATTGCTGCAGCAGCTTAGCAGCAACACTGGACTTACCGGTACCTGCTGTGCCAGCTAGAACAAGAACTCTAGTCTTTTGGTTGGTCATTATATTATTACTAGTTTTGTGATATGTTGTTATTTTTTTTACTCACATTTTTTAAATGTTACAAGAAGTTCAAGTTTTTACAAATAATAGTGCTTGATAACTTTTATATTCATTGACAATTGAACAAAAATTGAAGAGAATGGACAAGAGGGATTTACAGAACAACAAGCTAAAAACCCCACCAGTAACGATTAACTAAGAATGCGAAATAGGAGAGAAGGTTGTCAGAAAAAAAAAAGGAGAGACCAGAAAGATCATCGACTGGCAACACGAACCAAATCACATGAACAGGTCGATGATCTTGGTTGAAAGTGATATAATCTTCATATCGAAATGTTAGCACAGCTATACACATACCACAGCTGTACACAAACTATACAATCTATGTAAAATAACTCAAGTCTGGTTGACCACCTAACTTGATGATCAGTGATGTTAGGTCTCTGTTGTTTATCTCTTTCAGGTGGGCCCATAGCTCTGGTTCACTCAGCAGCTGGCCGTTGTCATGCTGGTAGAATGTGGATATGAAAGTAGTGATGAACTCTAGGGCATCCTGGCTGTTTCCAAAGGTGTATAGTTCCGATATCAAGAACGTCAGAGGCAGCGTGGACGTCATTGTGACGTTATTGTCTGGCACGGCGATATCGTTATTGGACAGCCGCAGCACTAGCTGTACTGCATCGATTAGCCGGTGCGGGTCGTGTTCTTGTTGTTGGAAGAACCATGGAATCAATGAGGTCATTACATCGTACGGTCTCTTCATGTAGAAGTGTTTTCGGAGTTTGGTCCATGTGCTTTGCGGTAGATTGAACAAGAGATTCAACCTGTGGTAGAACACAGCCGGGAAATCCACTCTATACCGCTGCTCTTTCTCTGACTCTACGTTATAAGGTGTCTCTATCACTGAACTTGGATCGTTAATAAATCTGTGGCGCAGTGCAAACCTCGCATTCATCTTCTTTATCTCTAAGGGATCCAGCAGACCATTGGTGTCCAGACACTCCACCGCATCTGAATCTTCTACAAAATAAGCTATAGATAACTCTAAATCGTTGTTGTAATGGGCCAGCAGGAAATTGCACATCAGTGGGTTATTGAATACCTTACTGTTCACCAATACCTGCTTGGTGTCCCACAACAGTCCATCCACCTCCAGGACGCCGATATCTATGGGGTCGATTTCTGACCATGTGTACCGTTCCCAGAATATCTGTCTCAAGAGGCTATTACCTGGTCTTAAGGACTCATATAATTGCCTGCTGAGCAAAGTCATTGGTGCATAACCTCCAGTGAACGCAAATATACGTCTCAACACTTCTACAGGCAACATTTCCAAATTCGTAGCCTTCACGTACTTATGATGATGGTGGCGGTGATGATGATGATGTTTAGCCTTTTTGTGTTTAGATATAGGATCATAGTATACAGGTTGACCCAGCTTGTAACTTCTCTTGAGTCTCGATATATGGCTGGGTTTACTCGGTATACCGGGGCTAACAAAACCCATTTTTTTTTCTTCTATGTTGCAGTCACCCAAGTGATTGATTGTGCTTGATTTAGGGCCAAGCTGTTATTAATGAGGTTAAAGGCCTGCTTAAATATGGTTTTGATCTAGCTCATCGCAAGAATTTTTTTTTTTTTTTTGCATTCTCGATTTTTTTTTCAGCGAAGGAGAATTATTTCAAGCAAGAATTTTTAAGGGTTGGTCACAAATAGTCACTAATAAACACCTAGAACAGAACGAATTGGAACCTAGCAAGTAAGAAATGTGGCCATTTGGTAGTGATAAAGGAGTGAAACAGCCTGAGGAGCCGGTGCCAACCAATTACACACCGGGACAGAAGATATTGTTGGAGGACACCAGGCCCAAGTTTGCTAGCGATGTATCGAAGGGTAGTCAACAGGAACAAGTTTCTTTAAAAGAGGCAATTAGCAGGATAACATGGGAGGATTTCAGTCTTGAGAAGTTGACCACGATTCCTTGCTTTAGAGATGCTGGTATGGTTGGCTTTAGCAGTATGTTTGTCACAGGGTCTGTGATACTGCTGTACCACAAGAATGTCACTAGGGCATTGAACTGGGCCATGGGTGGTTTAATGCTGGGGTCTATTGTTGGGTGGGAGCAATGTAGAATGAAGAGGAAACGCAGCTTCCAGGTAGCGCAGATGGCTATGGAAACTGTGGCCAAGAAGGAGAAGCCAATGAAACATAAGGTGGAACACGACCCGAAACTGCTCGATCAGTGGGAAGGTAGGTCTGGTACTAAACCATCCGATAACAACAAGCCATGGTACAAGTTCTGGTGATATTACAACGTATATGTATGTATAATTTAAATATTCTCAAAAGGGAAACGACTTCAATGACATCATGTAAATAAAATGCAAGAAATCGAGATTATATATTTATCATACTGTTTTTCTAATCCTGTTCCTCTACTTTCAGATTCCCAAGCCCTGCAAGAACCTCTTCAGTGCTTCCATCATCATGATCTTCTTTGCGTGTAGGAGGTAACGAGAAAGAATTCTCTGCCAATTCGTCATTATCATAATTCGTAGCTTGTTCATTTTCCTTTATAGAACTCTGGTCAACAATCCCGTCGTCATCTGACTGCAAGTGGCCATGGCTGTGGCAAGAAGCTGTAAATGGTTCTTGTAACAGGTTACTATTTTTTGTATTATTGCTTCGTATGTCTTCCTCCCTAGTGGTGTTGGCCTCTGTGGTAGATGGTGTCGCCTGTTTATTATTATACCCTTCCTCGTCATCACCGTTTTCTTCAGTATCTTTACTGAATGGATCTTCGCCGACCATTAATAAATCGTCTAAACCTCCACCAGCCCACCCTTTCCTGGCGATGTTTTCTGATATCTCCAACTGGGCTCGTGATAATGATGCCACTTTCTTGAGTACTTTACTGCAACTATCCGCGACTAATTCATACGAGTCGGCATAGTAATCGTGTTTCAAGGATTCCATTTCATCCAGTGTATGTTGTAAGCTCATAAGACTCTCCCGGTACGATAGAAGATTCCTTACTTTCCTCTTTGCCAGCTGTCTATTATGTTTCTCCTGTAACTTCAGTTTCATCGAACCTGCTTTACTCCGAGATTTGAATTCGTTCTCTAAAGTTTTACTTCTCAAGTTAAAATCATCTATATCTCGCACCAAGTCTTCTCCAAGGCAGCTCTCGAGGTAATTGGCCATAATCATCTGGTGGTTGGCTACAACGTAAAACAGCCCACCTGCACTCAACAAATTCTGTGCGATATCGTCATCACAACCTTTCAGCCTAGCAATCTTCTCCAGTGACTGCGCCATCGTGTTGGCCTCTGTAGCCACTTGGCCCATCACGCTAGAAAACCTCTGTGAGCTATCGTGCAATTCCTTCAAGGCCTCTGTAGTCGACTTGATGTCTCTCTTCGTAACCAGACTTTGGAATTCATTCATCGAGCTCATACCAGAAGCAACACTTGAGGCCCGCCTCGAGAGTTGCAAAGGTGTAACTTTTCCATTACCCTTGGTGATGTTATTGTTAATGGTGGTGTTATTCACGTTATTGCTATTGTTATCGTTATTACTATTGCTATTACTATTCCTGACGTTTGTGCTACCGTCTACCAACGGATAAAACTCGGACAAGTGGGCAGCATATCTTCCAGGAGAGTGGAATGATCGATCGCCCATTTTCTTACTGTGATATTGCGGTTGTGATTGGGGTTATCCTGGTTATCCTGGTTACTGTTATTAAAAAATAAAGGGTATTTTTGAAAAAAATTGGTGAAAAATTTCAGTAGAAGACCAAAAAGCTGAAAAAAAATAAAAATAAAAATAAAATTCAAAAAATAGAATAAATTATAACTAATTAAAGCTGCTAAATCAGCAGAAGATACTCAACGAACACTAGAGAGACTTGAGAGAAAGATGGATGGTGATACCGAAAGCATGGTGAAGGAATTTGAAGGGGTTTTGGAGGAGTTGACGTTTAATTCCCGGCCGATAATCACTACTTTGACGAGGATGGCAGAGGAAAACATTTCGGTGGCACAGTATTTTGTAGACTGCGTGGAGGCTCGTATTGAGAAATGTAAGCCTAGCCAAAAGTTGTATGCGTTTTATGCCATGGACTCCATTTGTAAGAATGCTGGGAGTCCCTACACGATATATTTCAGCAGGAACCTCCCGAACTTGTATCGTAAGACGTATCTCTTGGTGGATAACCAGACCAGAACCAAACTTATACGGATGTTTAAGACATGGATTGAACCTAACCAGTCCACCGGAGGGGCTACTTTTCTGTTTGAAAAGACTGCATTGGACAAGATAGAACAGTTTTTGATAAAGGCTAGTGCGTTGCACCAAAAGAATCTGGAATCACAACTTCCCAAACCTACAGTACCGCTTTTGTTAAAAGAGATTGATAAACTAACATATATTACTAATGAAAGGTTAAAGGATCAGCCAAATGACGATAAGTTGCAAAAGAAGCAAATGGTTCTACAACAACTTAAAATGGAGCTACAGAGAGAAAAACTGGCACCAAACGCTCTGAAACAGGTACAAATGCAACTAAGAAATATATTTGCACAGGACTATCAGAAACTACAGGATAAACTTAGAGTACAGCAACAAAAACAACAACAGGAGCAATTTTACCAGCAACAACAACAGCAACAACAGCAACAAACAGATGTTGGTACAGAACAATCAAATGACCAAAATGTTCAAGAAAAAGGAACTATACCTTTGTTTGGGGATAATGTGGGGTCTTCTTTATTTGGAGATTCTAGCCCATTATTCTCGACACCAGATTTTGTGGAGAATGAAACACAAGCAAATAACAAATCTTCAAAGCTAAAGGGTCTCTTTGAGGAACTTGACTCTTATGGATTGTTATATAAACCTTCAAAGGAATCGATAGTCACATTGTATGCAAAGCTATCTGGGGATACTGGGGAAGCTGATACTGACTTAAAAACAAAAGAGATTGAGCAGCTCAAGAAGGTACCTTCTCCAAGTATATTGCAAGGGATCATTCTTGACTGTAAGGCGCATTTCGCAACATCTTCGGTGGATATTTTAAATACACCAAGCTTGCAACTAACTCAAGGAAATCTTTTGAACGATAATGCAATTGTTGATAATAGATTAATTCATCTGTTGTATCGTTCCAAACCTAATAAATGTTTAACCTGTGGTAGACGATTTGGGAATTCGATGGAAGATAAAAGAGCGGAAGGTGAACATTTGGATTGGCACTTCAGAATTAATAGCAGGATGAAAGGTACTCGAGCTAGCAACAATCCATTTACATCGAACAGCGGTTCTACAACTCAAAAAAATATTCAGTCGAGAAATTGGTATCTAGATGATGATTCATGGTCAAAGTTCAACGATGATGAAATAGTTTCACCGACCAATGATGCCGAACCAACTAAATTCAATAAGGACAACCGTTCTAATCTACCTAGAGGCGCTCAGAACAACTTACAGTCACAGGCAACGGATCCAGGTGTTGAGGACATCATAGACGTTAATAGCCTAAGAAGCAAATCAGTCGTTGTTCCTGAATCATCGGAAGATATGTCCTTTCAATGTCCAGTTTGTAAAGAAACAGTTGGAAGTGTGTTCGATGAAGACAGTGGTGAGTGGGTTTGGAAAAACACTATATATATTGATAACAAGTACGTTCATGCCACTTGTTATTATGAGGCTGCTAAATCAAGGGACAATAGTGCAGGCGTATCAGTTGATTTGAATGATCTTAAGCAACTACTAAAATAGAGATATTTATCAATTAGCATTAAATAGTAAATATAATACACTGGCATTAATTAATATTTTATAGTTGACTTAGTTGATTTTACTAAACGGGACGTTGAGTGTAAAAATGTATGTCTTATGAAGGCCGAATATTAGCGTGGACAAATTAAAGAGTAGCTCGACTCAATAGTCGATTACGGAGTTGTTACAATCTTTAGGTATTGTATCATCGCTAAAGTTTGTTTTTTTTGTTTTGTTTTGTTCTTGAAGGCATCAAGAAACGAGCGCTTCCTTGCGTTTCTAGGTTTTTTTATTCCCTGGTAGCCGTGATTCCAGCACAGCACATTTTTCTTGCAGCGCAATGAACTCTCTCTCTTTGCTCTGTAATCGCCCTTTATAGGAGACTGATCTGGCTTCGCTGACGAGTAATTTATCAGCCAATCTTTTAATAATTGATCTGTACATATGTTCATCAGTATTTCCAGTGTCGGAATCAGCTGTTTGTGTTGATGAGCTTCTATATTTTATTTTCTTTCTAATACTGCCGATAGGAGACTCACAAATGGAATGCATGTGCGATGGATCAGTAGAATCTTCATATGTTGTAAAAGAATTAGCCCGTTTTAGTTCCTTATTTCTTGTTATAGTTTGCATGTTTGGATTTGACGATAAACACTCAGTACTGGAGGAATTCCTCTTAAGGAGCGCATGATCATTTACATTTGCTTCTTCGGACGGAGGAGTCACCTTATTTCCTGTTAGTATACCATTTCGCCCCAGTAGGTTAGGAACATCTCCCTTAAAGCTATTAAAGATGGCTGGTTGCTTTCCATGATTCATATCGTTATTTACCAATAGTGAGGTTGAATTTTCCATTGATGATGATTCCGTATATGAATTTTCGCAAGCAGGATTATTTGAACTTTCCAATAGCCTTTCATTGTCATTACCTAAAAGTTTATTCTGGTCAGACCTAATCCTTAAGTCTAATGTTTTTGCCCCTAATCTTTTAAAGAATTTCAAAGCTTTGTTCAAGGACCAAACTCTAACTTTCTTAGGGCTTTTCTTGACTTTCTCTTCAAATGAATTCCATTTATCACAATTTTTGCCGTTATCAAGTCGTATTACGATATCAACTTGATTATTAAACTCTCGCATATAGTACATCTTGAATTGAATTAATAGGGCATGTAGTAACAGGACAAAATCAGGATTAGACTGGTCACTTTCGGATTCAGAAAAAAAATAGACACTCGAAGCTTTTAGACTTTCGATCCACATATTTCTTTGTTCTTCCTTTGAGAGGTGAAGCTTCTTTTTGGCATCAACTGAAATTTTTGAATTATCAAGAACTGTTACTGTTGGGTCGTAATAACCTGACTTTTCTTCGTTTGAGGGATTTTTCAAAAATGAATAATCAGCAGGTTCAGAAATTAATTTATCCCATTTGTGAAGCTGCTGATAATGAAATGCATTTGAGGTTAGATAGTTGTGAATAGAACAGATGTCATTGGTTACGCTGACTTTTGGACTCTTCTCAAATGCATGGTGCCTGGGAATTGTTTTTTCAATAAGTCCCAAAATTGTGGATCGGTTGTAAATTTTCTGTGAATTGAGATTTTCATTGACTTCGATATTCAAATACCGGTCTGAATTTTTTGTTTCACTAGCGAAATCAGTGATTTTGGGAGAATCTATTATTTGGGTCGAGGTGGTGTTACCAGGTCTAGGATCACGAAGCTTCCTCACTGAATTTCTTAATTGGTATCGTTTCCTATTCATTTCTGCAGAATCTTTTTCAGTGAACTTGGATAAAGACTCCTCATCCGAGGTGTAGATGACATGCATTTTTCCTAGTGCACTTGCTGACTGTTGTTTAGTTTCAGTTGGTTTAAACGAAGTATCATCTACAACAACACATTTTAAGTTTTGGAGTGGTCTTGATGCCAACCTCCTGTTCAGTTCTCTATTTTTTTCTAAATTATAACCGTTCGTTTTATATCCAGCTGGTTTCGATACTTTTTGTTCAGTTGGAATTGTGAGAACAATTGGGAGCGCTTGTTTTTGCAAATCAGTGGCTGCATCTACAGATTCGTCAGATAAAAATCCATTATTTTTAGTCTCTAATCCATCCCTTGAGGACCTTGATTGTTCTTCATCAGAGGTAAGTGATTTATCTGGTGTAGTGTCTAAAGAAGAAGAAGATTCTCCTGATACATTCTTCAAAATTGATGCTGGGGTAGATTGCGTCTTACTAACAGACGATGTCGGAGTGCTTGGATTTTCTTTCCCGTCTAATTGTAAGGGGTTTTTGGGTGATTCTATAGACGCCAATTTTTTGTGCGTAGATGTTGATTTCTCACTCATATTGGACCTCTCCCGTGCTCTATTGTGCCATGAAATTGATTTATCGTCTCGTTTCTTTGGCAACGATATTAAAGTTTTTTTGGCATTAAAAAGAGTAGGTGAGGTTTGGGGTTTAGCTGCTTTGTTTTTAGAACTGTTGCTGTTAATAAAAACTAATGAGGCCTGCTCAGTAGTTTGTACAGCTGTGTCCGAAGGTTCTTGTTCTTGGTTTGAAGGGATGAATGGTTCTCCATCGATTGTTTCGTCTTTTGTCTTTGTATTATGCAGCTCTAGATCAAATTCATTTGTAAAATACTCATTGACATTCTCTGAACCCTTTTTACCATTTATTATTATAAAAGCATCATCTTCCTTTTTTAGGCGCCTAATACTTTTTCCTTCTGATGCATTTGTGGTGGTATTGCTGAAGATTTTTTGCTTAGTTTGATTTTTATCGCTAACAAACATTTTTGATGCACAACTCTCCTCAGCGGAGTTAATTCTATCATTTGCTGGATCGATTGCTTTTTCTCGATTTCTTTCACTGGTTTCTGCCTTGTTGTCAGAGCTATCACATGTTTCTACTGAAGAAGGTGTCTCGTTTTTCGACTTGCTGTTTTTAGAAGCTCTATGAATTACATTGTTAGTGTCTCGAATTGGGTTTTCAACACCAGTACTTGGATTAGTTTCATAAGTGGTAGTATCAAGCAGAACCTTAGTTTGGCTGTAACTAGTAGTTGATGGATTAGTAGTTTGTTTATGTAAATTCTTGCTAAGTACCTTCGCTGATTTTTTTGGTTTATTTATCGACTTTGTATAGTCATTAAACATCTGACTTGACTGTGAAGATTTTTCATGAGTATTTTCTCTATCATCATTATCACCAGATATCCCAACGCTGCCCACCAGTAAACTTTTCACATCAGTTAAAAAAGTCCTTTTAATTTTTGGGCATGAAGTATCGGTTGGTATTCGAGTATTTACACGCGTTTCGTTACCGTTGGGGTGGATGTTAATACCATCGTCTAAATCAAGCTTATCATTATCATTCGATGGTGGTTCACTTCTCGCACGACCTTTGCTTCGAGTGCGATTATTGTCCTGTTGTAATGGGGTGTTGATTACCTTATTCTCTGATCCAATCAGTGGTTGGTTATGAATATTGTCTGAACTCAAAGTTTCAGGACTTCTCTTTGGTGTAGCATCTGCAACTGGGGCTATTGGTGACATAATTCTTGGATTTCTATCCACAAGGCCGTTATAGTTAGTTACATTAGAATTTGGAGATTGTTTTGATCGGAGTAGGTTTAATAATTTAACATTTCCTTGTTCATTGAGTATAGGTTTTCTATTAGGTGTTGGTGTGCTATTATTCTCATGTTCGTAGTTGAATCCTCCATTAATATCACTTTGAGAAATTGGTAGCTCCATATATGGACTATATTCACTATCATACGATCTTATTTGACTATCGGAATGGTTTGGATTGATATAATTAGGTGATGTTCTTCTTTGAGTAGTAGATTCTTTGTTATACTTGATTAGAGGTATCAGTGGAGGTTTTCTATCTCTATATTGGTAGTTGTTTCCAGTATGTTGTGTCTTATTCATATCAGGAGTGCTGGGCGACTTGTGTTCACTGTTTTCCTGTGACATCACAAATGAAGATCTTTCGTTAGTGGATCGTCTAGTACTGTTCCTGGTATGGTCTCTATTGCTATCCTTGGTGTCATCTCCACTTTTACAATTGGCACAGAATTGGCTAAGAATGATTTTTTCTTTGGAACCTTGATTTAAAGGATGTTCCGTGGGCAAATTATTGTCAGATCGAGATTTTTCCAGTGGGTTTCTTATGAGTTCTGGTCTGTTTATTACATCATCTAGTTCTGTCTTATTACGTAACATTTTTGGTGTAACAGTGGGGTTAGCCCTCTCTGTATCATTAAAAACGCCTATTTTTCTCTCTTCTGGTTTAAAAATACTGTTAGTTAAGTTGGCATTCAGTCGTGTGGGTGACATAAAATGTATCTGTCTTCCCTTTTTCTGTTTGAAGTTTCCTTGATTGTTAATCTTCAATATTTGTACTTTTTTCCCCTTCCCACTTCTTTCGTGATCTATAAGATTGGCAAGAAATTTAAACAGTAAAGAATAAATTATAGCGAAAAGAATGCAGAGTCTAAAACAAAAAATAACCAAGAACCCTAGAAATAAGAAATAACACCATTAAGATGCATAAAAAAAAATAAAAAAATAAAAAAAAAAATAAAAAAAAAAGAAAACATAAAGTGCCTACAGGTGTTTAAGTGAGTGTAGATCCATTAGTGTGATTTTTTTTCTTCGGGTTTCTGAACCGCGTTTCACCATTTGATGTAATATCGTAAAAATTGGAACGAGGCGGCCAAGATATAAAGCTAATACTTGTAACATGTGTATGCTACGCTTATGATATTCAAAATTATTATTTTTTTCTAACCAACAAACCTAGACATTTTATTTTGTCTTACTTTTTCCTCCAGTATTTCTTCTCTCATTACAATGATTCACATACTTTCCCTACTGTAAAAAAATATTCTCAGATTGAAGGGAAGGGGAGAAAAAAGAACTTGTACTTCTAAATACTAACTTTCATTTTTTTTGTTTGTTTCTCCTTTTGACAACTATTGTGTTAGAAGTTACTGTTGTTTGTAAATACTACTGTTTGGAGCCAAATAAGAATAAAACTGATTAAAAAAAATAAAAGAAGGTAATTGTATTCATGCAAACTATCATTACAATCTCAAAAAACAGGAAATACATTTAGATAGCAATATAATACAATTCTATTTGTCCAATCAATCATTTTGTATCATTTAATAACCCCAAAAAGAAGAAATAAAAAAACCACTGCATCCTAACATAAAAAAAAGAAAAGAAACCCCAAAAAAAAGAAAATAAATAAATAAATATGCAGTAGTATTATAAAAATTCCGGTCCTAGTAGAGTTTTAGACTTTTGATATTCTTAATTTGTAGAGCATCCTATTATTATATTGTCTTAATATTGATAAAATAGACTAATTTATCAAAAAGAGATAATCGTTCTTTCTGAAATTACAGTATTAAACTGTAAAAAAAAAACTATTTGGAATTGTTAGTACATACATTAGTAATTGTCATTAAAAAAATACTAGTTTCTAATATTAACAATATTAATAAAAAAAACAAACCTTGTTTTCTTTTCTTAATAAAAAAAAAAAAGGAAGTAAAAAACAAAAATGAGATTCTTTTTTTTAGCCGCCCTATTTATAAGAGAGCCGGGGTGGGGGGTGAGTTACTTTTTTCTTTCTCACTCACAGACTTCGGCGGCTAAGTATTCTGTTTCCCAAAATGGAAAGGCAATCAAAAATGAAATTCGACAGGGAAACTGAAAGGAGGGTAATGCCATTTACGACAAGCAAAAAGTGATGGAAAAAGATTAGCCGCCGACATATAAATAAGCAAGTTCTTTTGCTTTTGGTTGATGTTGCTGTTTGTTTTTTATTTTGTCATTATTAAATATATTTATATATATAAGCATATATATATATAATCGTATCTAAATCATTCCTAAAGACACCTTGTGTCTAGTTATTTTCTAGGTAAGTGTTTGTTTTGTTTTGTTTTTTTTGAGGGGGAGGTGGGAAGAGAGCTATAATGTGATATTAAATACAGTATTGTTTATGTGTGTTTTTCGATCTTTTTTCTAATTTTCCTACTATTTATTAGTTCTTACCTAGACACTTTAGGATAGCAGACCAGACGGTTTCTGGGGATTGAGAGGCATCAACACCGCACCAGATACCGGTCTTCTTATAGAATTCGACGATTGGTTCAGTTTGGTCGTGGTAAGCACCCAATCTCTTCTTCAAGGCGTCTTCGTTGTCGTCGGATCTTTGGACCAATGGTTCACCAGTAACGTCATCCTTCATGTCTTCCTTTGGTGGGTTGAACAACTTGTGGTAAGATCTACCGGAGGCTGGGTGGATCAATCTACCGGTGATTCTAGCGACCAAAAGCTCGTCATCGATCTTCAATTCGACGGCCTTTTCCAATGGAGTACCTCTTTCAGACAACATCTTGTCCAATTTCTCAGCTTGTGGGATGGTTCTTGGGAAACCATCTAGGATGAAACCGTTCTTACAGGCTGGGTTGTTGGTCAATTCGTCCTTGATCATGTTAACCATGATATCATCAGAAACAAGACCACCTTGGTCCATGATAGTCTTAGCTTGCTTACCCAATTCAGTACCCTTGGAGATTTGGGATCTCAACATATCACCAGTAGCTAAGTGGGCAGCATTGAATTTCTTAACCAAGTTTGGAGCTTGAGTACCCTTACCAGCACCTGGTGGACCAATTAGGACCATTCTAATAGAATCGGAAGAAGACATTGTTGTATGGTTAGCTTTTTGAATATTTTTTTTTGGCTACTGTCGAATCGTAATAAAAAGAAAATATAAAATATAAAAAAATAAGTTTGAAATTATCTTGTTTATAAAAAAAGAAGTTAATAAAAAAAAATAAGAAGAACAAGAACAAGAACAAGAAGAAGATTGGTTCACCTTTCCTCAATGATGTTAACAACTTTTTCGGACAAAAGAACAATTTTTTTTGAAAAAAAAAATGACGAAGACAGAAAGAAAAAAAAAAAAAAATTCTGTGCAATTTTTTTTTTAATATTGATGTTTTGACAGTGAAAGTGCCGTACAGCATACCCTGCATAAAAAAGTGCAATAATAAAAAATTGTGAGAATTTCACAATCGATACAATGGCTTCTAAAGGCTCAGAGAGAAAAAGGGCAGGGCAGGAATAGTCTGAAAAAAACTTATTGGGTAAAGTATAATATACAACGCTAAAGAAATAGACGTACAAGTTTTTTCTCTCGCACAGTAAGTATTTGACAGGGACCATTCGTCCAGAGTTATGGATGTGGGTAAGTATAAAACAGTACTACAAAATGCGGCAAGTTCAGCCAATGAAAATTAAGAGAATTCAGAATAGCTTTATTTGAAAGGTTAAATGATAATGATAGAAATAATAGTATTATAGTACACACTTTTTTTCTCAAATGAGAAAAAAAAATTAATATATAAAATATATATTTATTGATAAAACATGAAAAATAATAAAAAGGTAACCTTTCCCGAAAAATTCCCTTAGATTATGATTTTTTTTAGTAGAATTTGTTGTTTTTTTGCTTTAGAATGAAATAAAAACTTTTGTTTGGTATTTTGACATTAAGTTGCTTATAATTCTTGAGAAGCAGATGGCTTAGCAGACTTCTTTGGCAACAAGTTTTGGTGAATGTTTGGCAAAACACCACCTTGAGCGATAGTAACGTTACCCAACAACTTGTTCAATTCGTCATCGTTTCTGATAGCCAATTGCAAGTGTCTTGGGATAATTCTACTCTTCTTGTTGTCTCTAGCAGCGTTACCGGCCAATTCCAAAATTTCGGCGGCCAAATATTCTAGAACGGCAGTCAAGTAGACTGGAGCACCAGAACCAATTCTTTGAGCGTAGTTACCACGTCTCAAAAGTCTGTGAACTCTACCGACTGGGAATGTTAGACCAGCCTTAGCAGATCTAGTTTGAGAAGCCTTAGCAGCTGAACCAGCTTTACCACCTTTACCACCGGACATTATGTATATGTATTTTTTGTTGTTATTAGTTGTGTTATTAGAATATGATTATTCAATAGTTATCTTTGTACTTTGAAAAGAAAGGTAAACTAAAAGTTCTCTTGATTCTAAATTCTGTTAATTCTTTAAGATATTAATCGTATTTATATATTTTTTTTACAAAAAAATAAAACTCATTTTGGTTGAGCAACAAAAATAGGATAGAAGTGTAATACAACACATACTTGCATATTTAGTGGCTACCTAACCCTTACGCCCCCTTATGATAGACTACAATCTACTTTTTACTACTATTCATAACGTCTTTTGTACGCATATTACTTAGCTTACACAATAAACATTCCATTTCTGGTATTTTTCTCTTTTTATTCCTCTCAAAACTTTTTTGCCTCCCCCTCATTCCCATTTTTTCACCCCGTCTGCTCATAGTAATATGTGAAAAAACTGGTACACCTTCTATTGTCGCGAAATCAATGAAAAGAATAATATACGTCGCGTCCCACATTTTTCCTTGTTGTACTTCGCGGAAGTAAACACAACTACAAAAAATGTACCCGTTGCGAAAATCCTATTTTGTAGCACTATACGACAAAGTTCCTACAAAGGATTCTGTGTGATGATAATTTATTTTTTTCCTTTTTTCTTTTTTTTTTCCCCTTCGCGTGTGTACCCAGTTTTTCGCACCATGAACTAATTAAATATTCATAATAAATGCGAAATTTCTGGTACGGATGTGTATGTGATTCTTTAAAGCATTTGAAGCATGTTGGTTGAATTATGTATTTTTATTATGGATCGGTGGGTGAGCAGAGAGTAAGGGGGTGGAATGTCTACGAAACCGGTGGCGAAACAGAAAAAGGGAGGGGGAGAAGAATTGCCGCAATATGATGTGCTACCAAATAGAGGTGTTTACATATTGTTTGTTTTGTTGTTGTTTTCTTATCCATTTTTAATTTGCAATTTGATCATAAAATAAAATATATATAAGGGATCGATATTTCTAAGAAATGATCTTTATCGTTTGTCCAAAATATTTCCTTTCTTAACTCTTGCAAATATTAACCACTAAAACTATCACACACACACAAATACATATATAAATAATAATGTCCGCTAAAGCTGAAAAGAAACCTGCTTCCAAGGCCCCAGCTGAGAAGAAGCCAGCCGCTAAGAAGACCGCTCCATCTGCTGATGGTAAGAAGAGAACCAAGGCTAGAAAGGAGACTTACTCCTCTTACATCTACAAGGTTTTGAAGCAAACTCACCCAGACACCGGTATCTCTCAAAAGTCTATGTCTATTTTAAACTCTTTCGTCAACGATATCTTTGAGAGAATTGCTTCCGAAGCCTCCAAGTTGGCTGCTTACAACAAGAAGTCCACCATCTCTGCCAGAGAAATCCAAACTGCTGTTAGATTGATCTTGCCAGGTGAATTGGCTAAGCACGCTGTCTCTGAAGGTACTAGAGCTGTTACCAAGTACTCTTCTTCCACTCAAGCTTAAGCTTTGACTCTATAAGATATTCAAATTGAGGATGGTAATGAAAGTATAGGAGGAAAGTGTAAGGAATTTCATAACTCTTATTAAGGCATTAAGTTCATTCAAGATTAATGGTATCATGCCTTAAGTTTGTGCTATAATTCATCTCGTGGAGTTCAACACTGAATAAATCCACTTTTATTTCATTTCAATTCTTTATATCTGGAGCTAAAGGTTCTAATTTTTCTTAAACATTCAATTCTAATACTAATGTGATTTGATGACAACAACTAAAAAATCATTCTGGGTACTTTTAAGAATTATAATTCGACTATTATGATTCGATTCGGGTTAGTAAATATATTTCAATATATCTATACTTTTTTTTTGTCTAATTCTAATGTAAAAGAAGATATCTTATTTTCTTTTACCATGTATAATAGCAAATAATATATTATTATTTTTTTTCAACACTACCTTCTTTAGAACTTCTATATTAATAGCTGGTGTGGTGTCCTAAAGAGTAACATTGAAGAAAACATTTAGTTTGATAGACTAATGTGGTTAGTTTTCTAACAACGGTATGTTTACCATTAATACCCTTAGTTTTTAGTTTGTATTAGTTGTATATGAAACCAAAATATGAAATCTTCCTTGAAAAACATTACTATCTCGTATAATGGAACAATATTTATTTAATCACCCAATATGAGCTCACGTTTAAACTACTCTATATGCGATATTAATATAAACAGCTTAAATGTAAATATATAGAATTTACATCTCAACCATATATATACTACTAATTAACAATTACAAAGATAATTTTTAGTTTCTTATAGGTGTGATTTATGTATAGTTCAATAGTAGCAAGCTAAAAAACACTTTTAAATATCACTTTGATCATTCTAAATGGGTATATATAAAGTTTTAATGGTACCAATAAATAACCAGTTCTGAGAACCTAGTAGATTATCAGTTCTGAGTACCTAATAAATTATTTCCCTAAATTGCTATCATCAAACGATATTACATGTGATCACAAAACCTTTGATCGGATGTTTCCTTAGCTCATCGCAAAGAATTGACAAAAAATATTGAATCATAACATAGAAACATAGTGGCAACCTCTAGTACCTTAAACTTCACTATTATTAGGCGATATAGCTTTCATATATCTGATGCTATTTGAAACTTTACCATCGGAACTGGTTCAAAAGATTTTAAGCCATGTCTCACAAGAAGATAAAGTTTCGCTGACTTATGTTTCCAAGAGCTATTATAACCATGCAATTAGGTCTCTATATCGTAACATATACCTGAATAATAGTCTATATGTACCGAGTGATTTAGATAACACACTGGGAACACATTATTGGTCCACATTATATTGTCTATACAATGATAATACAAGAAGTGATGAACTTAGCCATTTTGACAACAAAAACCCTACAAATGCATTTAAAGGACGTGATTTGACCACAGAAAAGTTTCGTTGCTTAGTAAGATCATTGGGCGAAAGACCAGGGAAGTTAGGTCCCCTGATTGAAAATGTACATTGTACTTGGCATCTTGATCAGAATCTCCTGAAAGAGTTTATCTATCTACTTTCAAGGCATGCACATAACCTCAGAACCTTTGAGAATTTCATTAGAAAAGATTTGAATGAAGACATTATCAGATTATCGTCACAATTACAGTCACTTACAATTACTGCACCAACGCACACACCTTCAGATCCACCTTCAATGGAGTATGTCGAAAGTGTTGATAAATATTGTATGAATTATAACCTGGAGAATATTAGGAGCTTAAACACACATATGGATCTGAGAAATTTTTTCCATTACCTAAAAAGACCGTTAAGAATAAAATCACTATCGCTAAGTATGAGAAAAGACATGCTTTTAGGTTCTGAATATGGTCGAGAATGTATACCTTATGAAAAAATACTTGATGTCAACGAGTTACGAGAAATTGAAATACTATCTTGGATG
The DNA here is from genome assembly GCA_017309295.1 of Nakaseomyces nivariensis. NCBI lineage: Eukaryota > Fungi > Ascomycota > Saccharomycetes > Saccharomycetales > Saccharomycetaceae > Nakaseomyces > Nakaseomyces nivariensis. The sequence goes on along the minus strand of JAEVGP010000004.1, from coordinate 606,429 downwards.
GATCCTAAAGATGTAAACTTCAACATGTATAGTCGATGGAACCTGCGCGGGTTTTTCCAGTTCAAAAACATCGAATCGTTATCGCTATTATCGCTAACTGAAAATAGTCATTTTTTGGAGGATTGTGTAAGAGCTTTGCCTAATTTGAAGCGTCTAAAGGTTGACTATATGTTTGAACTCACTGTTGATAGGCATTTTGTAGATGTATTGTCACGGGTTGCTTGTTCCAAGACGCTAGAATACCTTGATATTAGAGTTGACCAATTTGATTCCCCATTACTTTCCATCAACAGAGAAACCACACCCATGTTTGAACTACATATGGCTTGTAAATGTGAATCGTGTAAGGATGTTTACGAAAATGTCATTATCAAAAAATATTTCCCCACTGCCTCATCATTAAAGAAACCTGCTTTAAAACACCTAAGTACCAAGCATTTCTTTTTCCAGATGTTTAAAGGATACCCTATCATCCCATATTCTCAATACGTAGATGAATACCCTGGGCTAGGTTTCAGATATTATTCACTAGAAGACCATGCAAAGGTTATGAACAGAATAAGACTTGAGGATGACTCTTCAAAGGTACTCCCTCCTCTAACAGCAAAAGATATCAAAAAACTGTACCACACGTATCTGCACTCTATGAAAAAAACATATGACTATTTCCTGCAGAGATTTCCAAACCTACGATATTTAACATTAAATGATGTACCTACAGCAGTGATCCAGGTGGATGAACATCAGAGATGTAATATGCCCGTATTCAACTGCCTGGACTACCAGAGTAACCAAGTATACGAACTTGCAGATGCTGAATCACTATTCAGTTGAAAAAAAACAAAATAGCATGCATTTTTGCTCTCCTTTTTGAATAAACAATACTATTCTAAATTTTATAGACTGTCAATTTCATGTACCACTTACGCATTATATAATATGATTCACTATATAAATTGTATTAACTTGAAGCATTTTACCACCATCACGTGATCTATTTGCCACTATCCATTTGATAACTATATACGAATATATTTTGCCTGGTGAACCTTTTTTTTCCTTTCTTTCTTCGTCTTTTCAAGGGTAAATGGCCAATAAGACATCAAAAAGTCATCCCTACCAACTTCTCATAAAATTGATAAAAGGGAGATAATATTACTTTAATTTCTTCCTGAAACATCTAAAGAAATTTAACAATAGCAGCGACAAATAATTAATATGAGCAGGTCACCGGAATTTCAGAGATTTGCTAGGGCTTTGAAGCAGCAGATGGCCAAGGTTCAACAGAGTGGGAGACCAGGCGGTCCTTCACCTGGTGGTCCAGGTGCAGGAAGTGCATTTGCAGGTGTAGGTGGTTTGTTACTTTTGGGTGGTGGTGCACTATTCTTTAACAATGCACTATTTAACGTTGATGGTGGTCATAGAGCCATCGTCTACTCCCGTATTGGGGGTATTTCACAAAAGATTTTCAGCGAAGGTACACATATAGTTATTCCATGGATCGAAACTCCTATTGTTTATGATGTGAGAGCTAAGCCACGTAACGTTGCTTCTTTGACGGGTACTAAGGATTTACAGATGGTCAATATCACATGTAGAGTCCTATCGAGACCAGATGTTTCACAACTCCCTACTATATACCGTACTCTAGGTCAAGATTATGATGAAAGGGTGCTTCCATCCATTGTTAATGAAGTCTTGAAAGCGGTAGTAGCTCAATTCAATGCTTCCCAACTTATCACACAGAGAGAAAAGGTTTCCAGGCTGATTCGTGAGAATCTTGTCCGTCGTGCCAGCGGATTTAACATTTTGTTAGATGATGTCTCTATCACGTACATGACTTTCTCCCCAGAATTCACACAAGCTGTTGAGGCCAAACAAATTGCACAACAAGATGCTCAAAGAGCTGCATTTGTTGTTGACAAGGCCAGACAAGAGAAACAAGGTATGGTTGTTAAGGCTCAGGGTGAAGCCAAGTCTGCTGAACTGATTGGTGACGCTATTAAGAAGTCTAAGGACTATGTGGAATTAAAGAGACTTGATACTGCTAAGGATATCGCAAAGATTCTAGCTAGTTCCTCTAACAGAGTTGTTCTAGATAATGAAAGTTTGCTACTAAATACTTTGGTAGATGCTAGAACTGCAACTGGAAAGAAATAAAAACTCCATTTGAGGGAAAATAAAATGTAAATAGAATTATGGTTTATTATTATTATTATTAAAAAATAATAATAACAAATTATTTTTTTCAAGTACGAACACTTAGATATTCATGCAATATATAAAACTCAAGTAAAATAAAAAAAAAAAATTATGAAAAATAAAAAGGGATCAAATCATCATATAACCCCCTCTATATATTTTCATTTATGGGAATCATTAGCATCATTATGGGTGAGTGGGAAAAGAGTATGTATATTACATTTCACAACTCTTCCTCTTTCTCTTTTGAAGAGAACCTTAGCTTGTGTGGATTTGATTTTACCATTGCTATATGTGATTTATGCTGATACAACTTCCTAGAACAAGGTGACATCATATCATCAGTTGGCGATGCAAACCTCTGTTTCAATTTATACAATTCCAACTTCCTTCTCAGTTCAAGTCTCCTCTTCTCATCATAAGCATTCTTACAGTTCTTCATCATAATATCCTTATTACTTTTTTTAATCAATACAATAATGGTTTTCTACAACCATAAAAAAATTGTTGAACAAAAAATACAAGCTATATATACATATATCCCCCAATTATATCTTTACCTAAACGTCTTCCACCCTTTTTTTTTTATTGTTCTTCTTAACTCCCCCTTATCAATTGACACAAAGACAAGATCATCTACAAAAATAATAGAAGGGGTTGAAAGTTAAGAGCTAAGAGATACGATCTAGTACAGCTTTAAAAAAATAAAACTGGTAAAGTAAATCATCATCACCCCCCCCTTCCCACCCCCTTAGAATCTTGCCCTTCAATATCCCCCAGAATTAATTAAATCACTTTTATAAATATCATAATTATAACAACACACATCAAGGGTCTCTCTCTTTCAGCTTTTAATGATGATGTTGACAACTTTCCCAATTAGGAATCGTTATATATAGTAATTAAGTACAGGCACACAACCCAAAGTAGAATATACCGCCAAACGTCTTACAGTCACATGGTCCCAGGCAAGGTGGGGGGGGGGTGCTGGGTGGCCGGGGGAAGGCGGCTGTGACGCGTTAACCTTAAAAAAAATAAAATAAAATTGAGACGCGTAAAACTTGAGAAGTGAAAGACGCGTGTCTTGTTACCCGGTTGGAAAGTACTTAACGGAATAAAAAAAAAATAGTGTAATTCAAACAGTTCTGCTTAGAAAACCTTGTAGAAGACTGGTTTTTTCGGATGAAAAAATTACATTTTTTCCCGCTTATTCTGTGCAGGGTTTTCTGTGTATTACCATAAAACTGTGTTAACAAAACAAAAAAAGAAAATTTTTTTTTTTTTTGTGATTTCGAATTTTTTTTTCGATCTTAAAGAGGCCCTAACAGAAAGTAACATAAAAAAAAAAAGACCTCATTTTATTTAAAGATAGAATAAACATCCAAAGGCTTAAATAGCATTAAGCTAGAGAACTACAACCATAAATAAAACAACACTATTAGAACAAGGGAGAGAAAGAAGGAAGAAGGACTTTTTTGTAGAGGAAATTAAATTTAAAGGGAAAATTCAAAGAAAAATTAAAAAATAGCTTAGAAAAAAAAAAAAGCAAAATGAACCTGTTTAGGAAGAAGATTAAGGAATGGGTATACTCCTTTAATACTGAGGACCATTATGCGGAGTACAATGGTGATGAACAACAATTTAACATGGGCATGAGAACCAACCAGAATCCTCAACAGCATGATATCGAAGCTGGTCACGTGAACGATAACCCTATTTTATCTCTTGACGACGAGATAGATCTCGATGATATGGATGGTACGCCAAATGAGGGTGTATCTGAGGTGTTGTTGGCCTGGAGACATATTGACAACTGGACCAGTGAGCACAATCCGGATTTGAATGCCACGCTGGGTGATCCATGCACTGCGAATGATGTTACTCATGCCGAGGAGGACTTAGAACTTACTTTCCCAAAGGCTCTGAGGGCCTCTTTGAGAATTCATGATGGTCAAGAGGACCTAGATTCTATGACCGGTACCTCTGGTCTTATCTTTGGTTTGCAGTTGATGACTCTAGACGAGATTGTTGCCATGACACAAAGATGGAGAAGTGTTGCACATAAGATGAATAGACAGGTCGCTATGGCCGGTGCTATGGCTGGTGCGTCTGCACCTGCTATGTCCGATGCGTCCTCTACTGGTTCATCTAGTCAACAACAAAAACCAAGAAATAAGTTCAAGCTTCCATTTATCCCAGAACAGAAATCTATTCCAGCCGGCGCCATATTGCCATTATACGCTCACGGTTCCTGGATACCGGTACTGACTGACCATGCTGGTAACCATGTCGGTATTGATCTGGCTCCAGCACCAAAGGGTAAGCTTGGTCAAGTTATTCTGTTCGGAAGAGATTTTGACACAAAGTACGTAGTCGCTGATAACTGGGGTGATTTCATGTTATCCTTTGCTAACGACCTAGAAGCTGGTAACTGGCTACTTGTTGACGATAGTGATGATTATTTGGCTGGTGAAGGTGAACTGGTTTACAGAGATAAGAAGGCTAATGGCCCAATTCAGGATTATTTAGAAGTTCTTAAGGCTAGATCGTGGAGGAAATACCAATCTGAACTACGAGACAGAGAAGAACACATTGAAACCCCAGAACCTCACTTGAATGCAGTACCTACCCACAAAAAAACATCCTCTTTCGAACTTGATGATGATTTTGACCCTAGCACTCTAAATGACCAAAGAGATTCTTATCTTCAGTCTGAAGAAAGAAATGGTGATATACCGCAAATCGTTAAAAACGAAGAGCTCAATGAAGAACCAGCTGCAACTCTTGTAACCGAAAACACCACTGTTGCTGAGGAACCAGTTGCTGAGGAACCAGTTGCTGAAGAACCAGTTGCTGAGGAACCAGTTGCTGAAGAACCAGTTGCTGAAGAACCAGTTGCTGAAGAACCAGTTGCTGAAGAACCAGTTGCTGAAGAACCAGTTGCTGAAGAACCAGTTGCTGAAGAACCAGTTGCTGAAGAGCCAGTTGCTGAGGAACCAGTTACTGAAGAACCAGCTGCTGAGGAACCAGAAACTAAGGATGAAGAAGAAGCTAAGGAAGTTGAGGAAGAAAAGCAAAAGGAAGTTTCGGATATTCCTGAAACCCCATCTAAGTCTAAAAAGAAAAAGAACAAGAAGAAGAACAAGAAGAAGAACAAGCAAGAAGATCAAGTCCAAGAATTAACTAACGAATTCGAAACTGTTGAACTGTAAAACGCATAGCATTTATTCCACGCACGAAAGTACCTCCGTTAAAAAAGATTTCCTATCATTTTATATGCCTAAGACTTTATCCAGAGTATATTTAATTTATTATTCATCATTGTATTATCAGACCATGTGTTATCAATTAGGTTTAAAATATCGTTCCCTAATTTATAACCCAATCATTTATTATTTTTGTTTTTTTTTTTTGTTAAAAAAAAATTAAAATAAAGTTAATAACCATGTATATTATATCTATAACAAGTTTCTAACCTAATGCAATATATACAAAATAATCGTTTCTTTATTCATTAAATAACTACCAAATGATACGTTGTAAAAATTGCTCAGTCTGCCATGGGAAAGCGTATCTAATGAAAACTAATAGCGTGAAGATATCGATTGCCAAAAACCACAAAAATTCCAATAATAACCTCTTTGTGGAGCTAATTGTTACCGGTTTTTCATCAGGTAAAGCAGGTACTACTTCACCCCAGATAGGCTCCGCTGAACAAGTAACAAATAATCTCCAAAAAAAGTAAGGCAAAATATAATAACGTGGTTCGAATAAAGGAGATGGTACCACTGTAACGATAGTACATAATATTAATGCTGTCCATGAAATGTGCGTCAATTGTACAGGAAGTTGAATAGGGTCTTTGATCGGTAGGGGAACAATCGGATCAAAAACCATTTCACTCGGTCTTAGGATTTCTAGATAGACAAATGCACAGAAATGATAAATTGGTGCCATTAGACCATATTTGATCAATCTCCTGTTATGATTCAACAATCTCTTGAACAAGTAAAAAGTATAATGTCTATTGTCCGCCAACAGAAATGGGTGTATCTTGGTGAAATATCTGATAATAAGCATAATCCCTAGAATTTCCAGTAGCATTTGGATCTGCTTGTGGTAGAATCTGTCTCTATACATCCTTAAGAAGTTCTTCGAAAACCACAAAGGCAAGGAGAATACTGCCAAAAATGCAAAACAGTAGAATAACTGCATGAAATGTATTCC